>CM032447.1:179565269-179735549 GCA_019049505.1 Pachyrhynchus sulphureomaculatus | reverse complement strand
TTTTTATGAAACTATTTAAAAAATTAATCAAAAAATGAAGGAAAACTTGATACTGAATCATCTAAGGGAGAAAATTACACTGGGGGTTATAGGAGGAGTAAATAAACAAACTTCTTTTTTATATTTTGGTTCTCAGTTTCTGATACTTTTCACCTCTTTGCTTATTATTTTCTTTCGTTTAAACGTTCTTTCAGTTCGGAAGTGGTTAGGTTTTTTTGGAAATGTATTTAAACTAGGGATACTTCCTTGATTTCCATAAAATCTAGTCTATTTCCGTTGTTTCTGTCTTTCGTTTAAACTATTTTAATAAATATTTCATCTATATCCCGTTTCTCACTCTCCGAAAATTAATATTTTTATACCAACACTATCAAAATTCTAAACATAAACAAATGCTTTTGTCACTTTGTATTATTATCAAACATGTATAGCGATCTTCTGAAAAGTTGAAAAAAAGCATTCTATCTTCCTTTTTCTTAGAAAAACAACCATAAAACTATATACTGGCGTTCCTAAAATTATATATATATATATATATATATATATATATATATATATATATATATATATATATATATATATATATATATAGGGTGCTATATATAGGGTGTTCGAAATTTGAGAAACAAAATGAAAGTACCTGTCAATTGTTATTACACTCACCACAGTGTATATTGATCTAACCAAGTATGATTAAATTTTCTTTGCAAATGGCTGGAGTCAGCTTGTAATTTTTGGCCGAAACCTTCTCTCTTCGCTCATACATACCATTTTACCTTACGTCTTGCCTGCTCAGTTTAAAACGAATCAAGTAAAACATCATACGTAAACCAAAAAACGGACGTTTTACTTAAACTGAGTCGAGACCGACGACCGTCTAGAAAACTGATGGACCGAGGCATTGTTTGGCCGATAAAACGTTAGTTTCACCGTACAATTCCAGCGTGTAGACTCTTGTCAGTTTTAGATGTTTTTTTATGAGCTCATTTCCATCTGTCGTGTGTCTCTGCGAGATTGCAAGTTTATTTTAATTTTAATATGTCTTACTTACGTCAGTGGTCTCATGACTTTTTTACGGAATTTACTGACGTATACAGAAGTTATCCTTGTCTATGGCAAGTTAAATCAAGCGATTACAGTGACAAAGAGAAAAAAATCAAGCATATGTCGTTTTTTGGTTAAGAAGTGCCAGGAGGTGGATCCCACGGAGAAGAGTACATTGTAACTAAAAAAATTAACTCTTTTCGTTCAGTTTATCGTAAAGAGTTGCAGAAAGTAAATAAATCAGCGCGTTCTGGAGCGGATACAGATGATATTTATAAACCATCTCTTTGGTATTTTAAGCTAGTTTTCTTTCTCAATGATCAAGAAACTCCAAGGGGGACTATAAGCAACATAGAGGATAATGATTTACAAGAACAAGAGGTAAGTTAAGCTTCGTTTATTTTAAAAGACATAATCCGTGAGGACCAAAAAAACTACAAGTACACAAATAATATTACAGTTAATTATAATTTATAGACTGACGGCCTTATCCTGCCATGGCAGAGATTCCTGATTATTAAAATACAGCTTGAATAGATTTCTTACTGTTTTCGCATTTTCCATAACTAACCGCGTGTCTGCTAAGTTGAAGATTATGTATAATATCTGGATTACGTCTCTCTCCTAATATTACGGAACCGTCTTCTATATTTTCACAATCTAGTACCTCAGGAGCCGTATAGCTCTGAGCACACATTTCTCTTAGAAAGTTATGTAACATACAGCAGGTAATAACTACTACGTCAATGTTCTTTATATTTAAATCAATTGCAGTTTGAAGAACTCTAAATCGGGATGCCATTATACCGAACGCATTTTCAACCACGCGTCGACTTCTTGATAAACGATAATTAAAAATTCTTGTATCTTTATTTAGCTTATCCTTCGGGTAGAGTTTTAAAGAGTCACAACGTAATCCGAAAACTTCATCAGCTACAAAAACGTAAGGTAATATACTTTCACTGTTTGGCATTTTATTTGGCTTAGGAATTTTCAGATCTCCCTGTACTAATTTCTCAAAAAAAATCGTGTTTGAAATAACTCCTCCATCTGATATTCTGCCATTTGTGCCCACATCGCAGTAAACGAACTCACAATTTGCATTTGCAATTTCCATAAGTACAATGCTGTGCGTTTTTTTATAGTTATAATAATAGGAACCACTTTGTGGAGGCGGTACAAGTCTGATATGTTTTCCATCTACTGCACCTAGACAGTGAGCGAATTGCCACTGTTTTTCGAATCCACTGGCGATTTAAATCTATTCTTCTTCTGTCTTCGGGAACTAAAAATAGAAAAAATAGAGTTTTTTTTATAAATACATATATCCCCTTGATAATATTTATTTTAAAATGTGTCGCCTGTTTTCTATTAATATCAATTGTTTTTTAGACAGAGAATGAACTACCTGAGGAAGAACGAGAAGAATATTCGTTGTCAGAATTATCACTCCCTCGTACTCCTATAATGGTAGGGGAGCTTTCCACGTTTTCAAGACCCGCCTCATCTTCTTCCACTTCACTGTTGCCCAGGAAACGCAAGCAACGCGAGAATAATGATAAAACTAGTGAGGTGTTGCAGTTAGCTGGAGAAAAATTAACAAATCTTCGCAAAGAAGATGTCTTTGGAAAGCACATTGCAAATAAATTACGAAGTCCCACGGTAAAACAGAATTTTGCTTTTGCTTAAAAGTTAAACAGTGATGTAGTTTTTGAGGCAGAAATGGAAGCTTTGACCAAGAATTTCAAGGTAATAAATTGTGGACTAACTAATTCCTCCTCTAGAGAACAAACGATTCAAATGTCAGCAGGTTTTTGTCAGCCGTTTTTGCTAGGACACAGTGGGGCTAGTGTCTTTCAACAAAGGATGGCCGGGGCATCCAACACTGACTACCCGAATTATTCTAGCTCTGAAACTATTGGTCACTATCTTACTACTTTTGATGGAAATTCGTCTTAATTTTGAATAATTAAAACACACACTAACTTGTGTTTTCCACTTCCACCAATTATTATGTGTTACTTTGTAAAATATTGTTATATATCATTTTGTAAATATGCGCAAACTTCCTTATATTCAAAAATTCCTTTTTAAGAAAATTATAAATAGTTTCACAAGTTTCCGGTATAATACAACTTAGAGCTTGTTTCGATATAATGGTGCTGAATTCAAGATATTTGTCACTTCTGCCTATTGCTAGAAACCTTAAAGTAGCTATTAATCTCTCGTGGACAGTAGTTGCCTTCCTCATGTGAGTGTTCTCTTTGCCCGGACACGTTCGGGAGTGATCACTTCCCAATTATCCTCTCGCATTCCCACTTCCATCTTTATACTCCTCAGACTCCTGCTTGGAATTTCAAGAGGGGGATTTCAATTGGGATAACTATTCTAAAAAAATTACTTCCCCTACTTCTTCCATTCAGAATACTGATGTTTTTCTCGAGGAACTAACTACAGCTATGATTTCAGCAGCAAACGCTTCAATTCCTCTTCTTACTCCTTTTCGTAGAAGACAAGTTCCTTGGTGGATGAGAAACTGCGAGAAGGCTGTCAGAAACAGAAAGAGAGCATTAACACAACTAAAAAGACATCCTTCCCCTGACAATTTGACACAATTCAAAAAACTCAGAGCCCTTGCAAAAAGAACATTGGCACATGCCAAGAAACAATCCTGGCAGAATTTCGTCAGTTCCTTAAATCACACTACCACCTCGTCTTACCTTTGGCAATCCATCCAGAGAACGAAAGGTTCCTCAAGTTATTCAATAAATACCATTCTTGATAATAATGTTCTAAAGGATGATCCAACCGAAAAAGCAAATATGTTCGCCTCTTCTTTCCAACAAAAATCCATTCATGCTCAATCCTCCTTCAATTTGAACCCAACAACTTCACACAAGTATAACAACCCATTCTCTATGTTAGAACTAATAACTCCCTTCAACAATCAGAAAACTCAGCACCAGGCCCTGATAAAATCCTGCTTCCCATGATATTCAATCTTCCCTCTTCCATCAAAAAGATTCTATTAGACTTCTACAATCACCTATGGATAAACAATCGTTTTCCAGATTCTTGGCTCTAATCAACAATCGTACCAATCCACAAGGCTGGAAAACCGAGAACCATGGTAGAAAGTTATCGTCCGGTCTCTCTTATCAATCATTTGGGTAAGGTAATGGAGAGAATGGTGAACAGCAGGCTTTCATGGTACCTGGAATCCAAAAACATTCTATCGTCTTATCAATTCGGCTTCAGAAAACATAGATCAACGATTGATCACCCTCCTTTTACTTTCACAAGAAATCATCAAAACAATTCACCGTAAACATCACCATTTAATAGTTGCATTGGATTTGACAAATGCGTTCGATTTCACTGATAAAAATGTCATCCTTCATAAACTAAAAGAACTAGGTTTTGAAAGTTCCCTTCCAAAGTATTTATACAACTTCCTCAATCATAGGACCTTCACAGTCAGAGTAAATGGTTAACATTCAAGTCCTCACAAACTCACCAGGGGCGTCCCACAGGGGTCTGTACTTAGTCCCACTCTATTCAACATCGCAATGATCTCCCTCGCTGAACATATACCCAACAACATCAAGTATCAACTCTTCGCAGACGATATCATCCTGCACCTCTCCTCTCCACAAAACTCCACTCTCACCTCCTCTCTCCAACTCAGTCTAAACCACATTAAAAATTGGGCAAAAGACTATGGTTACAAATTCTCTCCCCAAAAATCCTCCTCATTACATGTATGTCATCAACGAAATTGTACTAAATTAAATCCACTCAATCTAAACAACTCTCCCATCTCAGTCAAATCTCAACTAAACATACTCGGACTCACGTTCGACAGTCAATTAAATTAAGTACCTCACATAAATTCACTTCGCACATAGTCTACTCAGGACCTGAACTTAATGTGATCAATTGCAAACAAAGATTGGGGTGCTGACTTCTCTTCTCTTTCCAACATTTACAGAGCTCCCATATTTTCTACATTAAACTATGGCGACATGATCTATGATACTGCATCTGAAACAGTAAAGAGAAAACTAGAAACAATACAGAACCAAGCATTGAGATTGATAACGGAAGCCATCGAAACCTCTTCAATTCCTAGTATACAGTTTATCTCTTTCAATTCGCCCCTCTCCATCAATAGACAAGAATCCTTAATAAAGTTTTACTCTAAGGCACTAAATCGTCCTCACATGAAATCCCTACTTCACTTAGGTAACACTCTCACATCTTTTCCTTATCTTCCAAACTCATTCAAAGCCAGAGTCAGAACAGTCTTCAGAACTCTTTCACTCCCCCACCCAGTATATGATTATCCTTTAATCACAACTTTTCCTCCTTGGACACTCCCTCTCCCTCAGATCGACTTCTCCCTACAAGAATTTTCCAAATCAAATTATAACTCGAGATACATACAAATGAAATTCCACACATTGATAGATCAAAAGTACATAAATCATAAAATGTATTATACAGATGGATCAAAGTCTGATCAAGGAGTTGGCTCAGCATTCTACACTCCTAACTACTCCAGAATATTCCAACTTCCCAGTCATTTTTCAACATATGCTGCGGAATTATACGCAATCAAAGAATGTGTAAAGTATATAGTTCAAAGCGAAAAAAAATGCAAGATACCTGATAGCCTCAGACTCATACAGTTCTCTCCAAGCCATGAACTCTGGGAACTTACAACAAGCATACATTAGACAAATCATGGATCTCCTACACATATCCAAATTAAAAAATAGGGCGATATCCTTTTTATGGATCCCAAGTCATGTTGGAATACTCGGAAATGAAAAAGCTGACAAATTAGCGAAACAAGCAATATCAGAAGGAATAAGCATAAAAAGCGAGAATCATCCCAAAGAATTCCTTAGACTCCTAAAAACAAAACACTTCCAATTACAATGGGATTTATTGGAACAATCAAACAAACTTTGGGAAATTAAACCCCTCGTCTTTCCTCCATTCCAGCTAAATTATCTCTCCAGACGAGAGAATTGCATTTGGAGGAGACTATCCATTGGTCACACATATTTCACACATAAACATTTGCTCAAGAATGAAACTCCTCCTAGGTGTCAGACTTGTAACAGTCCACTCACGATAAAACATCTTTTTGAAGATCTTCAACACACACATGACAGAATAAGACACAATATCACAACTCACAGTCTCCACCAATTATTATCTGCGGAACAAATCTCAGAAAACATACCCAAAATAATAAATTACCTTAAGAGTCTACAACTCCAAAACAAAATTTAATTACCACAAAATCCCATTAAAGGCGCTATATGACCCTATTAGTCGATGCGCCAAAAATCATTTTTTTTTTTATTTGTGGGCTTATTCACTGCAGCAAGTATGTATATATTTCCATATCCATTCTTAAAAAATTACGCCACTCTACAGGTTCATGACGTAATTCTCGAAGTAAATTTAAATGGGAAAATCTCCGTCTTTTCAATAACCACTCTCTTGACCATCGTGAGCGCTGAATATTCCTTTTTTTGTTTCTTTTCAAATTCACTAAACATACTGACATTATTGAGAAAAGTAATGCTTCAATCCATGGTCCACTGTAAAAAATAATTTAAAAATCCATGTTAAAACTGTCAAGTATATACAGTAGTTTTCAGATTGTCTTATCTGTCCCTTTTAACTAATACGCAAAACGTAAGGTAAAATGTATGTATGTACCGGGCTTTATATCACGCGAATCTCAGAAAACTTTGACAATGGCCTTTCCAGCCGACCGAACTGTTTTTACTTTTTTCGCAGCACTTTTGCCAGGAGCAATCCATCGTTTCGACTGTTCTTGAGTTTTTGGAGTGTAGTAATGGATCCACGTGTCATCTACGGTAACCTATCTTCGCAAAAATTCACTTGGATTGCGCTTGAATATGTCCAAACACTGCTTCGAAATGGTTAAGGGATTTCGTTTTTAATCGACCGTAAGCGAACGCGGCACCCACCTTGCTGACAGCTTCCTCATGCCCAAATGTTCCGCAAGATATTAGACACACTTTCGTTGAGATGTTTACCATGTTGGCTATCTGGCTTATCTTTAGTCGACGGTCATTTAATACAATATCATTGATTTTATTGACCATTTCTTCGTTTTTAATCTCATTTGGACGCCCTGGACGATCAGCATCATCTCTCATGCTTGAGTGAACCACTTATGTACCATTCCATGTGACTGAGCATAATCCTTTTTTAACCTTTCTTTAGTTTCCTTAATAGTTTTTCCAGGCAAAAAATAATGTTTTGTTAGAACACGAAACTCGCCGTTTTTCATTTTAACAAATATATTCACTTTAAAACGTTCTAAAAATTTTTCTATTCGACATGTATATTTGAAACATGGTGTGTCATCTTAGATGAGGTTGTAAATAGCAACAACAAAAGGAGGCAGCGATTTGAGCGCCATCTCTTATGAAAGTCACTGATTTCTCAAACAAGCCTCGAATATATATATATATATATATATATATATATATATATATATATATATATATATATATATATATATATATATATATAAATATCATACATACATACATGAACGCCACAGACAGTCACATCAAACAACTTATATACTATAATATATATATAAAAAATTAATAAAATCTTTCATTGTACAATTTATACATACACGACTAAAAAAAAAATAAAATCCTGTGTAAAAAACCTGTGTAAATGTTTTTTTTTTAAATTTAGATAAAAATGTACAATAAAAAATAAACTACACTAAAAACTATAATGATCGCCCTAGTATTATGTTATAGTATTAATAGAAATTTTGCCTATTTGTATAACTAATAAGCCACCAAATTCAACAAACTACAGCGTAATAGAAAACTAGAAATACTTCTAATACAAAATGGGCAATTTATTTTTTTATACGGCATTATTTTTTTTTAGTTTGTATTTTTCAAGGGATATTGATACACTTTCATGTTTCCGATGTCCAAAGAAACCTTGCAAAGAACCGTCATGTGAATATGGACAGATGCTATATTACAATGTTTGTGGTTGCTGCCCTGAGTGTTTCAATATTTCAACACCAGGAAGTAAGTATATACGAGTAATATAGTAAACTACATCGAATATTTATATATATATATATATATATATATATATATATATATATATATATATATATATATATATATATATATAAATGACGCATTGGCGAAGCAACCAAGGCGAATCGAAGAATCTGCACTTGGTAGTTCTCAAAAGTGTTCTCTGTATTTGCTAGATCATCTCAAGACACATTTCGCCGTATCACGGCTCATCAGCTGAACTAGGTTCAGCAAACACACTACCAATTAAGTGTCAGTTGTGATTTGGCCGCTCTGTCCGGAGAGACTTTAAATAGGTCACCGACAGAATGTAGTATAAGCATCTATTTTGTCACAGTTTTCCGTCAGTACCCGGATAAGGTCTGAAATGGTGTTCTGGCTGAATCTAGCCGTGATACGGCCGTGATACGGCCGTGATACGGCGTGATACGGCGAAACGCATCTTGGGATGGCCTAGCAAATACAGAGAACACTTTTGGAAACTACCAAGTGCGGATTTTTCGATTCGTCTTGGTTGCTTCACCAATGGGCCATCTATGCCTTCAAACGGGAAGCTTGAGAAGGTGCACTTCTGCAATTAAGTGTCAGTTGTGATCTGGCCGCTCTGTTTGGATAGACCGACAGAATGCAGTATAAGTATCTATTTTGTTATATATATGTTACATATATGAAACATATATATATATATATATATATATATATATATATATATATATATATATATATATATATAAGTGTTGTTTTGGAAAAACTGGCTCAATAAAATTGTATGGGGGGTATGATTTTTTTGAAGAGTCTGATACGATATTCGTCTATTATGATATTAAAATACACAACCCGTTGATAAAACCGGTCAAGTGCAAGTCAGACTTGCTCAATTAGTGTTCCGAACCTTGATTGTTGAAGTATTCTATGAAATTTAGTCATACATTCATGTTCAATATAAGAATTACCAAGAATATATAAAAAGCGAGACATCTTGGTAGTAAAATTTTAAAACAAATAATTACTACCTAAATATTTACTTAATTATGAACGAATAAAATAAAAAATTTTTTTGTCTCGATACCTAACCGTTAGTCACCAGTGATCATGGAAATTTATTTTATCTGTGATTGGCTAAATGCTTAAAGCAGTAATATACCGAAAAGTATATGAGGATATTACTGGTTACACTGAATACGGAACGTGTAGGTGCTCATATTTCACAGCTCTTAGTCCAGGTTAAATTCACACCTTCCCACAAAAAAAATCATCATATTGTCAAGCAAAATATATATTTTTCTTACACCAGATAAATTATCAAAGGTAATGTTCCAGAATTTTTTCAAAATTTTTTGATTAGTCTCTCACAGATTTGGTGCGGGGGCAGCGATTTTTGGAATTAAAAAAAAAATAATATAAAGAAAAGTTTGCGCGAGTATTACATCATACATATTTTTAAACTCGGGTTATCACAAGCTTTCATTTGACAACCCACTCGATGATCTCGCAGAAAGGTAGTCGATACGAGTGAAGCTAACTGGTATGTAATTAAATCAGTACTACGGAGCTTGTTTTAGCGCTTATATATATATATATATATATATATATATATATATATATATATATAATATATATATATATATATATATATATATATATATATATATATATATATATATATATATATATATATATATATATATATATATATATATATATATATATATATATATATATATATATATATATATATATATATATATATATATATATATAAATATATATATATATATATATATATATATATATATATATAAATATATATATATATATATATATATATATATATATATATATATATATATATATATATAAATATATATATATATATATATATATATATATATATATATATATATATATATATATATATATATATATATATATATATATATATATATATATATATATATATATATATATATATATATATATATATATATATATATATATATATATATATATATATATATTATTTTATTTTTGAGTCCTACTAAAAACTCTAGATATTATTTGTTTAACATACCATATGTCTAAATTTAACTATTTTGGAATTAATGTCATTTGAAATTTAAAATAAAAAAAGACAAAAAACTATTCATAAATACTCTAGGTTTATTGTTAAGGTAACAATTGCTCAAAATGTCTACCGTTAACACCGAGGCAATGACCCAACCAGTCATAAACAGCCTGAACAGAGTTTTGCAGAGAATCCTGAGGGGTGATCTGTGCTACTTTATATTGAGTTACTTTGTTGTATGTTGACCAGTTATAAACGTTTTAAAGAGGATTTGTTAGGCTACTGATAGTACTGATTTTCTGTGGTGTAGCCAAAGGGAAACAGGGATGGCCATTGGCTGTATGCCACTCCTCCTATCTTCTAAAGATGTAGGCAATAGCGTTCTTTGGGGGTTCCTTTTCTGTGAAAAATGTCCACTTTTTAGTCAACGATTTGTAAAATGAGTTTAAATTTCTAGAGTTCCACTGTAGAAAGGGTTGGTTACCGATTTTATATATTAAGAGAGGCCTAACTTTTTAGAATTCTAGTGCAAATGGTTTCGTCCGCCGATTATCGTTTAACATCTCTCTAGTCCCGATTTATTACTTAAAAAAATCTATTTGTACTGTAGCTTGTGGCATTTTTGTGAGAAACTTAAAGTTGTAAAATAAATTCGATACAAAATTTCTCTAAAAAATGGGCCGTAGTCAAGTGACAATGGGAGTAAAGAGCAAGAAGATAGATTATATAGAGAGCTCATAAATTTTAATGGTCCTATAAACTTTGAAATTAAAGAAAGGTTTAAGCTACAGTAGAATCTCGATTATCCGAAATAATATGGACCAAAGTAATTTCAGATAATCGAAATTTCGGTTAATCCAAATTTTTTTATAAAATAGAAATTTAGAATGAATACATTGAAGATCGACTTAAAAGCATTTATACGATATGCTATTACGCACACAGGTATTTATTGAAACAAAGAATAGAACAATTAGTTTACTTATTTTATGTATATGTACGGAAAATCGGAGATAAAACTTAACTTAAAAGTCTTAAAAGTGAGGTAATTTTTAACTGCACTCGTTTTACGTTAGTTCTGTTTTTGGCTGCAATGTCTCTCCAACGTTTAATAAGCAAAACTTCCGCGGCGGTTACATTTTCTTGTTGTTCTACATAAGTTAACGCTTTTTCTAGGGCCTCTAGTCCTTCTGAATGTGACATTTTTACTGGAATATTGTCAGTGGCTTCTAGTTCATTACCATCATCGTCATCACTGTCTATTTTATTAGTATTTTTGCATACACTTTTAATTAATTCTTGGTCAGCCATTTCATCTTCCACACTATCACTGTTTAACCATTCACAAACATCGGTTTCCGTAACACTTTCACATCCTGATATTCTTGTAAAAATTTGATGTAGAGAAGATAATGAAAATCTTCTGTTCCTGCCTCTGAGTAATGTCTCTCCTCTTGTGGAAACAATTTTGACTAAGATTTTTCCAGAGTACTACTCTTTACTTGATTCCAGGCTGAAGCTGTCTAATATCTAACATTTTTCAAATTTATCTTTTTTAGACAATCAGGAAGATTGCCACCTTCATCTATTTCTTCTAAAATATGCTCCAATAACAAACGCCTGTAATTGCGTTTTAAATTTTCCAGTACACCCTGATCCATATGCTGAATGAGAGAAGTAAAAACATTGCTTTTAATTCCCCACTTTCAAGTTGCTCCTCACTTGGGTGAGTGGGGGCGTTATCTAGCAACAGAATACATTTTCTAGGGTATCTATGTTCTTTTAAAAAAAATTCCACTTTGGTAACGAAATCTCCAAAAAACCGGTCTTTAAATAGAATCGCGTTTATCCAGGCATTGTTTTGATTGTAATGAAAGACTAATATTGTCAAATTTCCAGTTTATTTAGTTTCACTGAAACTGTATGACGCGTTTCGCTATACTATAGCTTCTTCTGATACAAAATGATTCATCATCAGAAGAAGCTATAGTATAGCGAAACGCATCATACAGTTTCAGTGAAACTAAATAAAGTGGAAATTTGACAATATTAGTCTTTCATTACATTCGTTATGAATTTCCATCAAGTAACAGCCACAACAATTCAAAATTGTTTTGATTTTTATTCAAAATAGGAAAAGCATTGCGACGAATATTCTTAAAGTTTCGTGAATTTGCTGACTTTCCAATACATAATAATGGGAGTTTGTGCCTTCCAGGGTTGTAAATCATATTCTTTCATAAGCTGCTCAAAATTCTCTGCAAATTTTTTTGCAGCAGATACATCAGCCGACAATCTTTCTCCACAAACTTTCAGTTGACGTACACCATGTCTTTTTTTCCACCTGTCTAGCTATCCATCACTTGCAGAAAAATTTACAGGCGCTTTAATAATTGGCAACTTATGTTTAAAGTTTGTTTTAAAATTGTTCCTGAAATTGGTAGTCCACGTTCTCGATTCTGTGTAAACCATAAAAATAAAGAATCATCCACTTTTTGGTATTCACCGCATTTATTACTTTTTAAACGTAATAAGTAACTTATAACCCTCGGCGACTAACCAAAACATAGACGGCGGTGAAGTTATAGATGTCGGGGAGTTCCCGACGCGTAAAGGAAACCACTCATCGTCTGTTTCGAATAATAGGGATTTTTTCATTTAATGGGGATACAATTTGCTTTTTAACAGTTTGTTTCGGATATATAAAATATATATATATATATATATATATATATATATATATATATATATATATATATATATATATATATATATATATATATATATATATATATATATATATATATATATATATATATATATATATATATATATATATATATATATATATATATATATATATATATATATATTTATATATATATATATATATATATATATATATATATATATATATATATATATATATATATATATATATATATATATATATATATATATATATATATATATATATATATATATATATATATATAAAACTGAAGAATTGCTGCATGAATTTAATAAATTTCATTGTAAATTACAATTCAAAACTGAAATTGAGGAAAACGGCAAATTAAACTTTCTTGACATGACAGTGTATAGGAACAACGAAAATAATAGAGTAGAAACTAAATGGTACACCAAACCAACATGGTCTGGTAGATACCTAAATAACGATTCAAATCATTAAAAAAACAAAAAAACTAGTGCCATAATAGGTTTGACGGATAGAGCCATAATCCTAACATCCCTAATATACAGACCTGACTGCCTAAAAAAAGTAAAAGAAGTCTTAATATCCAATGGCTACAAGGAAAAATACATAAAACATATATTTAAAAAAAGAACTTATAGATTCTACAACCAGCTAAAAAAAGCCATTAATAAACACGACCAAAAACGATATCACAAAACGTTTAATACTGTCCTACATAAATGAACTATTAGAAAGAATACAATTCGCCTTAAAGAAACATAATATCATAACATGCCACAAAAGCCATAATAAATTAAGTACATTATTCACACAACTAAAAAGCAAAACACCAAAAATGAAATAATCAAATGTCATTTATTCCATTCCATGTGCAGAATGCCCGAAAAAATATATAGGAATGACGAGCCAATTACTACAAAACCGACTAAACGGACACAAATATACGCAAAACGCCTCCACAGCACTAAACAAACGCACAGACACTAAACATGAATTCAATTATAAAGCGACAAAGATTTCAAATAGAGACTCTAATTATCAAGAACTAAAAATCAAGGAAATGATCGAAATAAGACGGGATCCTGATGTTGTAAATGATAGAACTGATATAGCCTGCCTCAGTCATATTTATCAAAATATAATCCACATGAAATAAAAAAAAAAAATAACAACATAAAAACCATCTATTTTTTTTTTAAATCAAAGGCACGATTTATTTTAATCTCACCTTTACAAACTAGGAAACATCCAATATTTCGATTAATAACGACCGCTGTATGAAAAATACTGAGTTTATTAGGTACGTACCATATACCAAATCAAATATTTCAGTAAATATTTTTTATATTAATTTTAAAAACAGTATAATTAGCGTACATATTTTTAAGTTAGTTATATATATATATATATATATATATATATATATATATATATATATATATATATATATATATATAAATATATAACTCTTTTTATAAAATATGTACGCTAATTATACCATAAATATTTAATTATATATATATATATATATCCTAAATTTTTATATATATATATAGAACTGTGTCAGAATGCTCACTTAAAAATAGCGTGACGTGAATTGTACCAAAATTTTAATTTGTAAAATGTGTCCAAACTTTTTAAAAAATTTTTAGATACTTTCAGAATGCTCAGAAAAAAAAAATGGGCGAAACGGCGAAGAATTAATCCGAATGATAGTGTATTAATATAAGTTAAAGATTCTTTAAATTTTGACATAGTACATAACATTTTACCATTAAGTGGTGTAACAATTAGTAGAGTCAAATTTAGAAATGAAAATATGGATATGGTAGTCATGCCATGCTACAAACCCCCCTTCACGAGTGATGAGCTGTTTCTAATTGACATTGAGACTTATTTTGCTTCCAACATAACAAACAGTATTGACATATTTCTGGGTGATATTAATTTTGATATACTTGCTCCTACAAAACCCTTTGTAAATAAATATTTGACCACACTCTCATCTCTTGGATTTAAGCCATATATTAACTCGTACACTAGAGTAACAGCAGAAAGTAAAAGTTATATTGAGTATAAGGCAATAGTTTTAGACAGTGATCTAACTGATCATTTTCCTATTTACCTGGACATTTACTGGAATGATACAACCATAGAATGCAACGAACTCTATGAAAAAATGAGTATCATGAAATTTAATGAAGTCATGTTTGTAGAGAATATAAAACATGTAAACTGGAAAACAGTATTGAACTTGGACGATCCTGTGGTGGCCTACAATAAATTTATTGAAATATTTGATTTCCTCAAAAAAGCCTGTACTACTGAAAAAATAGTGATAATGAAGAAGCAAAAAAAATTAAGCCTTGGATTACGGAAAGAATTAAACACAGGGACAAACTTAAAAGACCTGCTATAAAACAAAAAAATAATGAAGGCTTATGGAATGTATATAAGGCATATAGAAATGTACTAAATAAGACGATAGAAAGGGAAAAACAAGTACACTATGGTAATGAGATAGAAAAAAAAAGTGGTGACTTAAGAAAACTTTATAAAATAATAAATGATGCAGCAAATGAAGCCACAGTAAAAAATAATAGTAATTGGTACATAGTCAATGAAAGGGACATGCCAATTGAAACTGATGCAGAGATTGCCAATTATTATAATAATTATTACATAAATGTCGGACTAAATATGGCAGCGAAGATAAAAAAAAACCATATATATCCGCATGGACTATGTTGAACCTGTAAAGTCAATGACTTTGACTCTAATTACATCAAGTGAACTCATAAGCCATATCAATAGCCTAAAAAACTCATGTGCTCCTGGATTGGATGACATCACGGGCAGATTGGTGAAAAGTGTTCATCAGTCGGTTTTGCTGCCCCTGATCCACATCTTCAATCTGATCCTCACCACTACAAGAATTCTACTAGTTTAAACATACAATAACAACCCCTATATATAAGAAGGGAAGCAAGATTGATATTTCCAATTACCGTCCAATTAGTGTAATATCAGCGCATGGTAAAATATTTAAAAAATGCTTTAAAAAAAGATTATATGATTATCTAACGTCCAAAAATATTATAAACAAAAAGCACTAGCATTAGCGATGCAATGTCTGAACTGGTCAGCCAAATTAAGGCCTCTCTAGATGATGATGAAAAGTGTATTGCAGTTTTCCTGGACCTAGCCAAAGCTTTTGACACCGTACCTTACTATGGCCTTCTTGATGTTTTGGAGCGTTGTGGTGTCAGAGGCTCTGTTTTAAACATCTTTAGAGATTACTTAGAGGAAAGAAAACAAGTTGTGAAGATCGGAGTGAGCCACTAACTGTGCAGATTGGAGTACCACAAGGCACTGTCCTGGGTCCCCTTCTCTTTATCTGCTATATAAACTCTTTACTAAGCCTAGACATAGAAGGAGTTTTAATACCATATGCTGATGATACAGTTCTTGTTTTCAGGGACAAGACATGGGATGCTGTGAAGATGGCATTTGGTAGGGGCGTGAACATTGTTGGGGCCTGGCTTGATTTGATGAAATTAACCTTAAATCTTTCTAAGACGGTATATATTGCTTTTTCTCTGACTGAGGCAAATTGACCGAACTTTGATTGTATACAGGCAAACGATATGAACATGGTCATGAAAGAAATCTCACACACAAAATATCTTGGAATTACAATTGATAAACATCTCAGATGGACTGAACATGTCCAAGATTTGACCAATAAACTGAGAAGACTTATACATAAGTTTTACCTAATAAGAAAAATACTACCCCTCAAATTACGGGTTACTGTCTATAAGGCATTGGTCGAGTCAGTGTTGAGATATGGCATCACTGTGTGGGGTGGACTTTACAATAATGCACTGAGTCAATTGAGCTTGATACAAAACTATATTGTTAGAGTAATTTTCTTTCGTGATAGAGTTTCTCCAACCAAGAGATTATATAATGAAACTATAATGAATATAAGAAATTTATATTTTTTAAATAGTTCTCTATTTGGTTACAGAAATAAAAAAAAAAGTGAATCATTAATATAGAACTAGAAACAGAGAGAATGCGATACTAGTTGTACCCTTTAAAAAATATGACCTTGGGGGGACCTAAAGTTTTCAATAAGTTGCCACAGAATATCAGAAATATAAATAATTATAAACTCTTCGAAAAAAAAATGTAAACTGTTCATTATAGAAAATTCTGAACTATTGTGTGGATTATTATAATTCATAACTGCGACCCTCTGCATGTTTATATGTATGTTGTTTTTTCTTTTTTTAAATTTTCTTGTGTATTAATTATTATCTTTATCTTCTACAAATCTTAGCATAATTTCTTTTTTAATTTTAGCCCTGCGCATACAGGTGTCTCTATACACCTAGGCGCACCTTGTTTACTATTAGCTTGGTTCTAGGTTCAAATATATGATGTACTGGAAATATTACTATTGTACTCTGAAATAAATAAATAATATATATATATATATATATATATATATATATATATATATATATATATATATATATATATATATATCGAAATATATTAGAATATACTATTGGACAAGCAATCTCGAAGCTTGAAATAAATTAATTTTGTTTTGTACCATACATAGCTACTTGTAAGGGAATTCACAAGTGATATTCGAATGTGTTTATTGCTGAACTAAATACGGAAAACTTTTCTTTCATTCCAAAGTTCGACTACATTTGAAATCGTGAACTACCTTCCTGGTGCCATAAGATGCGGTCAGCCGCGTGAGACCGCCACACTGTGACATAAAGTTCCAGTAGAAATTTCCAACAATTTTCACATTTGTTGATTTGTTTGTTATTAACGTTAGTGTTTAAATTCATACAATATTATCTGACGTTTACTATATTTTTTAAAGTCAATCACTGTAACAGCACTTAGAAATAAACAAACAAACGAATACAATAAAGTATATTTTTAATAAAATGTATTTTTTTTAGGAAGGGGAGAGCCTTGTTCCTTCTTCGGAGGAGTCTTACGTCGAAAATGTGAACCATGTTTAAAATGTCGCCTAAATACTGTGTTTTTTTACATATACTTGTAACTAGCCTCAATACCGAATAAAACACTAACTATACTGTTATACCGATACATGCCTACTATATATGTGAAAATCGGCCAAGTGACAATTATATCCCGTCGTACTAACCAGATGATGTTAAAAGCAATATCAAAGTAAACAGATATTCGTTGAAACATGTATTGTGTACACATGTATTAGGTACACACGCAAATCTAATCAAAACAAAAAAATATAAAAGTACATTTGTAGCAAAAGTTAACAAATCTAAAGTTACATATAGAAAAGTTCTTATACTTTATATGTAGTGCACATTTATCGTCTTAAAAAGTCAGTAATTTTGATTTGTTTCTGATTTACTTACTTATTGTAGAAATAACGTATTAAATTATAAAAACTAGACATTGTAGTTTTTATATTGGCATTCTCGTAATTGGAATGTATGAAGAGATTTAGACTTTCTGCAGCTTTCAGGGCCTCGACGACGCTCGGAGTCGATTGTATCTCTCGATCTCATCATCGGAGTAGTCGCCACTTTCGTGTCCTTTGACGATAATATTCTGCACAATGAACTCGTCGGAGGGATCCTCACATGTGACAACATTATTATCGACATTCAAATGTTACTCAAGCTCATGGCTTGTTACTGGCAGCTGCCCAATGGAAGAGCGGTATGTTGTTTTCGTCGTGGAAGTCTACAGAAGAGTTGTTAGAACTTTAATCGATTTCTGCTGTAAATCCGGCGTGTCTAAAATAAGTCTTTATTATACTTTGTCTAAGTTTAATCATAAATCATCAGGATGGCGTCGAGTAAAGTAATCTTAGTAACATTACTGGTATTCGTATTTGCTTCAAGATTTTCGCTGTCAACTCTCGATCCCAGGAATGTTCTCATTTTGTCAAAATAGCAGATGTCGTCCAAGCTTTCCCATTATTCTCGTAACTTACTGGTGATGACTGCACACCCGTTGAGATTTACCGATCACCCAATTTTTTTTAATCGTGCTATTCATGTTCGCTGCAACCATAACAGTTATCCTCTCTTTCCACCAGCACACGTTTCTTCTTT
This sequence comes from Pachyrhynchus sulphureomaculatus, assembly GCA_019049505.1. Classification (NCBI taxonomy): domain Eukaryota; kingdom Metazoa; phylum Arthropoda; class Insecta; order Coleoptera; family Curculionidae; genus Pachyrhynchus; species Pachyrhynchus sulphureomaculatus. Next base: position 179,716,448 of record CM032447.1, on the reverse strand, counting down.
AAATTTTAAAGTTTTATCTGGTGTTAGTCTATAAATCAATCATGTCACATCAGCATTAAAAATCTAATCATCTGTAAATCTGCACCAATCACTGACGTCATTTTGTCTCACCGATAATGATTTTTTACTTATCTTACCGGCGGCAATATTATGTCTAGTTTTGAATCGTTGGATCTAATTTGGTGTACATGTGAAATTCGTAATATTAAACTACGAAGTAAAGAACTGAGGTTTTTTTTATAAAATAGGACAATTTACGAGTATTCCTCGATTTTGTTACACTTTAAACCATTGTAAGAGTGCTTGTTCCCGTTTTTTCTTTTTTCTGAGTAGATTTCTTAATCCGTTTAGAATTCAAAACATCAGCATTAAATAAGTCTTCAATCGTGCCTTTGCTATTCTTTCTTGTCGAAATGGTGGAATGAGATACACCAAACTCCTTCGCGAGTGTTACATTTGAAACGTTGAATTATTGCACCCTTTTCTTCAATAAAGAAACATTTGCGACGTTTAGGAGTTCCCATCTTTGCGCGCGTAAATTGTCAGAATTTTCACACATAGCGCGTGACATATATAACAATACAGTGTGATTTTTTTTTTTAAAATTTGATATCCGCCAATCCAAATAACCAAAGTGATAATTATTTATGTATTCTATTTCAAACTTATTGCTCGAACTAAGTTTTATGGCCAGTTTCTGAATTACGCGTGATTAAACAAATTATATGATAGATTATAACGAATTTAAACAATGTAGAATTGATATGAAAATCATCCGTTTTAAGTCATTCCCAAATTGCCGGTCAGAATTTCGTAACATTTTTACATAATGAATAATATATATAATCTATAATATATATAAAACGCAACGTCTCTCTGTTTGTCTGTTCGTTAGTGCGCTTATCACTCGAGAACCACTTACCGGATTTAGGTGCTTCTTTTTTTAAAACATACATATGTTCTCTGGCTATGTTATAGGCTATATATAATTACGATAGGTAACATAAGGAATAAGCAGTGACGATAATAGTGAATCAAGTCGGAAAAAAAGTTTGTCGCTAGTGCGTTCTCTTGCAATCCACTGCCTTAACCATTAAATATGGAACAACATCATGTAGCAAAGAATACAATATTTATAAAATGCAACGTCTCTCTGTATGTCTGTCTGTCCGTTAGTGCGCTTATGACGTGAGAACCACCTATCCGATTTACATATATTTTTTTTAATTTATAAATTTATTCTCTGGCCAAGTTATCTATAATCTATATATATATATATATATATATATATATATATATATATATATATATATATATATATACATATATATATATATATATATATATATATATATATATATATATATATATATATATATAATGCAACGTCTTTCTGTCTGTCTGTTCGTTAGTACGCTTATCATTCGAGAACCACTTATCCGATTTACGAGCTTTTTTTTAATACATTCATACTACATGTTCTCTGGCCAGGTTATAGGCTATATTTTAATACGTTAGGTAACATAAGTAGTAAGCAGTGACGATAATAGTGAATTAAGTCGGAAAAAAGTTTGCCGTTAGCGCGTTCTCTTGCAATACACTGCCTAAACCATTAAATATGGAACAATATTATGCAGCAAAGAACATAATATATATAAAATGCAACGTCTCTCTGTCCGTTTGTCTGTTCGTTAGTGCGCTTATCACTCGAAAACCCCTTATCCGATTTACGTGTTTTTTTTTTTTATTTATACATGTGTTTTCTTTCCAGGTTATATAATAACAATAATAATCTCTAATCTACAATGTATATATATATATATATATATATATATATATATATATATATAATGCACCGTCTCTCTGTCTGTCCGTTAGTGCCCTTATCATTCGAGAATCACTTTTCCGATTTACGTATTTTGTTTTAGATTTATACACATGTTCTCTAGCCAGGTTATAGCATATATTTTATTAGGTTAGGGAATATAAGAAATAAACAGTGATAATAATAGTGAATCACGCTGGAAAAAAGTTTACCGATAGCGCACTCTCTTGTAATGCGCTGCCTAAATAGTTATCTATGAAACAATAACATGTAACAAAGAATACAACATATATATATATATATATATATATATATATATATATATATATATATATATATATATATATATATATATATATATATATATATATATATATATATATATATATATATATATATATATATATATATATATATATATATATATATATATATATATATATATATATATATATATATATATATATATATAAATATATATATATATATATATATATATATATATATATATATATATATATATATATATATATATATATATATATATATATATATATATATGTATATATATATATATATATATATATATATATATATATATATATATATATATATATATATATATATATATATATATATATATATATATATATATATATATATATATATATATATATATATATATATATATATATATATATATATGTATATATACATATATATATATATATATATATATATATATATATATATATATATATATATATATATATATATATATATATATATATATATATATATATATATATATATATATATATAAATAATAGTAAGTTAAGTTTTTTACACAAAATCAATTTTGATTGATCGTGAATATAAATTCCCTTTTATAAAAGACTTAAGATAAAGAGTATAATTTAAAAGGCTCGAAAAATTGACAATGTATTCTTTTGATAGTAGGAAACGTAGCTTTTTTATATATCAAAATGTTTCAAGAAATGTAGTTGAAATATAGACACTACAAAAAAATGGTAGGTTTTTAATATTAAGTAACGAGTGGTAGCTTTTAAACCAGAATTATTAAGTTACATTACTTTTCCTGCATTTTTTTAAACCATCTTCAACGTAAAATCAAGCAATATAAGTATGTATCTACGTATGTGGTCAAATTAATTTACCACGGTCTCGATAAGTCTTGAAATAGCTTTAAACATTTATGTGATGAGAGAAAAAAAAACAGTAAAGTGATTTACTTAGTATTTTCCATACAAACACGTAGCTCCAAAATAAGTACAGAATTTGGTGTTCTCACAACAAAGAATTCAAGCATTATAACTAAATATTTTAAATGATAAGTCCCGCGTAATAGGACATTCATCGCAAAGTCGCGAATCTCAGAGATATTGACAACTGAAACTTGCTTTTTACTTATACTTATCATTCCTCTGAAAAGTGAAAAAGATGAAAAAAGTAACACAATTTTTAGATTGCTCGACACCAAGACCCCTAAAACAGACGTGTAACATGGTATATCGGAGGCAACTCCCTACCCCACCTCGTTTATTCCGTATATGTTTGACTATAAATAACTGAAAGTGATGAAAAAAAGTACAAACCTTTGTTTATTAATATTTGGGTTCTGCAGCAAATTCTATGCAAATTTACGGAACCTATTCTATAACTATATTGTTTACCGTCTGCGATTTTCATATTTTATTAGTCAATTTTAAATTCAACAAGCCTTCTATTCTTTCTAATTTGTTAATACAAAGTTGGCTTACTTACCTAGGTACAACTAATGCAATTTACTTCATATAAATTCATCAGTTATATAGCCTTATAGCTGGCTAGTGGTCTGCCTTTGGTAGTCCGTCCCTTATGTACTTGATAATATTGTTTTTAATCATTTCCGAGTAATTCTTGATTCTTCACGATTCACTTGACACAACAATACGTTTCAAACATGTCGAAAAAAAAAAACGTACGCCGACATTTTGTTCCTAAATGATATTTTTATAAAAAAAAGGTTAATGTGAATATCGAAATTTCTCTCCCTCCAACCCCCATGTTTACCTCTCAAAAGGTGTATATGATCAAAATAACCCCGAAAATAGACTGAGCGATCCCAGAAATCCACGAGGAACCAGTTTTGAACGCGCATTTTTTCCTCTCCAACCCCCATTTCCACCCCTCAAAAGGGTGCATATGATCAAAATGACTACGAAAATAGATTCAGCGACCCCAGAAACCCCAAAGGAACCAATTTTTAACGCGTAAATTTAAAATCACCTGTACTTCGAAATTTCACCTCTCAATTCCGTGTTGCTTTTTGCAATTTTAAAAAATTTTGAGGTTATGTTTTGCAAATCGGCTTCCTTACGTTTTTCCGGAATTTGCTTACGAGTATTTAAAAAAAAATCTGATTTCGTTAATAATTGAGGGCTCTTGACAATTTTGAACGAAAAGTCAAATTCCTGGCCCACTGTGCGACGCACTGGTTGAATGTTTTCCTCTTCAGTCTAGTTCTTAAATATATGCTTTAAAGCTTTTCTTCTAATTTCACATGTCGGGTTTCGGTCGAGGATGCTTATTTCATGGTCCAGATATATATATATATATATATATATATATATATATATATATATATATATATATATATATATACGTATATATTTCTATTTGCTCGATTTCTTCATCAAAGATTTTAGGATTTCTAGAGGGCACCATAGTCAAGAATTTTGTTTTTCCAAAGTGAATTTTTAGATCCACGCGTGTGCAGACAACAGGCAGTCCTCTCGACATAATTTAAATCTCCGTGAAATCATCGGCAATTACGACTACGTCGTCCGCGAATCGTAGTTGATTAAGTCTCTCGACATCAATAAGTATGTCTCTGCTCTCCGAATTTAGCGTTTTAAAAGCGCATTCGAGGACCGTTTTGAAAAGTTTTGGGAATCACATGTCTCCTTACCGAACTTCTCGCTCAATTCTGATGTTATTTGTGAGTTCATCAAATCTACAAAAGAAAGTATCAGCAGTCTGTTGTATTCTAAGGATTTCTCAGTTAATAACTTTACGGTATGTAGATGGACGTTTGTTCCGAAGCCTGAACGAAAATCAGCCTGTTCCTTCGGTTGGTAGAAATCCAGTTTATTTTCCAGTCGCAAAGTGATAATTCTGGTGAATAGTTTATTTAAGTGGTTCAAAAGGCTGATTGGTCGGTAGTTTTCGAGGCCTGTCTTGTTTCTTTTCTTATGAAGCAGAACAGTTACAGGGTTGTTCCATTTAGTTGGTATTAAGGCATTATGTAGTCTAAAATTAAAGAAAATTTCGATTGTATTAAGAAGTGCATAACTACCATATTTTTTTGGCGTCGATCATTATACCGTCTTGTCCCGGAGCTTTGTTTTCTTTTATTTTCTTTAATGCATGCCTTATTTCGCTAATTGATATATCCGGAATTCCTTAAAACCCTTAATTGATTACTTTTCTCCTCGGTATTTCCTGGTGTACTCGGTTATCATGATGACTTCCATACAATTCCGCATAGAACTCGGCCACTGTCCTTAGAAGCTCGGCTTTGTTTGTAACAATGTCCCCGTTTTAATTCTCGAGTTAGTTAATATTTTTTCACACCTCCCGTTGTTTAATCTTCGTTTCAACACCTTTAAGTTTTTAGTTAGTTTCTATTGTTTTTTTAATGGCTTAAGCTTTAAACTTTCAATTATCCTCTCTAATGGCTTTTGGTATTTTACTGTTTATGTCTTTTAAATCCCGTATTGCATTATCATCATTTCTGCTCATGATTTGTTTCCTCTCCAGGAGGGTGTGTTTATGAGGACTGAGCCTTTCATCTCTTTTACTAGATTTACAATTTCTTTGTTAGCTTTGCTGAATCGCTGTTGTTAGTTCGTCGTCTATGCTTTCATTGTCTGGATTTGCTCTTATTAGACTCTATATGTTTTTGGTATTCTTCAATGTTGTTCAGATTTGTCTAAACTGGTGTGGTGACTCCTTCTACCAAACAGTCTCTTTCACGGCCAAGATTTATTTCAACATTGGCGCATACCATTTTATTGTCGCTACTTGTTGTGAATTGATTAATAACTGTACCATCCTTAAATATTTGCCTTTTGTTGGTAATTATGTAATCGATATCGTTTTTGTTGTGTATGATTGGATTTGGATTTTAATTAAAATTATTTGGCGACCACAAATTCTCTGTACTCTTCAAACAAAAATGAAGTAAAATTTTATTTTATTTCCCAGAGATGAATATGTCGAGTTTTCTTGTGTTTTTTTCTGTTTTTTCTGATGAATAAGTGCAATAAAGTGCCCCCACGCAACAATTTTTGAACACACCACTTAGCAGTAAGTACTTTAATGTTACATATAAAATAGGGTTGTTCTTTACTTTTAATCTCAAAAATACTGATATTCTACTGTAATTGTAGCCCTGATGAAGAAAATGAAATATTTTCGAAAGCTTGGCGTAGCTAAAAAGGTGTCCAAAACTTTTTAGTTCTTTTCCAAAGACCGTTTACCCTAAGAACACAATACTGCTGTATATATATATATATATATATATATATATATATATATATATATATATATATATATATATATATATATATATATATATACATATATAACCAAATTTAAAAATATTGAGGTAACGGTATGATTAGGCTATAGCTATCGCTAGTGAAAGTACATTAATAAGAAACAGCAGAGAAAATATAGCTATCGCTAGTAAAACTAACCAATAAAAGTTTTTTATTGGTAATTAAACATTACCAATAAAAGTAACGTTTAATAAATATTTTTTATATAAAAATGAGGAATGATACACAAAAGTAGAATTGAAAAACTAAAAATAATTTAGGTATTTTATTTAAAATAAAAAAAATATGCTCAATTTCCTTTGAAACCAGAAGTCGCTTACAATTGCTTTTTTGTGTAAAATGAGCGTCTCACCACAGTATGTAAATCCAATACAAAGCGAAAATGAGCTCCAAGTTGGTGACAAGATTTTGACTGCGCGTGCATCGACGGTCCCTCTTTCAAAATGACAACTCAGTGTTTACATCTAATCTCGGAATGTGTCTTTTGAAATGTATTATCGATCGTTTCTTGAGGTGACTGCAGTTTATATGAATTTAAAGACAGAAAGAAGGAGAGATATTGTAAAAAAAGAGAATTAAAAAGGTTTGTAAGTGTAGAGAATCGAAAAGGTTGACAAACAATTTATATAATCATGGGGAAAGGAGGTTATTATTGTGCCGTTGACAATTGCAAAAATAATTCAGGAAGTACGTCGGGAGTTTCTTCTTCTACCCCAAAGATGTTGAAAGGTATGTGATTTAATTAAAGAAGAAATCGTACAGGGATAAATTGATTTATTCTCAGAAGCTATTTCTCTCATGACATTTTTTGGTTATAGAGTAAAGATTTGCCTTGCAGCAACCAAAAGCGTCATCAATTGTCCAATTGAAAATTTGTGCAATGTAAATAAAATATATTTTGTGCAATGTAAATAAAACATATTTTTTTCTAAAATGTGCCATAGGCCCTTAGATTAGAGAGGGTATTTAAATCGCATTGATAAAATCACATTTTCAAACATATTTATTAGAGTGGTCAAAAAAAAAAATTTTTTTTTCATGGTTGTCGGATTTAGCTTCAATATAATTCTACTTGTGAGAAAAAATACTCCATGCGTCAAAGGCTAATAACACAGGTAAAGAACCTTATAAAAGTCGGATTTTATTGTAGTTATAACGAGGCCCAATCATGCCAAGAAACATTCGGTTTGTATTCGGACATAAAATTCTTTGCTGAATTCAAATATGTATTTGAAAATTGGGGTTCCAGTTTCAGTTTTCACTTTTGGACCTTATAGAGTCCCAATAAAGCGTTGGGCCTTGGAGAAAATGCTAAAACTTTTATCAGAAAATGTCTTCCTGTCAAGTTTTTCACTTGTATTCATCTCTTTTCTAACAAAGCACTCCATTCTTTTTGTTTTTTTTTGTATTACTCATGCTGCATTAACTTGGTATTTATTAAATCCAGAATTTTCAAAATTTTTTTGTATTATCTATGATTTCGAATGATAAAACGTTGCACAGTAACATTATGTCTATTTAAAATCTCCCGCTGGTCCCCTTTTCAACATGGCAGACTGTTACGTGACCTCTTGAAAACTGTGACCTGATTTTCCTATACGGTTACCCCGCTGTCGCTACTGTATTGGATTTACTGTGGTCTAACTGAAGTATATAGTTACATTACATTTTATCGTGCTATTTAAAGCGGTTTAATTATAGCGTCGTTGACAGAACCTTCAGGGCCATTCCGCACGCACACACTTTTATGGGAGTAACCTGATGATTTATTATTACCAACCTATTAAAAGTAACCTATATACCAACTCGAAAACGGATAAATTAAGAATGTGTAGGTAATATATGCATATATATATATATATATATATATATATATATATATATATATATATATATATATATATATATATATATATATATATATATATATATATATATATATATATATATATATATATATATATATATATATATATATATATATGCAGTAGAACCCCGATTAACCGAGTCGCGATTATCCGAGCTCCGGATCAACCGAGCCAATCTAAGAACCTGATTATCCGAGGTACGCGCGTCTATGCTGCGTATTAACTCAGCTTCTAAAATATCATCATCATGCAGCCACTCGCATCCACTGCTGGATATAGGCCTCCCTTAATCAATTCCATCCATCACGGTCCTGAGCAGCCTGAATCCAATTCGTTATAATCCGTTTGATATCATCAGTCCACCTAGCATATGGCCTTCCACGGCTTCTGAAAGCCTCCCGTCTGGGTCTCCATTCCAACAGGCGCTTTGTCCATCTGTTGTCAGTCATTCGCGCCACGTGCCCAACCCAGTTCCACTTCAGGCATGTCATTCTATACACTGCATCGATAACCCTTGTTCTTTGCCTTATGACTACATTGGGAATTCTATCCTGGAGAGTCAAACCCAACATAGAGCGCTCCATTGCTCTTTGCGCTACTTGAATTCTATTTATAGACTTTTTAGTAAGAGTTAAAGTCTCAGAACCATACGTCAGTACCGGTAACACGCACTGGTCAAACACCTTTTTCTTGAGACAGATAGGGATGTTGGATTTGAATATATGTCTGAGTTTACCGAATGCTGCCCAAGTCAGACCCACTCTCCTTTGAAGTTCGTGAGTTTGGTTATATTTCCTCAATTGTATTTCATGTCCCAAGTACTTATATGTGGAAACCTCATAGATGTGTTTATCGCCCACAGAGATAGGGCGACTAAGGATCAAATTTGTCATGAGCTAGGTTTTTGAAAAATTTATCCCTAGACCTACTTCACTGGAAACGGCTTGCAGTGAATTCAACATCTTGTTTGCTTCTTCTACATTATCGGCTATGAGGACGATATCGTCGGCAAAGCGCAGGTGGTTAAGATGTTCACCATCAACATTCACACCCATGTTCCTCCAGTCAAGCTTCTTAAAGGCATATTCCAAAAGAGTTATGAAGAGCTTTGGGGAAATAGTGTCTCTCTGCCGTACGCCTTTTTCGATTTTAAATTTGTTGGTGTTTTCGTGGAGTCTCACTGAAGCTGTTGCATTATCGTATATGTACTTTATCAACGAGGTATATCTGAAGTCTATTCTGCAGTCGACAAGTGATTCTAAAAGTTTATGTTGGTCAATAGAATCGAAGGCCTTTTCGTAATCTACGAACACTAATATTAGCGGTTTATTATACTCAATAGATTTTTGAATGAGCAGCTTTATAGCTAACAGATGGTCGTTAGCTCCAAAACCCGATCTAAAGCCAGCCTGTTCACGAGGCTGGTACATTTCAAACTTTGATGATAGACGTTTGGTTAGTATTCTCGTAAACAGCTTGAATATGTGGCAGAGAAGGCTGATAGGTCTGTAGTTTGTTAGACTAGTAGTGTCTCCTTTTTTATGAAATAATACTATTGTACCGTTATTCCATGCTGACGGTATAGCTCCTTCTATCAGACATTTATTGAACAGACATTGAAGAGCATTGATGACCGGCTCACCTCCCTCTTTTATTGCTTCTATTGTGATATGATCTTCTCCGGGAGACTTGTTATTCTTCATATCTGACAAAGCTGCCATCACCTCGTCTCTGGTGATGTCGGGAATTTCCTCTGACCCCACATTCAAAACTTTGCTGATTTCAGACTTGCCCGCGGAATCTGTGGCGTATTTATACAGCTGTTCGAAAAATGTTTCGGTTATCTGTAAAAGCTGTTCTCGATTTGTAACTTCATCTCCATTGTCATTCTTTAATTTGCGAATGCCTGTATTTCCTGTTCTTAATTTTTGTCTCATGATTTTAAGACATTTATTTTGTTCTATCGTTTGTTCTATTAAGTTTGTGTTGTGCTGTCTCAGATCCCGTCGCACTGATCTTGAAATTTCTCTGCAAAGGTTTTTATATCCCTCCGTATTTTTATTTATCATGTCTCTGCGCCGCTTCATGAGTTTTTTGGTAGCGTGGCTCAATTTATCTATTTTAGTTTGTTGTCTTGGTAGACACTTATTCATTGCTTCCTGCACCACATGTATCACTCTGTTATTAAGGTCTTCCAATGTTAAGCCTTCTATCTCCTTCAAGCCCTCCTCTATTATTCTTGAGTAGGTCTCTGGTTTGTGCAGTGATATCCATTTGTTTGTGTTACTCTTACTTCTGACAAGTCTAATTCTTTCTTGTTTAAAATATATATGTATATATTTCCATTTAAAATCGGCCTTCGGGGAATCCCCCCCTGGCCCGTGTGAGGGGTTCCCTATTTATGTTTTTGGACTCTTTCAGCATGTAAATTTGCATGAATGCAATGCGTTATAGCGTTTACTACGGGGTACTAGTATACTCACATAATTTATTTGTTTGGAGTTCTGGTAGTTAAGTGTAATTAATACGAACTGCTTTGTTTGAATTTTTATTTGTCGTATTATAATGGAGCAAAACAAGCGTATAAGAATCGTCGTTCCTATTGAAGAAAAATTAAAAGCCATCAGAAGAATTGAAGCAGGAGAGACAATTAAAGTTGTTTCACGAGATTATGGAGTAGGTGAGGTAACAGTTGGAGATTGAAAAAGAAACCGCACAAAAATAGAAGAGTGGTGTATAAATCAAGCCTTTTCGTCCTTAGGAAGAAAATCAATGAAAACCGACGACTATGAAAAGGTTAACAAAGCTTTATTCATGTGGTTTAACCAACAAAGATCAAAAGATGTACCTCTGTCAGGTCCAATTTTACAACAGAAAGCAATAATGATTAGTAGGCAATTCCCAAAGATAGATCAGTTTACCGCCAGTTCTGGATGGCTTGACCGCTGGAAAAAACGGTACGGTGTACGACAACTGACTGTATGTGGTGAAAAACTTACTGCTGATGTGTCATCAATTGAGAAGTTTAAGCAGAACTTAAAAAAGCAAATCGAAGATTGTGGATACACATGTGATCAAATTTACAACTGTGACGAAACTGGTCTGAATTATAAAATGCTTCCATCAACAACATTGGCATCTCGATAGGAAAAATCAGCTCCTGGACACAAACGAATTAAGGAAAGATTAACTATAATGGTATGTTCCAATGCATCTGGCAAGAACAAAATCCCACTGATGGTGATTGGAAAGTCTGCACGTCCAAGAGCTTTAAAAGACATCTCACCCAAAGCCCTACCAGTCTATTACAAAAGTCAGAAGAGCGCATGGATGGATACGACCTTATTTACTAATTGGTTTGAAGAAAAGTTCGTGCCATCTGTGACTAAATTTTTGAACAGAAACCGTCTTCCTATTAAAGTAATTTTGTTAATCGATAATGCCCCCTCTCACCCTGGAGAAGGACTTCATGTGGGCGAAATTGTTGTAAAATGTTTTCCTCCAAATGTAACCAGCATAATGCAACCAATGGATCAAGGCATCCTCGAAAACATTCAAAAAAATTATAGGCGTTTATATCTTGAACATCTGTTAGAATACATAGAAAAGGAGGATATTATCAATGGGATGAGAAAGGTTACACTGAAAAATGTTATTTACTGGGTACTACCACTATTCAAAAATCTTGGTGAAAACTTATTGATTTTGAGGACTATAATCACAGTGAAGATGATACTCCATTAAATGAATTAGCTTTGAAATTGAGAAGCCATGGACAAATGTCCTGTTCAAATTTTGACAGCAGATGATTTAGAAGATGAAATGAGTATTGAAGAAATAACGAATGCCTTTCAGGAAACCGACAAATCAGATGACGATGACGAAGCGGCGGTGGATGAACAGTCTCCCACTAAGATCTCTCATCAAGAAGGTTTTGCTTCTTTGGAAAAAGCTTTGAGGTATATCGAACAACAACCAGAGGCAACCCCAGCGGATTTGCTTCTTCTTAATTGATGGAGAAACATTGCAGCGAGAAAAAGAAGATGCAATATGAAACAGTAGCGCATAGATATCTATTTCACTGTTTTATAATGTATGTACCTATTTATATGTTAAAAACGTTAATACATCGGTTTAAAGTATTGGTGTTTACTTTTTAAATGAATGAAAAACAAATCCAGATTATCCGAGTTTTCGGTTATCCGAGGAGGGTTCCCTCCCACGTTACCTTGGATAACCGGGGTTCTACTGTATATATATATATATATATATATATATATATATATATATATATATATATATATATATATATATATATATATGTATGTTATTTTGGTAAAAATATACATTAAAAATGGAAAAACCATAATGATACCTTTACTGATATACTTTTAAAGATTACATATATTTATACAACAAAATAAAAAGTACCATGTCCTATGATTTATGACATAGCAACGGTCAGCACAATCAACTTTCTGTGGGCATGACTTCTGTTCCCTGTTTAGGCGTAACTTTAGAATCTATCTTTTTGTCAGAAGCGATCAATCTTGCAAACGAGAGGAGGTTTTGGAGCTCCTGAACTTTGATGTTATGTGGTTAAAAATAACGACTCATCGTACCGCCAGGTTTATCTACTATCTCTATCAACCACCAAGTGATACTAACTTTAGAATACTTTTCGGTTCTCTTGCAGACATCATCGATCATTTACAGATTAATTGTTCAAGTGCAGAAATTGGCATCCTGGGCCACTTTAATGTTTATAACATCAACTGGCTTAAGTATTCAAATACGATCGAGGACCAAGGTCGTGGAGCTGAATTACACTCAGTCATATGTGGCTTTACTCAGCTTATCGATAAACCAACACAGATCCCTAATCGAGCCGGATAGTTCGCCACTCTTTTGACTTATTTTTAATCACCAATCCAGAGGTTTGCACCGTAAATTCCCCGTTAGGTTCTTCAGACCATAAACTTCTTTCGACATCGAGTATCCTATCGATTAACAGAGAGGTGCCTAAATCGTAGAAGATTTGGCACTATAAATATACTAAATGAATGAAATATTTTCGAACTTTCGTTTGGTTAGGCGCTTGTTAGATGACTCATCTGACTGCGCTAGAGAGGTTTTCCGATGTGATTTCGACTTGTATGGAAGCTTAGATCATTTTTTCGAAGAAACGTTCCTCCAATGGTAAGCCTTCGTCCAGCCGAAAATGCAAAGAAGCTGTTACTTCTAATATCTTACCTACCGCCAGTGGCGTAAAAATTCTCTAGTCATAAATTATAACATCTTTGTTTGTACCCGAAACGATACAAAAAAATTATCGCAGAAACCAGCAAGGTATCTTCTTGGACGCCGTCTCCTTACGAAGGTTGGCGATCCATATAGCTAAATAAACTTTAGGAACTGATGCTCGAAAAATATCGCTCGAAGCACATCCAAACCACCTTCTCATGCCCTTCAGCTAAGAATTCTGTCGTCTTCCGATCGATCGTTTGCCCTTTAATTTGCCTTCAATAATTTGACGTAGCAATTCATACTTTGGGGGGGACTTATTATATGTACGAATAATTGAGTTTTTCTTATTTTTATGGTTGTTAGTAATTCCTTCATTTTATTTATTCTTTTCAGTACTTCTGTATTTTTTATTTTCTTTACTCAGGAGATGTGAAGAAGGCGTCTATAAATGTACATTTCAGAAGAATCCAGTAGTTTCTCTGAGCCAGGGTCAAGGATCCAACACTCACACCCATACAATAGCACGGATAATACATACGCTTTCACTATTCTCATTTGTTCATTTCGAGACTGAGACGTGTGGAAAAATTTATTCGTTTGTATGTATGTTACTCGGGCCTGTTCAATTCGGAAATATATGTTCTTACTTGGGACCCACTTGTTATTTATATTGGTTTCCAAATATTTAAATGTAGAGATCTGTTCTATGGTATTGTCCCTAATTTCGAGGGATTCTGGTGGTAGATTTTTCGTTATTATTACCATCCGCTTAGTTTTTCTTGCATTCATAGTTAATCCAAATCTTTCGCTGGCTGTTATGACTTGATTGATCAGTTGCTGGAGATCTTTGATATTATTTGCTCATAGAACAGTATCATCAGCATACCGTATGTGTGCTCCCATTAACTGTTATTGATTCAATAGATTCGTAGATGACCTTATTAAACACAGCATCAGAATAGAAATTGAATAAAAGTGATGAGACAATGAATCCATGTCTTATACCTTGAGTTATTTTTATGCTTTCGGACTTTTCGAGCCCAATTTTAACATCTACTGATTGATGCCAGTACAAATTTTTATTAATATTTAGATCTCTTTTGTCTATGTTTGTTGTTTTTAGAATTTTTATTAATTTTTCGTGCATCACACAGTCCAAAGCTTTATTGTAATCTATAAAATATGCATATACATCTACATTCATATCTTTACAACGCTGGACCAGTACATTTAATGAGAATAAAGTTTCTCGTGTACCCATGCCTTTTCGGAATCCGAAGTGTGTGTTATCTATTTCTGTTTCACATTTTCTATATATTGTGGTATGGATGATTCTCAGGAATATCTTGAGAACGTGAGACATTAAATTTATTAAGCGATAATCGTGTTGACTCATCGGGACTAGCGAGGTATACAATCATAGAATTAAAAACAATCTTCTTGACTAAGTTCACTATACCACAACTTACACGGTTAGGTAACACTCTTGTAACAACAGCTGTTGATAGAGCCAACTTGTTGGCTGAACTCTTTGCTTCACATTCTATTGTTGATTTCCAAGGAAAAAAACCACCAACGATTCCCATAGTTCAATCAGGGATGCCTTCAGACAACGTATCATAAAACGTATTTTAATGAAGCTGGACATCCAAAAAGCTTCTGGTGCTGATAGATTACCTGCCATAGTATTCCAAAAATGCGCGAGCGAAATAACGCCAGTCTTCTATAGACTTTTCAACCCAGCCTATAGAAAGGAAATATTTCCTTTTTGATGGAAATGCGTTACAGTTCAGCCGATACGAAAGTGATAGAAAAGGTTATCAATCAGTATCTTCTAAAATATCTTGAAGGTTTCATTATTATTAGCGGCCATCAATATGGATTTTGTAAGCAAAGATCAACAAGAGATCTTCTGACTTATGTAACACATGTTTGGAACAACGCAATTGAACACTTTGGAGAATGATGAACGCTTGATATATTCAAGGCACTTGACCGTGTTTTTTTTTATTGTTCATCTCCCCGCCTAGCTAGCGATTTTACTCTTTTTCGTATGCTGAGGATATCGGCGAGGATGTCATAATACCCATTATCCGAAACCTATATTTTTGTATTTCATAGCACCTTTTAGACAACGCGGTAGTGCTGTCACGGGCGTTAGAGATCGGCAGTTGTAAGTAGCTATTAATATTTTGTTCGTTTTAGTTTGTTTTGCCATTTTCTTGCCTTCCACAGAATCCGATTTGAGGCGGACTGTTTTTTTTAACAGTACGGTAGTCTGAGCCCTTAGCTCTAAACGTCTGGGGTAAATTCTGATTTGTTTTAGAACCTGGCATTTTGAGAGGATTTGGCATTGAAACGCCACGGTTGCTACTGCGTGTTGGTGAGTTGGATGGGATTTGGGGTTGTGATTGGAGTTTGAATTAGGACTTGGTTCCTCCTAAGATTTGGAGGGGGAGTTTGGGAGAAAACCAAGGCTCGCGTGAGCAGGGTCGCTTACCCTGAAGTAGGTCTATCATCTATCGGGATCATAGATGAGTCCCTAGCCGCTACCTTAGATATACTTAAATAAGTTAATAAATAAAGTATACCAAATTGCCGGAGTTGGAATCCGATACCTTCTGTACCGCAAGCAAGTTACTATGCTACGGGCTGGCACCGAAGCCAAGGGCTGCCATGGCATGATGGATTAATGGTTGAGTCTAGAGTATACATGAAAAGTTTTGTTTATGGTTTAAGTTTCCTTTGGGAGCATTCTTTGGGAATCGCAGTCAACGGATTTCTCTCTAATACATTCCCTATCAACGACGGTATGCCCCAAGGCCCCATACTGTCCCTACTCTTTTTCTCATTTACCTTAACGATCCTATTTAGTTTATTAAATTAAACTTAAAACTTTAACCACTTAACTATTATCTCATATTAAAGTCATACCTTCAAGACAGACATTTCTTAGTGAAACATTGTGATAAGGATACTTTCCTTCATCCTATCAACGCCGGCGTCTCTCAAGATCCTTTCCTCTAGCTCATCTACATCGTTACAACCATAACGTTTGGTAACGACACAGTCTTACAGTCCTCACACAAAGATCCACGCACTGCATTCTTAAGTATTGCAAAGGAATTTAACTGACATATGAAATGGCGCATCAGTCAATGAAATGAAATCAGTTTATGTTATGTTTACCAATAGAAAAGGCACTTATTTATCATCAATCATCAAATATCTCGGCGAATATCTTGACGACCGGAAGCTAACCTGGAAGAAGTATATATTTACTTAAGGAAGAAATTAGGCCTACGACTGCATAAACTTTACTGGTTGATTGGTTGTATATCCCGTCTAGCCGCAGATAATAAAATACTGATCTACAAGGCTTTTCTAAAGCCTGTCTGGATATACGAGGGTTCTGCGCCTGATTATAATATCGAGATACTCAAGCAATTCCAATCTAATCTTCCTAGACCTAAATAATCTTGGCAAAAAACTTATATTAGCGCCATTTGCAATTTGCAGATCCGGAATATTCCCAGTGATCTCTTACCCGGTTTTGAGAGCTATTCTCGTATGAATTAGTGTTAAGTTTTTGTCCCAATTTTCAAATAATTACTTGATTTAATCAGGTAATGGAAGGAAGTGACCAATGGGCTGTTTCTTACAAGTCAATCTAATGTTTTTATTCACACATTTATTTATTGTTTCTTTGAAATAGATTATAAATTATATGGGAAGTAAAACAAGATGCTCGAACAAATACTAACGAGTCACGAGAAAGGTCATTGATAAATTAAGTTCTAGCTGTTCCTTCGACTTCAGGCATGCCTAATGGCCAGCTAGATGTTCAATTAAGTTCTGACTCCTTTGATAGCCAACTAAATATGCCTACAAAGATTATTCTACAATCTCTGAAGCAAGTTCACCATCGATTATTCATGACCAGCAGTTGACAACAAAGTGATGCAAAGTGATTCAGAAGAAACTGCAAGGTTTTAATGATGGCTGGACAGATGAAAAAAAAAAAAAGAAAATGATAAAAGAAGCCAGAAGAAGATTATCTCAAACAATGCTTACCTCGTTTTTCTCAAGAAGGGAAATATGTTCTGCTTTCAGTGTAACAGAAAAAGATCAATACTATTTATAAACTAGACAACAATACTCAATATATATTACCACTACATCAAACACTTTATTTTTGCATTCGGCGCATGTTTCGCTAACCATATTAGCTTTATCATTGACTAAAATGATAAAAGAAGCCAGAAGAAGATTATCTCAAACAATGCTTACCTCGTTTCTCTCAAGAGGGAAAATATGTTCTAATTGAGCTTTCAGTGTGACAGAAAAAGATCAATACTATTTATAAACTAGACAACAATACTCAATATATATTACCACTACATCAAACACTTTATTTTTGCATTCGGCGCGCGTTTCGCTAACCATATTAGCTTTATCATTGACTAAAATGATAAAAGAAGCCAGAAGAAGATTATCTCAAACAATGCTTACCTCGTTTCTCTCAAGAGGGGAAATATGTTCTAATTGAGCTTTCAGTGTAACAGAAAAAGATCAATACTATTTATAAACTAGACAACAATACTCAATATATATCACCACTACACCAAACACTTTATTTTTGCATTCGGCGCATGTTTCGCTAACCATATTAGCTTTATTATTGACTAAAATGATAAAAGAAGCCAGAAGAAGATTATCTCAAACAATGCTTACCTCGTTTCTCTCAAGAGGGGAAATATGTTCTAATTGAGCTTTCAGTGTAACAGAAAAAAGATCAATACTATTTATAAACTAGACAACAATACTCAATATATATCACCACTACACCAAACACTTTATTTTTGCATTCGGCGCGCGTTTCGCTAACCATATTAGGTTTATCATTGACTAAAATGATAAAAGAAGCCAGAAGAAGATTATCTCAAACAATGCTTACCTCGTTTCTCTCAAGAGGGGAAATATGTTCTAATTGAGCTTTCAGTGTAACAGAAAAAGATCAATACTATTTATAAACTAGACAACAATACTCAATATATATCACCACTACACCAAACAGTTTATTTTTGCATTCGGCGCGCGTTTCGCTAACCATATTAGCTTTATCATTGACTAAAATGATAAAAGAAGCCAGAACAAGATTATCTCAAACAATGCTTACCTCGTTTCTCTCAAGAGGGGAAATATGTTCTAATTGAGCTTTCAGTGTAACAGAAAAAGATCAATACTATTTATAAACTAGACAACAATACTCAATATATATCACCACTACACCAAACACTTTATTTTTGCATTCGGCGCGCGTTTCGCTAACCATATTAGCTTTATCATTGACTAAAATTATAAAAGAAGCCAGAAGAAGATTATCTCAAACAATGCTTACCTCGTTTCTCTCAAGAGGGGAAATATGTTCTAATTGAGCTTTCAGTGTAACAGAAAAAGATCAATACTATTTATAAACTAGATAACAATACTCAATATATATCACCACTACACCAAACACTTTATTTTTGCATTCGGCGCATGTTTCGCTAACCATATTAGCTTTATCATTGACTAAAATTATAAAAGAAGCCAGAAGAAGATTATCTCAAACAATGCTTATCTCGTTTCTCTCAAGAGGGGAAATATGTTCTAATTGAGCTTTCAGTGTAACAGAAAAAGATCAATACTATTTATAAACTAGACAACAATACTCAATATATAACACCACTACACCAAACACTTTATTTTTGCATTCGGCGCGCGTTTCGCTAACCATATTAGCTTTATCATTGACTAAAATGATAAAAGAAGCCAGAAGAAGATTATCTCAAACAATGCTTACCTCGTTTCTCTCAAGAGGGGAAATATGTTCTAATTGAGCTTTCAGTGTAACAGAAAAAGATCAATACTATTTATAAACTAGACAACAATACTCAATATATATCACCACTACACCAAACACTTTATTTTTGCATTCGGCGCGCGTTTCGCTAACCATATTAGCTTTATCACTGACTAAAGCTAAACTACAAATCTACCCTATTTATATTTACCCTAATCCTTGAATTACTCAGGCGGAACTAATGGCATAGGCAAGGCCATCAGTTCCGGTTAAGTAACCAGTAGAGGGGACTATAAGGAAGAGGCCCTCTGTCTTTATTTAAACTACTTTTACATTTTATTATTTCCATACTTTCGTATGTGTACAACAATCTCCTATCAGATACATTTTTAATTAATCTTAGATTATCTAATGTTACAGTATGATCAGCTTTAAGGGCATGTTCGGCCATGTTCGACTTTTCTGTTCTACTGTATTTTAAATGTGCTAACTGTTCTTTAAATCGTGTTTTAATTGACCTTTTAGTTTGCCCAACATACTTTTTGTCGCAATTATTAAAACTAATTTCATAAATTCCACTTTTCTCACAATTAGGAATCTTATCTTTGGGATTTCCTAAGATATTCCTCAGATTGTCTGGTGACTTATAGACTAAGGTGAGGCCTACCTTATTAAATACCTTATTGAGTCCCCTGCTATATTTCGGATTATATGGTATGTAGACATACTTGGTCTTATTTTCTTCGCGTGTAAAAAAGGTGGAATTCTGAATATTTAACTTGAACTTTTATCTATTTATTAACTTATTTACTACACTTCGGGTCGACAGTTCGTAAGTACGCGGACGCATTTACCTGGTTGGGACTTCTGAAGGCGAAATTCGGGCGTTTTAGGGCTTCGGATTGTGGATCGGTGGTCAATAACACTTGTTATAGGTTCGAATCACATAGGGTTACTAAGCGCTGTGAGGAGTGATTCCTAAAACGTCGGTTTAGGTTATGTGATTAGAGCAGTTGGTGAACACGTGAGGCCGTGTTTTTTGTGTCAATTACGTAATCGGACGGGCGCCCGGGCGGGCTGACAGAAAAGGTTATATCCAAAACCAGTAGCCGTTTCCCGAGGAGTTCCTTTATCAATGCCCTTACAATAGATGACATTTTTAAACAATCGGGAGATCTAGAAGAACGGAAAGTTCGTCAATGCTGGATTTCCCTCGGGACGCGAAAAGGGGAGATCCAAACTCGGGAACGTGTAAAGCATCGCCGAGGGTCGCCGGCGCCCTGCCTAAGCGCAGATCTCGAGCTGGCAAATTGCCTCAGCGGCAGTGCCATTAACAATCAAGCAAAAACTTATTTACTAAGTCCTCGTCATAACCATTAACTGTAGTTATATTTTTAATACGATTCCTTTCATTATTGAAGTTTATGCTATTTAGAGGAAAAGTGACCAAACGATGAACTAAAAAATGCAATGCGGCTAATTTGTGTTGTTTGCATTAAAATTAATCATTAGGAATATATCTATCTGTTACTGTGTCTTTTTGTATAGATAACAAATTCTAATCTAATATTATTTTTAATAATTAAAATATCTAGAAAAGTCAGTTGTCCTGTTTTCTCAGTTTCGTAAGTGAATTTAATGGAATCATACCAGCTATTTAATTTGGAAACAGAATCATCTATATTTGTTTTCCTTGTATCAAAAATCGCGAAAACATAATCCACACACCTCTAGGTATGGCGGGGGTATGAGTATTACATTTTTTTAGTTCATCGTTTGGTCACTTTTCCTGTGAATAGAGTAAACTTTAATAATAAAAGGAATCGTATTAGAAATATAACTATAGTTAATGGTTATGACGAAGACTTAATAAATAAGTTCAGGTTAGTTTAGGTTATTACTCAGAATTCCACCCTTTTTAAACGCGAAGAAAATAAGACCAAGTATGTCTCCATACCATATAATCCGAAATATAGTAGGAAACTCTACTCGTATAAGGTATTTGATAAAGTAGGCCTCACCTTAGTCTATAAGCATCAGACAATCTGAGGAATATCTTAGGAAATCCCAAAGATAAGATTCCTAATTGTGAGGAAAGTGGAATTTATGAAATTAGTTGTAAAGATTGCGACAAAAAGTAGGTTGGGCAAACTAAAAGGTCAATTAAAACACGATTTAAAGAACATTTAGCACATTTAAAATAGAGTAGAACAGAAAAGTCTAGCATTGCCGAACATGCCTTTGAAGCTGATCATACTGTAACATTAGATAATCTAAGATTAATTAAAAATGTATCGGATAGGAGATTGTTGAACGCATACCAAAGTATGGAAATTATAAAATGTAAAAGTAGTTTAAATAAAGACAGATGACCTGTTCCTTATAGTCCCCTCTGTTGGTTACTTGACCGGAACTGATGGCCTCGCCTATGCCATTAGTTCTGCCTGAGTAATTCAAGGATTAGGCTAAGTATAAATAGGGTAGATTTGTAGTTTAGCTTTAGTCAATGATAAAGCTAACATTGTTAGCGAAACGCGCGTCGAGTGCAAAAATAAAGTGTTTGGTGTAGTGGTGATTTATACTGAGTAGTGTCATTGGGCCAAAAATTCCACATTCCCAACATAGTAGACAACAGTTATCACCCCTATATTAAACAATTCATTTTTGCACTACGTGTGTTTCGTTAACCATGAAGTAGTACTAAAGATGATATGGTTTGCAAAACGCGTCTTGAGTAAAAAAAAATCGTATGATGGTGTTAACTGTTATGAAGTGTCATTGTATTAAATATCCTAAAATGTCAACGTAACTATTGAGAAAATATATGTTTTATAATACCCTGTCTATATCTTCACTTTTATTGAAGGCTTACAGAGTTAGAAAAAAGTTCCAAATTTGTCCTTTAAATTATACTGGCAGTGAAGAATTGATAACTACTGGCTGTTTAGTGTTAAGCAATCATTGATCTGCACTAAAGAAATATGCATACTTAGAATGTATACATTTTCTCCAATTGTAGCAAATTAAATAGTGGTTTAAAATCTACTATAACAGATGGTGTTACCTTCTTGACGAATCGAAGTGGATAATTTAAGTCAGTCTTAAGAGGGTCAACCCCTTTCTAAGAACGCCTCCCGCGAAAAAAGTAAATAAAATAATTAAAAGTTTAACGTGCTATGATCGCAACTTATGAAATTAAGTTACTCATACAAAAATTATAGATTAGGGCTTTACGTAATAGATGGCGTTACATGAAAACGAGACACAGTTTTTAAGCAGTTGAGTAATCAAGGTATATTTGAATTTATGTTTACACCCCTAAAAATTCTTAATGCAAAGTTGATGACGACAGTAATCTTACGGTTTGCTGCATGTCCATACATTGTTTGATCAATGTTCTTATGGATGCGTGTACCGAAGTACCACACGGCTGGTGCTAGAAATTCCATGAAACCTTTAATATACAATAAAAAGTTTTAAACTATTCTAATTTGCTCTGTCATGATATACAATATTTATAATAAAAATTAAGATATATTTGATAAGATATAAATAATAAAATAATAATTAATACATTAGGACTGGGTCAATTGCAAGTAATATTTCCATTCCAATTCAGGTTTATCAGGTAAAGATATTGTGAGTTTTCCTGTTACTGGACACGAAAGGTTGGTATCATTTAAGGGGTGTGCATTAATTAAAATTTTAGTAATCTGTTTGGGTTTTATAATATCTTGGTTAAGTGCAGTGTAAAATACACTTGGCTGTAGATGAAATGTAAATTTTCTCTCTTCATGGAACGGATTCCTAAATTCAATGGATGTGGGATTATTTAGTCTTACTGAAAATGGACCTTTAGGGGTTGGAATAAGGCCTTCACCTTCAAGAGGATAACTGAAAATAAAATTTAAACAATTTTATTGTTTTGTTAAATTGTGGACCTCTAAAATAAATATTTATTTTTAAAATTCACGTCTTGATTAGGGATTATACAGTAAAAGGTAGGGTGTATTGTTAACCGACTTCGATAATATGTCGAACATTCTAATAAGGTAATACACAATTGAACTTCACATTTATACTAAATAATTTTCGGAAAAACAGTTGGTAAAAGTATAAACTGAATTCAGTTTATACTTTTTTAGTTCTCTCAATTCTGTTTCTTTCTTGGACTTAGACATCTTCATTATTTCATTTTGGATAATGCCTAAATTTCCACCTTGGAAGAAGGAAAAATATGTCAGAATCCGTATGGGCACACGCGAGCCAATTAAAGATTACAAATAAAGGAAAGAAGAAACGAAATTTCATAATTGCCATCTTTTTCTATGCTAACAAATTACCAAATAGGTTGACATTGTCATACGCTTAAATTCAACCGTTGTGAAACATTTTTTTAATGAAAAGTTAATATTTTTTACTTTTAACAATCTCTAATTTTTTTACTATTTTAATAAGTTTTCATAGTTTTTAATCAAATTTCTCGTAAAAAAATTAAAAGAATTTATTCAGTGTTATTTTATTACATTTTAGGAAAAAAACGTTTTCTATTCCTTAGTCATCGCCAACCAGACGTTTATATTTAATATTAACTCTATTCTAAATGTATTTTTTTTTAACTTATTCCATTTGACTAAGTAATTTCTAATTAGCTTACATGTATTCTCCAGCTACTGCTGAATTCAAAAATAATTTGCCTTTAATTTGGCCCAATGACGAGGGATCATATGCGACTAAAATTTTTGATAGCTCCCCTATTAATGCAGATGGACATTTTTCCATATAAAATTCTTCATTATCAAACTAAAAGAAAATATAAATATAAAATTATTAGTTTTTTTTTACGGGTGTCATAGACGAATGAATAGATATAAAACTGAAACCAGTGGTTTCGAACGTCAAAATGCGAAATCAGTAGAGTTGCCCATTAATATCGGTATATTTGTACCCAAAAGCGATATATGAAAAAAAAATACAATATTCAATCAATATTGTTTATTTTAAACTCCTTTATCTTTGTAAAATAATAGGAGCTTACAGAATATACTAAGGATAGAATTAAAACTAATAAGAGTAATTTTTTTTTTTGCAATATTTTATATATAAGGGAATAAACTCTAGTGAATACTAGTAAAACATAATGAAATCGAAATAACAAAAACATCACAGACTAAGTAATTTGTAATTCGTTTATTACTAAAGATATCTAACATCAAATAGGTACACAAATTTAAATCTAATCAATTTTTACCATTTTTAGAATCATACCAATATTCTTGGGCCATAGCCGCAGTCATCTTTGAACTAATTTCGAAGTCATAACAATTAGCCTCATTAAATAGTCGTTTTGTATGTAATAGACTAGTGATTGACTCAGTATATAGCTTATTTCGCTGTTTTGTTTTCATAAGATTAATATGCGAGCATATGCGCTCAACATTAGAGGATGAGTGGGGCAGTGATAAAATAGTAAAGATGAAAGTAGACAACAAAGGAAACATTTGAGTGTCATACTTTAGTAAGTTGACATTATCCCAAAATAGTTCTATGTCATCTGGAAATGTTTTGATTTGTTCACAATTTCTTAAAATACGCTACTCTGTATCAATTTGTTGGACATCATCGTTCTGAACAATATTGGGAAAGAGTCTTCTAACAGGAATTATCGAAGCAGTTTTGCCACTTTTAACATTCGCTGGTTCAATTACGTCTAAACTTTTTACTGGATTATTTTTTAATAGAAACCTCGCAGTTATTTGCATGTTTCGACATAAAAAACATGGACAAAGTTTCTCTTCTAAATAATGAAAATTAATAAAACGATAAAATCCGAATTCTTGTTTATACAGACAAGCGAATTAGCTCGGGGATCCCCTAAAAACGTCTAGCTACGAGTTGTAACACACAGAAGATATCGGGAACATTTTGCAATAACTACTTATACGATCGAGGGATTCCCCTTAAAAACATAAACGAAAAGGGTTACTAACTTGGAAATGTAAAATCGGTAAAAAAAAATCGGAGAAATTTCCTTGTATTCTCAGAAATCGTGGAAAAATCGTTAAATTTTGGTAGGACAGACCCCATATCGGTAGAAATACCGAAAAATCAGTAGATCCGAGACCACTGATTGAAACTCAAACCGCAGTTACTCAACGGGAATTAAAAAGCCATGGAATGCGTAAGAACTCCAAAAGCGCATTTTATTAGCACGTCTAGTGGTGAATTCTATATATTATCGAAATACCGGACCACATCGTGTGTCGGCGCAGCTACTGTTGTTGCAAAGAGTCTACCTCCGATTTTACCGGCCACATTTTGTTCTCTAAAATTGACCCTGAGTAATGTATTCTGATAGAAAAAATTTTATATCTATGGCGGTAGCGTCGGCAAACGATGTATATATATATATATATATATATATATATATATATATATATATATATATATATATATATATATATATATATATACTAGCCGGGCCCGCGGCTCCGCTCGCGTGGACTTTATTCACTACTATCGTTACCGCTTATTCCTTATGTTACCCAACGTAATAAAATATCTTCCATTATTTCCTCTTATCTCCAAATATTTCTCCTTATCTCCCATTATCTCTACATAATTTTCATTATCTAGGCTTATCTCTGCTCATCTCCCATTATTTCTCCTTATCTCCCATTATTTCTCCTTATCTCCCACTATCTCACCCTACCCTATTTCCCATTATCTAGGCTTATATCGACTTATCTAGCGATATTTCTCCTTATCTCCCATTATTTCTCCTTATCTCCCATTATCTCACCATAACTCCCATTATCTAGACTTATCTCTGGTTATCTCCCATTATTTCTCCTTAGCTACCATTACTTATACTTATCTCCCATTATCTCACCTTACCTCCCATTATCGAGGCTAATCTCGACTTATCTCCCATTATTTCTCCTTATCTCCCATTATCTCACCTTATCTCTCATTATCTAGCTTATATCGAATTATATAGAACATATGTATAAATTTATAAAAACACGTAAATTAGATAAGTGGTTCTCGAGTAATAAGCGCACTAACAGACAGACAGACAGACAGACAGACAGACAGACAAACAGACAGAGAGTCGTTGCATATATATATATAT
Source organism: Pachyrhynchus sulphureomaculatus (assembly GCA_019049505.1). Classification (NCBI taxonomy): domain Eukaryota; kingdom Metazoa; phylum Arthropoda; class Insecta; order Coleoptera; family Curculionidae; genus Pachyrhynchus; species Pachyrhynchus sulphureomaculatus. Next base: position 179,689,903 of record CM032447.1, on the reverse strand, counting down.
ATATATATATATATATATATATATATATATATATATATATATTATATTCTTTGCTACATGAGATTGTTCCATATTTAAGGCTTTAGGCAGTGTATTGCAAGAGAACGCGCTAGCGGCAAACTTTTCTCCGACTTGATTCACTATTGTCGTCACTACTTATTCCTTATGTCACCTAACGTAATAAAATATATCCTATAATCTGGCCAGAGAACATACGTATGTTTAAAAAAAAGCACGTAAATCGGGTAACTGGTTCTCGAGGGATAAGTGCATTAACGGACAGACAGACAGACAGAGAGACGTTGCATTCTATATATATTATAGATATAGATTATTATTATTATTATATAACCTGGCCAAAGAATATATGTATGAATTTAAAAAAAGACACGTAAATCGGATAAGTGGTTCTCGCATGATAAACGGATAGACAGACAGACAGAGAGAAATTGCATTTTATATATATTATAGATTATAGATTATAGATATTCTCTGCTACATAATATTGTTCCTTATTTAATGGTTTAGGCTGTACACTGCAAGACAACGCGCTAGCGGCAAACTTTTTTCCGACTTCAATCACTATTTTAAGTCACTGCTCATTCCTTATGCTACCTATCGTAATAAAACATAGCCTATAACCTGGCCAGAGAACATATGTATGTTTTAAAAAAAAAGTACGAAAATCGGATAAGTCGTTCTCCAGTGATAAGCGCACTAACGGACAGACAGACAGACAGAGAGACGTTGCATTTTATATATATATATTATAGATTTATATATATATATATATATATATATATATATATATATATACGAGTATATATATATATATATATATATATATATATATATATATATATATATATATATATATATATATATATATATATATATATATATATATATATATATATATATATATATATATATATATATATATATATATATATATATATATATATATATATATATATATATATATATATATATATATATATATATATATATATATATATATATATATATATATATATATATATATATATATATATATATATATATATATATATATATATATATATATATATATATATATATATATATATATATATATATATATATATATATATATATATATATATATATATATATATATATATATATATATATATATATATATATATATATATATATATATATATATATATATATATATATATATATATATATATATATATATATATATATATATATATATAATCTTGACCGTACAAATATTTTTTATAACGATTATATTAGTATTGGGTATGCTGTCTGTCAGTAAAACTTCTCATTCGTCATTCAATTCCCTATATTTCGTTGTACATTGACAATTTTATCAGGAGAAAAACTATAAAACAATGAAAAATTATTATTATTTTTATATATCACTTTGAACTTACCAACAATAATAAATATTGTGAAGGCAACAAATAAAATGTACAAACTTACCAACTAGAGAAAATTAATTATTTAACAACAAACATGGAGAAAGGAGTAAACGTAATGTTTATTCACAAGTTGTTTACTTATTTATACCTTTCTTATCCTTTCCCTTACCTCTTTCTCCCTTCTAATCTTATCTCTATTTGCTTTAAAATTCCCTTCCGTCCCTTGTCCTTCCTTTTCCTTAGCTTTTATTAAAGATGCTGTTTAAAACAGAAAAAACAAAAAAGAAAAACAAGAAAAGGAACAAACACTACACTAATAATAATTGTTTTATAGTTTTTCTCCTGGTGAAGTTGTCAATGTACAACGAAATATAGAGAATTTAATGACGAATGTGAAGTTCTAGTGACAGACTATATACCCAATACTAATATAATTGTTATAATATATATATGTATGTATATATATGTATGTATATATATATATATATATATATATATATATATATATATATATATATATATATATATATATATATATATAAACTCCTGGACAAAATTAACGCAACAATCTGAAAATTAATTTATCTTTTTCTTATGTTAGTTTTAAAGTTTATCGAGTATTGGAATAGTAGGCTATGCATATTTTGTTTCGTTGTTCATGACAGAAATCAAAACAATTCGTTTAGATTTACAGTTTTAAAGAATTTTTTAGAAGATAAACAATTTTCTGTAATAATGCGATAGATTTTCTTTAAAAGTAAGCTTATAAATTGTTCTCTATTTCAAAGTAATACGTTTTTGTGGTAGACTGTTTTATTTTTGACCCCGAAGAATTAGATAAATGAATCGAACAAGGAATTTAACTGAACACGAGGTAGTGCGAGCCTCAGTTTTATTGGACGAGGGATATTGTCAGAGTTATGTTGCCAATTTGTTAGGCAAATATCGTTCCACAATAAGTCGTATGGTAAGAGGCTTGAATGAAGTAGGAACTTATTCTCGAAGGCTAGGGCAAGGGCGAAAACGATGCACTAGCGACCTAGATGAACGTTTTATAAGACAATATGCTTTAAGAAACAGGACTGTCACTAGTTCTATAATAAGAAATGAACTCGAAGCTGTTCGCAACGTCACAATTTCTTCTAAAACAGTTAGAAGACGGTTAAATGAAGCTGGATTAAACAGTAGGAGACCAGCCACTGCGCTCTTGCTTACTAGAGAGAACAGAGTTGCCAGGTTACGTTTTGCTCGAAATCACGAAAACTGGTGTGTGAATGATTGGAAACAAGTTTTCTTCACAGATGAAACTAGGGTTAGTCTAAAACATCCAGATGGTCGTGAGCGAGTATGGCGAAGACCAGGAGAGAGGTTTGCTCCTTGCAATAACTCTGCAAGGATTCCATTCGGCGGTGGCTCTGTTATGTTCTGGGGTGGCATCTGCTTTGATGCTCGCACAGAGTTAGTTGCTGTCCGTACGAGATCCATGAATGCTGACTACTATCTTGAGAATATTGTAATAGAACATGTGATGCCTTTCGGTCATTTTGTGGGGCCCAATTTCCTGTTTATGCAAGACAACGCTCGACCTCACGTGGCTAGGGAGGTACTCGATTATCTTAATCAAGTTGATATACCGATTATGCAATGGCCACCAAAAAGCCCGGATCTGAATCCGATAGAACATGTATGGGATCACCTTAAGAAAAATGTGAAACGTCATATACCATTCCTAGGCACATAAACGGTGTCATCCAAAGAAGAGGAGGCAACATACGCTACTAATGTCCCAGTTACGCCATTAATTTTGCTACTAGTGTCCCAGTTTATTTTTTTCATTATTACATAATTTCAACGATTTTGTTATTAGGTCTTAAGAATAATTTTAGTTCGAATCTTATAGAGAAATTTGGTAGCAAATTCACTTTTAAAGTATCCGGATAAGTTTTTTCTAACTTTTAGTGCAACCAATGTTCATAAAAAATTATTAAAATTAATTTATTATAGAGATTTGTATGATTTAATATATTGTTGCGTTAATTTTGTCCAGGAGTGTATATATCGGGTGTTATGGAATTCACTGCATATGGAAGTGGGGGATCCTTGTAGCAAGACAGATTTTAGAAAATTCACCTTAAATAGCGAATTTCAATAATAAAGGAAAAAATCGACCCTAAAAAAATAATGCCATTAATATTTTTTTCGCGCCCCACTGATAAACGCTGAACTCGCACAATATCAAAATACCTAAATCAGACAGAAGGTCGTTTTTTTTTTTATCCCGTCAGTGAATGTTTACCAATTACGGAGGTAAGGTGTCGTAAAGGTCAATGTTTTTTTAAGAGAGATAGACTCAGTAAGTAAGAAATTTGCAGAAAGTGTACAACAAAGTGCAGATAGATTGTGCCATTGGTACAATTGGTTAAGTTTTAAATTTGTCAAGGACAACTTAGGATATTTTATATGGAGATCCGTTACACATTTAAGGTACATTAATTTATTTGCTTATTTCGTATGGATGTTAATTACACACGGCACAAATGGAGTTAAATCAAATTACCTAAATAAAATGTACAAAAATATAAACAACCACTAAGGTACTGATTTAAGGTACATCAAAAAATCATTTACGATTTAGGTCTTGAAAAGTTCATTGAAAAACCTATTTGAAATTCTGTTTTTATTTTGCCTCCAAACAACTGTTAAATAAAAAATAGCGGATCTTGATAATAAAGGAAAAAATCGACCCTAAACCATTTTAATATTAAAAAACTATATATAAACTTTATTATATTTTGAAATAATTACTTATAATTATAATAATAAAAAAATGTTAACAGGTAAATCACCAAAATTTTATTTGCTTGCTTCTAAAAAAGATAATAAAATAAAAGTTGAGATGGATTGTTCCCCTTTATTTATTTTAAACTAGAAAGAATTTGGCCGGACGTCGACAAAAAAGGTTACTTTACAATCTCCGCTGTGGGGGAGGCTCGTGTATATTATACGATACGTCTTTTGTTTATTTTATTGATTTTTTCAACATATTTTTATAAGGACTTGATGTAGTTTCCACAGTTTTTTGTACAGTACGATTTTTTTAACGTTTCAGCATTAAATCACAAAAGGACGGTTCACTATTTAAATGTGTGGCCTTAAAATATCGATGTGCTTTCATTACTTGAGTTTTGTTTGAGAGAGAGAGAAAGAGAGAGCATTTATATTTTCAGCTGCTTCAAACGTTCGAGAAAGACGTTTTTGTCCATATATATACATATATATATATATATATATATATATATATATATATATATTATATATATATATATATACATATATATACATATATATATATATATATATATATATATATATATATATATATATATATATATATATATATATATATATATATATATATATATATATATATATATATATATATATATATATATATATATATATATATATATATATATATATATATATATATATATATATATATATATATATATATATATATATATATATATATAGTATATTATAATATGCATGCATGCATTTGAAAATTTCGACATTTACATACAGTTACGATATCCCGTTAAGACGTAATAGTGCTAAGGTTTTATATGTTTTATTAAATTTCACTAACGTTGTAGACATATTAACTGGGAATATATCCTATTTTATAGAAAGTTTTGATATTTTGGAATATTAGGGACTCGACATTCTTATTAATCTTCATTATATTTAATCTCAACTAACACAGCTAATAAGCGGTAATGAAATATGGTTAAAATTTAGAATACCGGGACGATGATGATTGGGTTTAGGTGCTTTTTAATATAAAAAATCTAAATATTTTATCATCTGCACCAAAAAAAATGAAAACTGGAAACTGCATTTTTTGCTGGATAAATTGTTTTGCTAATTTTTAATCACCCTTGCTCATAATTTATATTCACGAGCGAAATACTAGTTCCAAAACTACGAATTTCTGTGAATTTTATATTAAATAAATGCATAACATACCTTATAGGAAAATTCGGCCACTTTATCAAACGTATTTTTAAATAATATGGTCTTGATAACCTTGCAACCGAGCTCGGCTTTAAAAAAGATGTTATTTTCAAGTTTTGGTGGATCAGCATGTAGTTTTACTGAGAAAGAATATATTCCTAATTCTTCACATTTTGCATATAAAATCGTAGATATGTCTTCAGTTTGTAGTGGTGTGTAGGTTAATTCTACTTTGGTCTAAAAATGTAGAAAAGAATAAAGAATATGCAATTTTAGTGAGACAAAATGCACTACTACATATTTTAAATATGATAAATTATAAACTATACTATGTTACGTACTCTTCTAAACTGAATGGTTATAACTCTATTACCGAAAGTACAGTCCAACTTGTACAGTTAATCGAAGAGCAAACAGATTATCGTTTGTTTGTGAACACTGAAGAAGTAAAACAGAATATTTTTTCGACCTTTTCAATCTCTGCCTATTATTTCTTTTTCTATCCTTTTTTTATTTTCTTTTTATATATATTTTCGTATCTGACACAATTCCTTTCCGGGTGCAAAAAAAGAGAGAAGTTTTTTTTAGCGTTAGCTTAACAATTTTTTTAATTATATAAATTCAATACATAAAAATATTAAATTCATTATCGCACTAGAAGTCGACAATAAAATTAATTTTCTTGACTTAACGATAATATAATCAGACATTTTTTTTTATGGATCTAGCACACGTCCTGCAGGGAGGTCCCTAAAGCGCTACAGGAGCGACACGTGTGCGGAAAAAACGATTCACGTTGTTCTTAAATCGCTGTAAATTGTACTCGCTGGGAAACAGTCCTAGCCAAGCTATTCCAAAGGAATGATGTTCTCCATATAAAAGACTGCTCGAAAAGCGTTGTACGAGGAGTAACAAGCTGAACCTCATACGGATGTGAAGTATCAGCGCGACGTGTATTTCTAACATGCACCGCTCTGGGAGGAATTAAACGGGCCACATCCTCCGAACACTTTTCATGAAAATACTTGTAGAATAGTCTCAAGTCGCCAACCGTTCTTCGATGTTCCAGCGAATCAAGGCCGCAGGTCAGTTCCAGGTCTCCAATCAGACGAACAGCTCTTCTCTGAACAGAATCCAACAAATACAGTGTTTGGGAGCGGAGCCCCAAACATGGGAGCAGTATTCCAGTATTTGTAAAGAATTAATGGGCAGTATTCCATAGTTGGTCGAATTTGAGCTTTGTAAAGAATTAACAGTTGTTGTGGAGTATAAAGCTTTCTGGTTCGAAATAATATTCCCAACTTTTGTGAAGCTCTCTTTGCTATGCCTGCTACATGTTTACGCCAGGACATATTTGCTCCCAAATTAACGCCCAACAAATTGAGGGATGATGTTAGAGGAAACTATGTCGGGTTCAGCAACGTTAACTTTTTTAGAAAAAACTGCCGCCTGGGTTTTTGTAGCGTTAAATTCCACTTGGTTACTGTCACCCCAAGATAGATTTTTTTCTAGGTCTTTGTTAAGTTTCCCGCTGTCTGCGGACACTCGCCTGAGAAGCCGAGGTTCGAGCGTTCAAAGTGAATGAAGAGATAAGCATACTGTCATCTGCAAAGCTGTAGATTGGATTTCCGGTCTTTTCCAGCAGATCGATCGTTAATGTAAATGAGAAAGAGAGTAGGAGATAGTATGGAGCCTTGGGGCACACCGGCGTTGATAGTGAAGGTGTTAGACAGAAATCCGTCGACCGCCACTCGTAAAGAACGCTCACTGAGGAAACATGAGAGCCACAAACAGAACTTTTCAGAATATACCACAAGAACGTAGCTTAGCCAACAGCCCATCGTGCCAAACACGGTCGAATGCCTTGGATATGTAAAGAACAACCGCTCGAGATTCCCCAAAGTGTTCAATTGCGTTGTTCCAAACATGTGTTACATGAGTCAGACGATCTCCTGTTGATCTATGTTTACGAAAGCCATATTGGTGACCGCTAATAATGTTGGATTCTTCAAGATATTTTAGAAGATGTTGATTGATAGCCTTTTCCACGGCTTTCGATATTATTGAAAGGAGTGCGACTGGTCGGTAGTTATTTGGCAAGGTCTTCTTGCCTTTTTTAGGTATCGGCTGAACTGTGGCACATTTCCAGCAGGAAGGAAATATTCCCTTTCTGTAGGATAGGTTGAAAAGTCTACAGAAAACTGGTGTCAGTTCCCTCGCACAGTCTTTGAGAACTATGGCAGGTATTCCGTCAGCGCCAGAAGCTTTTCTGGCGTCTAGCTTCATTAAAATACGTTTTATGATACGCTGTCTGAAGACAATATCGGGCATCCTTGACTGCACTATGGGAATAGTAGGTGGTGTTTTTCCTTGGAAATCGACAGTAGAATGTGAAGCAAAGAGTTCAGCCAACAAGTTCGCTTGGTAGGATACTCGATGACGAAAGCAATTTATGGTGGGAAGAACCTAACGGCGGATTTACGGTGACCGTGTAAATCTCCGGATTGGTGGTTAAAAACAGATCAAGAAGACTGGCGAACTCTCCGTCTCGATCAGGGATCCGTGTTGGTTCGTCAATAAGCTGAGTTAAGCCACAGCTGATTGAAAATGATTCAGCTTCACGACCTTGTTCGTCGGTAGTATTTGAATATTTAAGCCAGTTGATGTAAACATTAAAGTCGCCCAGGATAGCAATTGCGGCATTTGTATAGTTAATTTGTAAATGATCATAATTGGTCAAATTTAAGCTTTGTAAAGAGTTAACAGTTGTTGTGGAGTGTAAAGCTTTCTGGTTCGAAATAATATTCCCAACTTTTGAGAAGCTCTCCTTGCTATGCCTGCAACATGTTCATGCCAGGACATATTTGCTCCCAAATTAACGCCCAACAAATTGAGAGACCATGCTAGGGGAATGGAATGCCCCGACATAACTATGTCGGGTTCAGCAACGTTAACTTTTTTTAGAAAAAACTGCCGCCTGGGTTTTTGTAGCGTTAAATTCCACCTGGTTACTGTCACCCCAAGATACAATTTCTTCCAGGTCGTTGTTAAGGTGAATGACCTCCTGCTGCCTGCTGTGATAAACTTGAGCGACGAATTTCACATTAGTATTATCTAGCCCTCTTTTTGTCAAGATAGTCGAGATACACAAGGATGCGGATATTGCCAACAAGACCTTCTAGCAAGTTTAATATCATATTTTTCAATAAAAACAGGAAAATTAGATCTCGATGTACAAAAAATAATATAAACCAATAGGTACAAAATATGTTAAGCAAAATCTCAGTTTATTCTTTTATGTATTTCACTGTATTGAGTGTGGACGGTTCATTCGGTTCTTCCGACCATAAACTGCTTTCGATATCGAGAATCCTACCAATCAGTGACAGAGAGATCTGTGTCAGTCTTTGTAGTGTTACAAATCTGCTAAATGGGAAGAACTCATGGAATATTTTCGAACTTCCCCTTGGTTAGACGTTTTTTTTTCCATTCGACGAACCATCCTACTGCGCTAAGAAGGTTTCCGATGTTATTTTGGCTGGTATGGACACTTATATCCCTTTTTCGAAGTAATGCCCCAGCGACAAGCCTTAATTTAACCGAAAATGCAAATAAGCTGTGCTTCTAAATATCTTGCCTACCGACAATGGTGTGAACATCCTAACGTCATAAATCGTAACATCTTTGTTCATGCCCGGAATAGATGCAAAGAAATTATCGACGAAACCAAGGAGGCACACAATCAACGGATGAGAAATAAACTTCTTGCTTGCCCCAATAATTCCAGATCCTTTTGGTCAGTTGCTAAGGCAGTTAGTCAAAATTTCACCAAATCCACCATACCACCACTCACACGGCCAAATAATTCTATTGCAACAACACCTGTTATAGAAGCGAACTTGTTGGCTGAACTCTTTGCTTCACAGTCTACTGTTGATTTGAAAGAAAAAATACCATCTACTATTCCCACAGTGCAGTCAGGGTGCCCGATATTATCTTCAGACAGTGTATCATAAAACGTATTTTAATGAAGCTAGACACCAAAAAAGCTTCTGGCGCTGAAGTAATACCTGCCATAGTACTCAAAAACGGCGCAAGAGAACTAACATCAGTTTTCTGTAGACTTTTTAACCTATCCTACAGAAAGGGAATATTCCCTTCCTACTGGAAATGCGCCACAGTCCAGCCAATACCAAAAAGACCTTGCCAAACAACTACCGATCAGTCGCACTGCTTTCAATAATATTGGAAAAGGCAATCCATCAACATCTTCCAAAATATCTTGAAGGATTCAATATTATTAGCGACCATCAATATGGCTTTCGTAAAAATAGATCAAGAGGAGATCTTCTAACTTATGTAACCCATGTTTAGAGCAACGCAATTCAACAAGGATTGTTGGCTAAGATACGCTCTTCTGACATGTCTGCAAAGTTCTGTTTATAGCTCTCAAGTTTCCTCAAAAAGTGTTCTTTACAAGTGGCACCTTCACTATTAACACCGGTGCCTCAGGGCTCCATAGTGTATTCTACTCTCTTTCTCATTCTTTCTCAGGCCAGAAATCCAATCTACAGCTTTACAGATGACAGTACATTTATCTCATTATTCGCTTTGAACGCCCGAACATCGGCTACTCATACAAATATTCGCAGGCAACACGCGGTCGTTCAACTCAACGGAGACTTGGAAGAAATTCTATCTTGGGGTTACAGTAACAACGTAGAATACAACGCTACAAAAACTCAGGAGGCAGTTTTTTCTAAAACAGTTAACGTTGCTGAACCCGATATAGTTATGGCGGGGTTCTCCATTCCGCACTCAATTTGCTGGATGTTAATTTGGGAGCAAATATGCCTTGACATGAACATAAGAGAGCTTCTCAAAAGCTGGGAATATTATTTGGAACTAGAAAGCATTATATTCCACAGCAACTGTTAATTCTGTACAAAGCTCAAATTTAACCAACGATGAAATACTGCTCCCATGTTTGGGGCTCTGTTCCCAAACATACATTGTTTGTTGGCTTCTATTCAGAAGAGAGCTGTTCGCCTGATTTGAGACCAGTATCCTCGATTCGTTGGAGCATCGAAGAAAGGTTGGCGGCTTGAATCTATTCTAGAAGTATTTTCATAAAAACTGTTCGATGGATGTAGTCCGCTTAATTCCTTTTAGTGCATGTTAGAAATACACACGCTAACACTTCACATCCGTATGAGATTCAGCTTGTTACTCCTCGTACTTTTCAAGCCGTCTCTTATATGAAGAACTTCAGCCCTTTGGAATAATTTGGCCAGGATTGTGTTTCCGACCGAGTACAGTGTACAGCGATTTAAAACCAACGTGAATCGCTTTTTCTGCATATGTGTCGCTTCTGTAGCGTTTTAGGGATTTCCCTGCAGCACGTGTGCTAAGCCCATAAAAAAATAACCGGTCAAGTACAAGTTGAACTTGCACAATTAGTGTTCCGTACGTTGATCGCTTTTAAAATAAAAATTTTTGTTACGGTGGTATAAAATGATCAGTGACTTCACAAAACAGACCCCAAATGAGTTTTCAACAAAGTTTGTTTCCAATCTTTACTGAAAATTGATGACCTAGAAATTTTTTTTTTTTTATATATACCAGATAAATTATTTAAGGTAATGCACTCGTGATATTTTTCGTTCAATCTACACCCCGTGGAGAATATTCCAGAATTTTTTCAAAATTTTTTTGATCAGTACTTTTCGAGATAAGGTGGGAGACAGGGATTTTTCGCGATTTTTTGAAAAATAATACAAAGAAAAGTGTGCGCATGTATATATATATATATATATATATATATATATATATATATATATATATATATATATATATATATATATATATATATATATATATATATATATATATATATATGTATACAGTAGAACCCCAATTAACCGAGTCGTGATTATCCGAGCTCCGGATTAACCGAGCCAATCTAAGAACCTGATTATCCGAGGTACACGCGTCTATGCTGCGTATTAACCGAGCTTCTAAAATATGTATGTACATATTTCCATTTAAAATCGTCGGGCCTTCGGGAATCCCCCTGGCCCGTGCGAGGGGTTCCACTATTTATGTTTTTGGACTCTTTCAGCATGTAAATTTGCGTGAAAGCAGTGCGTTATAGCGTTTACTACGGAGAAGTACGAGTCTACTCACATAATTTATTTGGTTGGAGTTCTGGTAGTTAAATGTAATTAATACCAACTGATTTGTTTGAATTTTTGTTTGTCGTATTCTAATGGAGCAAAACAAGCGTAAAAGAATCGTCGTTCCTCTTGACGAAAAATTAAAAGCCATCAGAAGAACTGAAGCAGGAGAGACAATTAAAGTTGTTGCACGAGATTATGGAGTAGGTGAGGTAACAGTTGGAGATTGGAAAAGAAACCGCATAAAAATAGAAGAGTGGTGGATAAATCAAGCCTCCTCGTCCTCAGGAAAAAAATCAATGAAAACCGGCGACTATGAAAAGGTGAACGAAGCTTTATTCATGTGGTTTAACCAACAGAGATCAAAAGGTGTGCCTCTGTCAGGTCCAATTTTACAACAGAAAACAATAATGATTAGTAGACAATTCCCAGAGATAGATCAGTTTATCGCCAGTTCTGGATGGCTTGACCGCTGGAAAAAACGGTATGGTGTACGACAACTGACTGTATGTGGTGAAAAACTTTTTGCTGATGTGTCATCAATTGAGAAGTTTAAGTAGAACTTTAAAAACCAAATCGAAGATTGTGGATACACATGTGATCAAATTAACAACTGGTCTAAATTATAAAATGCTTCCATCAAAAACATTGGCATCTCGACAGGAAAAATCAGCTCCTGTGCACAAACGAAGTAAGGAAAGATTAACTATAATGGTTTGTTCCAATGCATCTGGCAAGCACAAAATCCCACTGGTGGTGATTGGCAAGTCTGCACGTCCAAGAGCTTTAAAAGACATCTCACCCAAAGCCCTACCAGTCTATTACAAAAGTCAGAAGAGCGCATGGATGGACCATAACTGGTTTGAGGAAGAGTTCGTGCCATCTGTGACTAAATTTTTGAACAGAAACCGTCTTCCTATTTAAGGATAATGCCCCCTCTCACCCTGGAGAAGGACTTCATGTGGGCGAAATTGCTGTAAAATTTTTTCCTCCAAATGTAACCAGCATAATGCAACCAATGGATCATCCTCGAAAACATTAAAAAAAATTATAGGCGTTTATATCTTGAACATCTGTTAGAATACACAGAAAAGGAGGATATTATCAATGGGATGAGAAAGGTTACACTGAAAAATGTTATTTACTGGGTAAGTCAAGCTTGGGATTCTGTGCGGACTCCCACTATTCAAAAATCTTGGTCAAAAGTTATTGATTTTGAGGACTATAATGACAGTGAAGATGATACTCCATTAAATGAATCAGCTTTGAAATTCAGAAGCCATGGAGAAATGTCCTGTTCAAATTTTGACAGCGAGATAGAAGAAAAAGAAAAAAGTTTATTTGAATTAATGCAAAAATTAAAAGGTTGCGAAAATGTGACAAGAGAAGTTGTTGTCGAATGGATTACAGCAGATGATTTAGAAGAAGAAATGAGTATTGAAGAAATAACGAATGCCTTTCAGGAAACCGAAAAATCAGATGACGATGACGAAGCGGCGGTGGATGAACAGTCTCCCACTAAGGTCTCTCATCAAGAAGGTTTTGCTTCTTTAGAAAAAGCTTTGAGGTATATCGAACAACAACCAGAGGCAACCCCAGCGGATTTGCGTCTTCTTAATAGATGGAGAAACATTGAAGCGAGAAAAAGAAGATGCAATATGAAACTGAAGCGCATAGATACCTATTTCACTGTTTTATAATGAATGTACCTATTTGTATGTTAAAAACCTTAATACATCGGTTTAAAGTATTGGTGTTTATTTTTTGAATGGATAAAAAACAAATTCGGATTATCCGAGTTTTCAGTTATCCGAGGAGGGTGCCCCCCACGTTACCTCGGATAACCCGGGTTCTACTGTATATATATACATATATATATATATATATATATATATATATATATATATATATATATATATATATATATATATATATATATATATATATATATATATATATATATATATATATATATATATATATATAATATATTTATATATTTGACACTGACACACTCGATGACCTAGTAAAAAAAATTTTTCTTCACTTCCGATTTCACCCCCTAAAACTAACCCCTTAAGTCAAAATTTAACTTTCAAAACTACACGGCTCTGATGAGGCCATCAATTCCTATATTATTACCCAATTTCAACTTTCTATAACAAATAGTTTCGGAGAAAATCGGGTGTGACGGACAGACAGACATACACCGAAGTCATCTTATAAGTGTTCCATACAGAACACTAAAAACGAAGCCTCAATCAATTCCGCGTTTGAGAGTCTTGCTGTTACACGAAATCAGGAACAAATTTTCAAAAATAGAATTTAAAGCAGGTTTTTACACAAGCGGATTCCTGTGAGCCATATTCTGAAGCCACCGAAAAAAGAATAATTACTGAATTAAATCAATGTAATTGCAACCAATAATTACACTCTTTAAGTGAGTCTTAAGTTTACCTAGAATCGGTAGATATTTGGCTAAAAATGCAAGAGCTTAACAAATGCCATAACATTGATAAATCCACCGTGCCTCATAAAAACTAAAATTACATTGTATTTCAGAAGCTGCAAGCAAAATATATTTAAGATAGTTTTTAGGCTTTGAGTTGTACAAGTATTTTAATAAGTACAGGCTGTTCGGAATTAGTCCTACAAAGCCGCAGATTTGAGTTTCGTGTTTAATAATGTAATATTAGTATCTTGTTATGTCGTATTCGTCTATATTATGGTTGGGTTCTTTCAATTTAGGAAAATTTTTCTCAACTCTATATTAGTTAAACTAGAGTTACTAATCAAGGTCGAAGAGATCCCCATACGTAGGTAATACTCTAAGGCCCATATATACTCGATTAGCTAATGTAATACATCTCCGTACGTAAAGTTTACACAATGCTAGTAAGTTACATCAATCAAGAATATGGAAGTGATGTTTACGCACGACAGCGATAAAAATACCTTCATAGATTAATTATATAATAGAATAAAAAAATATTACTTACTGTAGTATATGGCTGCAAAGTAATTGACTTCTCAAATGTCAAATGCCGTTCTGCACACTCTAATGTAAAAGTAACAGATACATCCACTGAATTGTCTAACGTAAACTGCTGAATTATTGGTTCTCTGACACGAGTATTAAGATATATAGTTTCTATGGGTTCGCCAGGAAGAACCTTTAAACTTATTTCGTAATATTCGTAGTCCCCAGTGTCCGGATTTTTGAATGTTACTCTGAAGTCGATTGGAACATCATTTATAAGGTATACACCCCAACGGTAATTTGTCGATTGTTTGCCGTCTATCTGTATAGTCTTCATACCTAAGGAGTAACATTCTTTGGGTATATATAGTATTAGAAATTATTTTTTAACGTCTGGCCTATGATTGTCCGAAGTACCTTTAGAGATCTGTTCAGTACCGTAATAAAGCTTATAGCTCAGAGTAAAAAAAAAGTAAAAATCTCACAGGTGAAAATAAAAATTAATAATTTAGTGTTAAACTTTTTGCTATTATAATTAAAAATTAAGAGACCAATTGGTAGAACTGTTATTAACATCTGACTAAAATTATAATGGCATTTGTTTCATTAGGTTAGAAATAAAAAAGTATTTTGTAATTGTAAAATTTTGTTGTTGGCGATTTTAAAATAAATAAATAACTTATTGTGCAAAGAATTTATTTTAAATCTTGTCTTAGAAAAGAAATTTCTTATAACGAACCGTTAAAAAATATTAGAAAATGTTACAGTAATGAATATTTGGTAATATCAAAGGACTTGAGGTGGTATAAATTAATATAAACCACTAAAATTGGATAGTTGGTTCAGCGAGTAGCCAACAATTAGCGCTTCACAGTGCTTTATAGTGTTCTACTCCAAGTATATAAAAATCAATATACACCACCAAAATTGGATAAAGTCCATTTTTTAGCTGTTTTTGACTATTCTCTCATCCCGCAATCAGTCACGGGACGCGCTTCGCCGTAACACGGCTTCTAAGCCGAGCTAGGATCGACCAAGGAAGAGAACAAAACTTAAAGTACTTATCGCAGTACTAGCGCAAAGAATAAGTAAGATATTACAATTTGCACCTTTAGCTAATGTGAGCTTAACTTCGAAGGCGTACCTGCCCTCTGTCGGGGGCTGTCTAAGGCCACAGACCGATAAATGAATCGTTCAGCGTGTCTACCGTTTGGCGGTGCTACCCTAAGTAAATAAAAATCTAATTAAATTGGATAAAATTTATTTTTTAGCAATTTTTCACTGCTCTCTTATCCGGCTGGTACGGGTTCAATGGTAGGCTTACATCAGCCAGAGGTGTAAATTGCTGTTGTTTTAAGTTTTATTCTCTTTTTCCATCGATCCTAGCTCAGCTGAGGAGCCGTGGTACGGCGAAACACGTCCCGAGGTGCAAATTATTATCTTTCTTAAATGTGGTATAAATTGTTTATATCGGGTAAAGAAGCAGTTAAAAACGAACCGCTTTCATCATAATCAGAAGAACACATCATCAAAAAAATCATTTTTTTACTGAGCAATCGCCATTTAAGTATTAGAGATTTTGTTGACCTTACTACAACATACAAACCTTTTTTCGAAGAAATGCTCCTCCAACGGCAAGCCTTGGTTTGACCGAAAATGCAAAGAAGCTGTTGCTTCTAAACCCTAACATATTGCCTACCGACAATGGCGTGAAAATCCTAACACCATAAATCGTAACACCTTTGTTCATGCCCGGAACAGATGCAAAGGAATTATCGACGAAACCAAGGAGGCACGCAATCAACGAATTAGAAACAAACTTCTCGCTTGTCCCAACAATTCCAGGTCCTTTTGGGCAGTCGCTAAGGTAAAATTTGACCAAATCCAACATACCACCACTCACACGGCCAGATAATTCCATTGCAACTACACCTGTTGATGTAGTTGCAATGGAATTATCTGGCCGTGTGAGAGCGAACTTGTTGGCTGAACTCTTTGCTTCACCTTCTACTGTCGATTTCCAAGGAAAAACGCCAGCTACTATTCCCATATTGAAGTTAAAGATGCCCGATGTTGTCGTCAGACAGCGTATCATAAAGCGTATTTTAATGAAGCTAGACACCAAAAAGGCTTCTGGCGCTGACGGGATACCTGACATAGTTCTCAAAAACTGTGCAAGGAAACTAACACCAGTTTTTTGTAAATTTTTCAACCTATCCTACAGAAAGGGAATATTTCCGTCCTGCTGGAAATGTGCCGCAGTTCAGCCGATACCTAAAAAAGGCAAGAAGACCTTGCCAAATAATTACCGACCAGTCACACTGCTTTCAATAATACCGAAAGTCATGGAAAATCAGCATCTTCTAAAATATCTTGAACGATTCAATATTATTAGCGATCACCAATATGGCTTTCGTAAACATGGCTCAACAGGAGATCTTCTGACTTATGTAACACATGTTTGCAACAACGCAATTGAACACTTTGGAGAATCTCGAGCGGTTGCTCTTGACATATCCAAGGCATTCGACCGTGTTTGGCACGATGGACTGTTGGCTAAGCTACGCTCTTGTGGTATGTCTGAAAAGTTCTGTTTGTGGCTCTCATGTTTTTTCAGACAGCGTTCTTTACGAGTGGCAGTCGACGGATTTCTTTCTAACACCTTCACTATCAACGCCGATGTGCCCCAAGGCTCCATACTGTCTCCTACTCTCTTTCTCATTTACATTAACGATCTGTTGGAAAAGACCGGGAATCCAATCTACAGCTTTGCAGATGACAGTACGCCTGTCTCTTCATTCACTTTACAGGCTCGGACATCGGCTGCTCAGGCGAATATTCGCAAACAGCAGGAGGTCGTTCAACTTAACAAAGACCTGGAAGAAATTTTATCTTGGGGTGACAGTAACCAAGTGGGAGTTAACGCTACAAAAACTTAGGCGGCAGTTTTTTCTAAAAACCCGACATAGTTATGTCGGGACACTCCATTCCAATAACATCGTCGCTCAATTTGTTGGGCGTTAATTTGAGAGCAAATATGTCCTGACATGAACATGTTGCAGGCATAGCAAGGAGAGCTTCTCAAAAGTTGGGAATACTATTTCGAACCAGAAAGCTTTACACTCCACAACAACTCTTTACGAAGTTCAAATTCGACCAACTATGGAATACTGCTCTCATGTTTGGGGCTCCGCTCCCAAACATACACTGCATTTATTAGATTCTGTTTAGAGAGGAGCTGTTCGTCTGATTGGAGACCCGGAACTGACCGGCGGCCTTGATTCCCTGGAACATCGAAGAACGGTTGGCGACTTGAGTCTGCTTAATTCCTCCCAAAGCGAAATACACGTCGCGCTGGTGCTTCACATCCGTATGAGGTTCAGCTTGTGTTTCCCACTGAGTACAATTTACAGCGATTCAAGAACAACGTTAATCGCTTTTTCCGCACGCGTGCCGCTAAAGGAGCGCTTTAGGGACTTCCTTGCAGCACGTGGGCTAAACCCGTAAAAAAAAATAATAATAAAATTCAATATGATCAATTCTAAAGAACGATCTGGGGGACTTGTCTTGCGCGTTATCTCGCTTTGTACCAAATCAACTACATTTTCTAGAAAAACATCGTCGTATTTGGGTCGTTAAAGAGATGCTTTCTTTGGATGATCCCACTTTGAAATGCGTAATTGGTGACAAGACGTGGATCTATTCGAATGACCAGGATACAGCGCAACAATCAAGTAAATATAAGTGCAAACGGTGAACCAAAACTGGAAAAATTACAAAGTCAGTCGGAAATCAAGGTTAGGTTAACTGTTTTCTTCGATTATTGTGATGTTGTACACAAAAAGCTTCTAGTAACTGACCAAACAGTTATTAGGAGTATTAGTTAAACATTAACAAAGGCCGTAGTTGTGGCAGAACAATTAATGGATTTTGAATCACGATAACGCACTATAGCAAAATGTAATAATTTTTCATAACTGTTTAAGTAAAAATTAAACCATGGCGGTACCGCAAGTACTATATTTACCAGATATGGTACCATCTTACTTTTTCTGTCCTTCCCCTAGCTGAAATAAATACTATATGAATGCCGTTTTGAATCTATATAAGCTATTAAAAAGAATTCACTGGCCTCTTTGAAAGCAGTACAACGAATCGAGTATAACCAATGTTTTGAAGACTGGAGAAAACATTGACATAATTGTGTTGCAGTTTGAGGAGATTAATTTGGAGAGAGTCAGATAGATTTGCATGAACATATTTGTGTTTTACCTAATCAGTCCCTTAATTTTTGAACATAGGGGTATTGGTAATGTATACAAAATGTATGAAAATTTTTTTTTTTTTAAATTTTGGCATATCTTACAAACAAATGTAAATATTTTCTAGAATATAAATAAATAATCTTCATGGCTGATAAAGAAAATTGAAGATACCTTTACTTAGTTATCATACCTAGTAACTTGTACAAAGTCTTAGTTGTCACTGGGGACAAAACTTCGGTAATTACGTCAAAACTTTGTTTGACATCTAACCAGTTCATAATTGTTAGAACTTCGTAATAATTTTGTTTGCAACGAACTTCTTTTTCTATTCTCTTTTTGATTGCAGGTGGACCAGCATTGCCGATTAGCTTATATATTTCTGCTCCACCATTTGGTAATCTTATAAACATTCTACCCTAAAAATTGTATATTTGGTTAACATGGATATTCATATATAATATTGCTTAATGAAGGTTTTAATACTGGCCACTAATATATTCTGAAATATTAATGTTCCCTTATTTGCCATGCTATTATTGTAGGTAGAGTTCAGACAAACGTACATAAAGTTATTTACTTTGAATGAACCCGAAAGATACACTGCCAACTTCCCTAGTGGGATCTAAAAGTTAGACCCGGTCTAGTCGCAATGGAATCTAAAACTTCTAGTTTACTCTTCTTTTTACCAACGTAATATTTTCTATTTTAAATATCACCAAATCAAGGATTTTGTAAGAAAATTTGATACTAAAATCGAGAGTTAATACCTTGGAACAGGTAGGAACAGTTTTTAGAATTTTAACATAATATGTCGTTTATATCGGTTTAATCAAAAAGGACAATGAGTTCTTTAACCTTTTACTGCACAACGTCATCACTTTATTTGAATTACTGGAGCTTTTGTGAATTTGGATCAGTTTGGAATTATGTTTCCTCTGTAGTCTACAGTAAGTAGTATATTGATTTTTTAATATTTTATTAAAGCAACTGCCACTTTGTGACTGTGCATTATCATTACAAATGAAAAACGTATTTTCTTTGTTGAACAAAATCTTATAATAAAAATGTTCTACTACATAATCCTTCCACACCAACTTTTTGTCGTAGATAAGACCTAAGACGACTTCTATTTCCAATTTAGTCGTAACTTTAGAATCTGTTTTTTTTGTCAGAAGCGACCTCTCTTGCCAACGAGAAGGGGCTCTAGAGCCCCCAAACTTGTTATGTGGTTAAAAATAACGACTCAACAAACCACAAGGTTCATCTGTATCCTCTATCGACCACCAAGTGATACTACCTTAGAACACTTTTCGTTTCTCTTGCAGACAATCGATCATTGACAAATTAACTATCCAAATATCGAAATTGCCATCCTGGGCGACTTTAATGTCCACAATATCAATTGGCTTAAATATTCAAATACTACCGACGAACAAGGTCGGGAAGCTAAATCATTCTCAATCAGTTGTGGCTTGACTCAGCTTATTGACGAAGCAACACGCCAGTCTTCTTGATCTGTTTTTAACCACTAATCTGGAGATTTACAAGGTCACCGTAAATCCGTCGTTAGGTTCTTCCGATCATAAATTGCTTTCGACATCGAGTATCCTACCAATCAGTGACAGAGAGGCACCTAACTCGCGCAAGATTTAGCACTACAAATCTGCTCATGGAATATTTTCGAACTTTCCCTTGGTTAGACGTTTGTTTTCGATCCGACGACCCATCTGACTGCGCCAGGGAGGTTTCCGATGTTATCTTGGCTGGTATGGAAGTTTCATCCCTTTTTCGAAGAAATGCCCTTCCTTGATTTGACCGAAAATGCAAAGAAGCTGTTGCTTCTAAATATCTTGCCTACCGACAATGGCGTGAAAATCCTAACACCATAAATCGTAACACCTTTCTTCGTGCCTGTAACAGATGCAAAGAAATTATCGACGAAACCAAGAAGGCACACAATCAACGAATTAGAAACAAACTTCTCGCTTGTCCCAACAATTCCAGATCCTTTTAGTCAGTCGCTAAGGCAGTAGTCAAAATTTCGCCAAATCCACTATACCACCACTCACACGGCTAGATAATTCTATTGCAACGACACCTGTTGAGAACGCGAACTTGTTGGCTGAACTCTTTGCTTCACATTCTACTGTTGATTTCTAAAGAAAAACACCATCTACTATTCCCATATTGCAGTCAAAGATGCCCGATATTGTATTTAGACAGCGTATCATAAAATGTATTTTAATGAAGCTAGGCACTAAAAAGGCTTCTGGTACTGACGAAATACCTGCCATAGTTCTCAAAAACTGTGCGAGGGAACTAACACCAGTTTTCTGTAGACTTTCCAGCCTATCCTACAGAAAGGGAATATTTCCTTCCTGCTGGAAATGTGCCACAGTTCAGCCCATACCTAAAAAAGGCAAGAAGACCTTGCCAAATAACTACCAACCAGTCGCACTGCTTTCAATAATATCGAAAGTGATGAAAAAGGCTATTATTCAGCATCTTCTAAAATATCTTGAAGGATTCAACATTATTAACGATCACCAATATGGCTGTCGTAAACATAGATCAACAGGAGATCTTCTGACTTATGTAACTCATGTTTGGAACAACGCAATTAAACACTTTGGAGAATTTCGAGCGGTTGTTCTTGACATATCCAAGGCATTCGACCGATAGGCTGTTGGCTAAGCTACGCTCTTGTGGTATGTCTGAAAAGTTCTGTTTGTGTTTTCTTAGAGAGTGTTCTTTACGAGTAGCAGTCGACGGATTTCTTTCTAACATCTTCACTATCAACGCCAGTATGCCCCAAGGCTCCATACTGTCTCCTACTCTCTTTCTCATTTACATTAACGATCTGCTGGAAAAGACCGGAAATCCAAACTACACCTTTGCAGATGACAGTACGCTTATCTCTTCATTCATTTTGAACGCTCGGACATGGACTACTCAGGTGAATATCCGCAGACAGCAGGAAGTCATTCAACTTAACAAAGACCTGGAAGAAAGTCTATCTTGGAGTGACAGAAATCAAGTGGAATTTAACATTACAAAAACCCATACGGCAGTTTTTTCTAAAAAAGTTAACGTTGCTGAACCCGACATAGTTATGTCGGGGTACTTCATTCCCCTAGCATCGTCAGTCAATTTGTTGGACGTTAATTTGGAAGCAAATATGTCCTGGTATGAACATGTTGCAGGCATAGCAAGGAGAGCTTCTCAAAAGTTGGGAATATTATTTATTAGCACGTGTGCTAGATCCATAAAAAAAATAAGTATTTAACTTAAGTCTGTGTATTGTCTTTGGAGAATAGAATGCACTGGGTCTTTACTGGGTTAATTTGGAGTTTTCACAGTCTGTACCAATCGTGTATTTTGTTTAGTTGTTGTAGTCTAAAGATGATTCCGACATCGTTTTAAGATTCCATGATTATTGCTGTGTCAACTGGGTAGAGTAAGGGTGCTGATCATAGTGATCGTTGGGGGACACAGCCTCTCACGATTTTTGTTTAAGACATGAGTTGTTCCTTCTTCATACTGAACGTTCTCTCGGTGATGATGCTTCTGAGGAATTTTAAGATGTAGAGTCGGGTAGCTGACTTTAAAAAATCACTAAGTAAAAAATACTAACAATGATATACTAATCACAAAGTATGTATAAAGTAAGATGCTTGTCACTCATTTAAATTGTTTACGATTAATTTGAACACAAGTATAACAACTTACCTCATCAGATGTTGTCATTGATTTTGGAGCATAAGTAATAACAATGGGCATATCTGAAAACGGCATTACGGTAATTTCTTCTGGCGTAGTAAAGCATTTATTGAAGATTTCGGGATAGACTACCCATATTTCTGACGATCTAGAACCAAAATACACTAAAGTAGACATAACAATTAAGGCCAATATATGGTATGCCGGAAGTTGAGACGTTTATATTTGGTGCAATAAGGCCGAAAAAAATGCAATAGCCTACCGTTATGTTGACAAACCCGTTAAAATTTCATCGAAGTTTTGGCCAGGCTTACTTAAAATAAATATATTAAAATTATGACGAATTTACAATTTTGGTATTTCGGCTAAATCCGTTAAGAATTTTGAATATATAGAATATAGCTTTTAATCTTATATTCTGCATCTACTAAATTCTAGCTGAAAAAAAGATATTCGTTTGACTGGTCAATTAGACTCTTAGAAACATCTAAGAAAAGTTAATGGCTTGAGTTCATTCTATAGATGCTTCCATGGAAAGTGTTCGATGAATCTAGACCCCTTGATTCCGTTCGGAGCAGTGCATAGTAGGAATATACGTCAGGTTAATATACCACATCTAAATAAGGTTCAGCTTTTTACCCCTCGTACTTCTTTATATCATTCCTTCGGAATAAGCTACCCATGGCGATATTTCCTACCGAACACAAACTGCAGTAATACTAGCTGCAGTTTAGCACATTATCATAGCCGCTAAAATAGTCAGCAAAGAAATATTCATATTTATATTTACTCTCATCGTGCTCGTTTAAATGGTGGCTTAATGCTCTCGACAATAGATGGCCTCACCTTTTTGACCAATTATGCAGAATTTAAGTTGGTCTTATGTGAATCAATCCCTGCTTAAGCAGGCTTCAACCGAAAAATCGAATAAACTATGAACTTGAATGATATGAACTTCTACTTCATCAATCAATGATATGCGACTTGTAAAACTAAATATACATGAAAACTACGTTTTATTAAATATGTTCCGTTTTATAGTTTTAGGCCTGATGATTGCTTTTCTTTCAACCAAAACTAGTTACTAGTTTAATTGTTATAAATGACATTTTATGGCTTTGATAGCTTTTAACTTACGTGTTTGTAAGTATAACAGATTGGACAACTTGTTCTCTAACATTACAATTAAATATTACAGTTTGCTTTGGTTCTGGAATCTTTATAGAATTTCCCTTAAGTACCAGCTGTAATGGTTCTTTGTATTCTTTAACTGTACATTTTGCCTGAAAATTTAAATGTAAGTTTAAGCAAGACGGAAAAATCTATAGATATATTTATAAACTTGTATTTATACTTTAAAAATCGTTTAAAGTTTTATCGTCAAAGGGTAAAGCTGTATTTTACACGAGGAAATGAAAAGGTCAACTTTTTTAAAAAAATCTTGAATGAATCCAATTCAATTGGAACCCAAATTGTATCGATTTAAGAAGATTCTAGAATGTTATTTTCATAAAAATATTAATCCATGGCATTATGCATTAGCAAATCTTAAATTATTGTATAATTATAGAAACTCTCTAATTTAATGAAGATATGTTTTTATAATTATTTCTCTTCACCCTCTGAAAATATTCTCTATTATATGCATCCTAAAATCCATTATTTAACCCTATGCTTTCCTTATGGGCCTTATGGCCAAAACATTATTAAAAAAAAGTTTAATTTTCATTATTTTATTTTTATTATTTATTCATATTTATTTTATAGTTACTAAGAAAAAAATATATTTTTATAATTCATGTTAAGTTGATGGGCGTAGACTGTTCTTTATCTTCTTCTGAATCCCAATCTCAGGAAACTTTTCTATACATCGTACCAATACTATCAATTTTAGAATTAAACTGTTACATAGGTTCACATAAAAATATGTGGTGCGCTCCATTAAAAGAAGTTGATATTTACTAAAAATAGAATATACTAACCTGAATTAACCTGGGTACGAGAAAATTCAGGATTTTTCCATTTTATTTTTGCAAATCCTGCTTCATGGCTAATCACTGCGATGAGAAAAATCGGGAACATTTTATAGCAACTTTTTTATTGTTGTTGAATATATTTTTACTGTATTAATAAATTATAAATGTTGCTCTGGACTCTGGGATGGATATTAGAGTTTGAATATGTGTAAATAAAAATAAATATATTTTCGAATTAGTTGAACACACTCGCACACAGATCAGAGACCTGCACGTGCCAACTTCAGCTCTATAGAATAACAGACACTTTAAAATAGGCATAAAAGTAATATTTGTTCGAACTCAGTCGCAATATGGTTTCATATTATATCAACTAGCAAGCAAGATGATGAGTTCAGATTTCACAAAGTTCTATAATTTTTTTCTACCCTACTTAATGTTGAATAATTACGCTAAATTTTTTTGTGCCAAATCCAACTCTCGGTTACGCAAATGTAGCGATAACAAAAAATGTGGTCGCTGTAGATATTTCAAAAATCTCTCGCAACGTGCTCGATGGGTATCTTTTGTACGGAGGACGCCTCCATACAAACGTATTGTTTTGATTTTGAAAATGCTCACGTAGAACATATCGTTAAAGTTACATTCATAGAATCCAAAAAAGTAATTTATTTACGTATACGACAATCAAAACTAGCGGTAAAGACAGTTATTATACAGAAGTAATTTCTTTCGAATCCGTTTGAAACTTTAATAAAATCGGAACAATAAATAAATAAATTTACCTTAACTACATATTCACATTTTTCTAGTTTCGGTGAAAAAGTAACTCTTATCTTCACGTCGTTGTTAGGCATCACAAATCCTTGTTTTGGCTCAATATCAAAAACATTTTGTTTGTCATTAATGGTCCAATTAAAGCTAAAAATACAGAAATATTTAAAATTAAATATAATACAGGGATGTTTAGAGATAGAGAATATCAGGGGAAAAACAGATTCAAAGCTAAAGACCCCATTAAACGTAAATTAGCCGTTTACAACAACACAATAGGGCAGAACGTACACTGCACATACCTGACAGTATAGCTATCGAGCTTAAAAAAAATCTGTATCAAGTGGTACTCGATCACGCAAATAAAGCATCGAGAATATCTGGTTGTTTGAGGGACTTAATATGAAATAATGCTTACATGTCTAGAGAAAGCAAAGAACCGTGGTTTGACCAAATCTAACGTATGCGGCAGAAACAAGAGCGGAAACATCTAAAACAAAAACCCTCATGAGAGCTACAGAAATAAAAACACTATCAAAGGAATAATCCTAAAAAACTAGGTCTGAAGTACAACTATACGAGAAGAACTCAGGATTCAAGACATCGTCCGTTTTGCAAGATCAAGACGTCAATATTGGAGGGATCATATAAGTAGGATGCCAGCTAATACCTGGCCAAGATGGGCAAAAAGATGAAAAACCAGAACCAAGAAGACCTCCCGGTCGACCACCAAACACATGACACGAAAGCTGGATATCTACGTCACAAGAGGCTTAAAAACAAACGAACCAATACCTTGTCTTATAAGAAAAAGTAGAAGAAGAATTTTTAACTTCTTGGATAATCTATATTTTAAGTATAATGCTTATGTTTTGACACGCTCTGTATTTTCATCAGGGCTATATAGAAATCACGGAACTAAAGGACTTGTTTTTAAAAAATAATACCTCTTCATATATAAATATATTACCAGAAAACAATAAAAAGGCAATAAAATCTAACTACAGGAAATTAAAAGTTTAAAGATTTTTTTACTGTTCCGTACGGAACACTTATAAGATCACTTCGGTATCTGTCTGTCTGTCTGTCTGTCACACTCGATTTTCTCCGAAACTATTTGACATAGAAAGTTGAAATTTGGTAATCATATAGGAATTGATGGCCTCATCAGAGCCATGTAGTTTTGAAAATTAAATTTTGACTTAAGGGGTTAGTTTTGGGGGGTGAAATCGGAAGTGAAAAAAAAAATTACTAGGTCGTCGAGTGTGGTGTCAAATGAAAGCTTGTGAAAAGACGAGTAAAAAATGTATATATAATGTAATACTTGCGCGCACTTTTCTTTGTATTATTTTCAAAAAATCGCGAAAAATCGGTGTCTCCAGCCCTATCTCGAAAAGTACTTATCAAAAAATTTTGAAAAAATTCTGGAATATTTTCCACGGGGTGTAGATTGAACGAAAATTATCACGAGTGCATTACCTTTAATAATTTTTCTGGTATTTAAAAAAAAAGTCAAAAATTTCAAGGTCATCAGATTTCAGTAAGGATTGGAAACAAACTTTGTTGAAAACTCATTTGGGGAAGTCACTGATCATTTTATAAATCTGTAACAAAATTTTTTATTTTAAAAGCAATCAACGTACGAAACACTAATTGCGCAAGTTCAACTTGCACTTGACCGGTTTTTTAGAAAATTATACCGACTAGACGAGGTTAATACAACTACTTGAAATATTACATTAATAACTACAAAAAAGGTTAAAAACATAATTTATCATGGCTTGGGATTATTATATAGGTTGTCCGTTTATGAGAGAGTTATGAAAAGAGATAAAAATACAACTTTAAATAGAAAAGTTTGAGTTTTTTTTTAGTGAATCAGCCAAATATAAATTCAAAATCAGTAAATGCCAGGAGTAACATCTAAAAATCATAAAGCTTATGTTTTTCTTTTTATTAAAGTTTAATGTATGTACATTTTATAAAAGACTGATTTCAAAAAATATATATTTTGGCTATAACCTGTCGCAAAGCAATGGACATTGAAGATAGAATACCCGTAGGAACAGTGTTCTTTTTTTTGTGATAAATCTTGGGTTTAAATTTTTAGTGTTGCGCTGTATAAGATGGTTCTCTTTCGTGAAAAATTTCTTCCTTTCCCACGATTCTCAAATTTAAAATTCGGTACAAGTTTTTAAAGTTCCACTAAATAAAAAGATTCGCTTTTGTGAAGAATTCCTACCTGATCAACGATTTTTCAATTGGGTGTGGATTTCGTAAATTCCTCTAGGAGAAAGATTTTTTTTTGTGAAAAATCTCAATAAGGTTTAATAAATAAGGTAGACCTCACTTTAATCTATAAGTCATCAAACAATTGGAGGAATATCTTAAGAAATACCAAAGATAAGATTCCTAATTGTGAGTAAAGTGGAATTTATGAAATTAGTTGTAATGACTCCGACAAAAAGTATGTTGGGTAAACAAAAAGGTCAATTAAAACGCGATTTAAAGAACATTCAGCACATTTAAGATACAGTAGAACAGAAAAGTCTAGCATTGCCGAACATGCCCTTGAAGCTGATTATACTGTAACATTAGATAATCTAAGATTAATTAAAAATATACTTGATAGGAGATTGTTGAACGCATACAAAAGTATGGAAATTATAAAATGTAAAAAGTAGTTTGAATAAAGTTAGAAGGCCGATTCCTTTTAGTCCCCTTTACTGGTTACT
The DNA here is from genome assembly GCA_019049505.1 of Pachyrhynchus sulphureomaculatus. NCBI lineage: Eukaryota > Metazoa > Arthropoda > Insecta > Coleoptera > Curculionidae > Pachyrhynchus > Pachyrhynchus sulphureomaculatus. The sequence continues at coordinate 179,661,827 of CM032447.1, read as the reverse complement.
TGGCCGGAACTGCTGGCCTCGCCTATGCCATTAATTCCGCCTGAGTAACTTAGGTGTTAGTCTACGTATATATAGGGCAGATTTGTAGGTTAGCTTTAGTCGATCATCGCTCCTGATGGTTATGCGAAACGAGCGTCGAGCGTAAAAATAAAGTGTTTGGTGTAGTGGTGATATATACTGAGTAGTACACGAGATGTTAAACGCTGCCGTCCAGAAGCAAAAACCCTAGGATAGGAGGGTTCTATTTCGGAGGTTTAAATTTTCGGAGGAGCATTTAGTTTTCAAGTTGTTTGATTGCACTACACCTTGGTGATGGAATAACTTAGTTTGTAATAACTGCACTGGGTGTACCACTAACTCGAGCATTTGCTGGTCCATAATGACAGTTTAAGCTGCTTAGAAGAAAAAGAGATTTTTCATGATTTTTATTATTTTTACAAATGCACCTTATGGATGATATTTGTTTATTTACGTTACTATAGTGCAAGCCTTACAGGCTCTGTTCTAATCTATTTAATATTAATTAAACATTTTTTGAGCGTCATGCGTAGCCTATATGAATTAAGTTATTTTAATCTATTTATTTTAATTTATTCATTATTAAATTACCAGGTATACATGGTAAACATACTTACATATTGGTAGATCCTAAGTGTACTTATTTCCTTTGAGACTTAAGGAACTATTCAGCTAGGCAAGCACTACCCAAATGTATCAGATCTTTTACTTTATTCCCGAAGTCAGTTTTTACTCTCCTGAACCTTTGGAATTATCCTAGTCAGTATATATTACCACTACACCAAACATTTTATTTTTGCACTCGACCTGCGTTTCGCTAACCATGTTAGCTTCATCAGGAGCGATGATTGACTAAAGCTAAACTACAAATTTACCCCCTTTATATTTAGCGTAACACGTAGGGTGTTGATATTGGTTTGAATAACTTCACAACAATTATTGCAGTTAGTTAAATTATTAAAATTTTTAGTATAAAATACAGAAATAAATTTTATCCACAAATCTACCCTATTTATACATAGCCTGGATTACTCAGGCGGAACTAATGGCATAGGCGAGGCTTTCAGTTCCGGTCAAGTAATCAGTAGAAGGAATTATAAGGAATAGGCCCTCTGTCTTTATTTAAACTACTTTTACATTTTATAATTTCCATACTTTCGTATGCGTTCAACAATCTCATATCAGATATATTTTTAATTAATCTTAGATCATCTAATGTTAGAGTATGATCAGCTTCAGGGGCATATTCGGCAATGCTAGACTTTTCTGTTCTACTGTATTTTAAGTGTGCTAAATGTTCTTTAAATCGTGTTTTAATTGACCTTTTAGTTTGCCCAAGATACTTTTTGTCGCAAGTACTACAACTAATTTCATAAATTCCACTTTTCTCACAATTAGTAATCTTATCTTTGGGATTTCCTAGATATTCCTCAGATTTTCTGATGCTTATAGACTAAGGTGAGGCCTACCTTATTGAGTCCCCTGCTATATTTCACATTATATGCTATGGAGACATACTTGGTCTTATTTTCTTCGAGTGTAAAAAATGAAATTATAGTATATGGGAAGTTGTGGTGTATTCGTCTTAAGTATATTGCATTAAAAATTTGGCTACTATTCAACCTAAGGTGATTAATTGTTTTAACATTGGGTTTTATAACATTATATTTGTTTTATTATTAACTTCAATATTGTTTACTAGCTGATTTAAAGCATAATTAATGTTTGATTAAATTTTAGTTTCTTATTTCCATGTGCTTTCGCCATTACTCAAAATATGCAAATGTATTTAATAATTTCCTATTTAGTGAAATAAATATATTATATTTAAGCTGCGGCTCTCACATCACAAGGGATTGCTTTATACTGATTTTCTTTTATTGTGGTTAACCTTTTTATTTTTTTTGTAATTGCGCTCACTAGTCATTACTTTTCGGTCTAATTTAATGATTCTTTCTTAAAATCATCATTTATTAACATATGTTTATTTATGTTTTGTTTTGCCATTTTGTATAATCATATGTGCAATTGATAGTTTATCCTTATAGGAAAGTTTTAGTGATGAATTGGTATTATTTTACCCCCTCTAATCAAGCATACCGTTTTTTGGTAGTTTGATCTCGGGTGTCTAAGTGTAATCAGACTAATGTCAAACAACTAAGTAGAACAATCCGGTACTGGCCAATTATTTTGATTTACATTTATAGTGTGGACTTACTATTTATTTTTATTTAAATTTTTAAAAAAAATAAGGCATTGTATTGTTTAATGTTACACAATATATATTTATCAATATTTCGGTTTTCTGCTTCTAGTTAAATTTCATACACTACGCCTTAACTGAATAGATTCCAAGACATTAGCATTTTAAAATTGTTATCTTTTTAAACTTTGGCAGACTATATCTCTTTAGGTTACATGTTTCTGTATTAATTTTTCAATCGTTATCTAAAAATGCACTGTTAGTGTTCCGTACGGAACACTTATAAGATGACTTCGGTGTCTGTATGTCCGTCTGTCTGTCACACCCGATTTTCTCCGAAACTATTTGTCATAGAAAGTTGAAATTTGGTAATAATATAGGAATTGATGCCTCATCAGAGCCACATAGTTTTGAAAGTTAAATTTTGATTTAAGGGTTAGTTTTGGGGGATGAAATCGGAATGGAAAAAAACATTTACTAGGTTATCGAGTGTGGTGTCAAATGAAAGCTTGTAAAAACACGAGTAATATATATATATATATATATATATATATATATATATTATATATATATATATATATATATATGTATATACATATATATATATATATATATATATATATATATATATATATATATATATATATATTATATATATATATATATATATATATATATGTATGTATATATATATATATATATATATATATATATATATATATATAATATGTATATATACGTATATGGTGGTTGTCGCTGATGTTCTACACAGATAAAAAAACACATTCAATATTCTTGCAAGAGGAGGCCTGAAATGCAAAATTATAATATATATATTAAGTTAGCAAATAATTAAAACTTCTATTTAGTTAGTAAGCATTCGAAATTTAATTAGTTTCTTCATTAGGACTACAAATATTTACAAAAATTGTTTAATTTTATTTAATTTCTAACTACTACTAAAAATTATTTTAACGCCATTAGTACAAATTTAAAATGGTTTTCAGTAAACTAATTAAATTAAAATTTTTTTACTAATACTCGGCATTTATTAAATTGACATATAAATTATGCAAATGTTACAAATTACAAAATTTATTATATTTATAACAATCACATAAATATATATATATATATATATATATATATATATATATATATATATATATATATATATATATATATATATATTTATATATATATATATATATATATATATATATATATATATATATATATTATATAATATATATATATATATATATATATATATATATATATATATATATATATATATATTTATATATATATATATATATATATATATATATATATATATATATATATATATATATATATATATATATATACACAGTCGACACTTATATAGTGAAAGACCAAAATGTTGACCGAAATTTCACTATAGAAAGTTTTTCACTATATAAAGAAAAAATCCGTATATATTGCTATGTATAATAAATATTCTAGGTCATTTACTTGTATTTTATAAGGTACAAGCAACAAAAAAAATTGCAAAATTGAATTATTAGAAAAGATTTTATTAAACATTTGAAAGTTTAAATAGTACATAGCTTGTACAGGGCTACATAAAGTCCGTACGTTATATCTTTACCCGTGCGTCATAGTTTTCAGGCCATGTAACAGACTATTATATTATTTGTCTCTTTTCACCGATAAATCGTAGGTATTGGTAAAAAGAGACAAAAAATATAACAGTCGTCTGGGATATTGCCTGAAAACTATGACGCACGTGTAAAGATATAACGTACGGACTTTATGTATGTATGTACTACATACGAAATAAAAAGAATAATACAAAATCTGTTAATACATATGTACATACTACGTACATACCTACTAGGAAAAATAATCAGTTATTTTCTTTTGAACATTACTTTTGAAAAATAATTGTTGCTCAACAAAATTCTCGCATTTATTCAAATGCATAAAGATTTGATCAGGTACACTTTCCTGGCCCCTGAGAGTAGTTCGCACAATGTCAAATGCATTTCTTATTTCATTTTCACTAAATTTAGCAGGACATTCCCCGGTTTCAGTTTCTTCTTCATGATCTTCTATACTTTTTATATCGTCAATTATGTCTTGGTCAGTTGGGAGATCTGTCTCAGAAATCTTCAAGTAAAAAATCTGCGTCAACGGTAGCAGTTTTTTGTAGAATACCCCATTGCCTTTTTAAGGTAGCGAGATCCATTTCGTCTTCTTCTTCCCATTCGTCAATTTTTTCAGTAAAACCTGCTTTAGAAAAGCAGTTTATAATAGTTTTCTGAGAAACATTTTCACTCCATACTTTAGCGACTTCGGTTATACACTCTTTAAGGGTAATCACTTTTTGGACTGGAAGGTTATTATCAATCGCATTAACAGTTTTGTAAACAATTCTGTTTCGGTAATGATGTTTTATGTTTTTTAAAATACCCTGGTCCATAGGTTGCAATTTGGAGGTCATGTTTGGTGGAAAAAAGATCAATTCAATATTCCTTAATTTTTTACTTGCAGTAACTGGATGTGCAAGACAATTGTCTATAAACATCACAATCTTTCGCTTTTGGCTTTTCATTTTCGTGTCCAGTTCTTTGATCCATCTTTCGAAAATCTCAGAAGTCATCCATGCCTTTTTATTATTGGCGTAATCTAACTCCAGAGATTTAACTCCTTTTAAACAACGGGGATTTTTGCTTTTACCTATGAGCAGTAATTTGAGTTTTTCTGAGCCATCCATGTTTGCTCCAATCATAAGTGTCACCCTTTCTTTATTTGTTTTAACACCAAAACATTTATCACTTTTAAAAGTAAAAGTTTTATTTGGCAAACATTTTAAAAAACAAACCGGTTTCATCACAATTGAAAACGTTTTTTTGGATCGTACTTTTTCAATGCACTTTTTAAAACAGTTTCAGTCCAAATGTCACAGTCCTCCTGACTAACGCTTGCACTCTCGCCAGACATCGTCTTGAAAACAATTGAATTCCGAGTCTTCCAGGCACTCAACCACCCTTCACTAGCTTGAAAATTAACGCAGTTAAATTCTTTAGCAAATTGTAGAGCCTTTTGCTTTATTAAATTTCCCGATATTGGTACGTTTTGATGCGTACGGGCCACTTGAAACCATCGTAAAACTGCTTCATTTACATCCTGGTAAGTACTCACCCGTACTCGTTTTCGATTGCTTGGAACACTAGGTTTCTTGATGATACTGTCGCGACTTATTATTATCAGAGAGACGCAACTTGGAGAAACAACAATTTTTTTGCAGCCTTTATCAACTTCCTCCAAAACTTTAATTTTCTCAGCGAAACTTAAACACACTCGCTTGGACATCTTACTTGATTCTTAAACAAAAAGAAACTGAACCTGAATTTGCGAATTACTAGGCCTGGACTATAAAATGGGTTTTTCCTCGGGTTTCTCACAGAAATCTACCTGATTTATTGCCAACCATTAGGCGTTATAAACGCGTTAAGAACCTTTTCAAAAGAATTCGTCATAAAAATGGAATTCGTGCTAATGTTAGATAAAAATGAGAAACCCGAAATGGCCAAGATCTCAATAAATGCATAAAAAATTTATACATAAAATTTCGGTAAAAATTTTATTATATAGAGTGTTACTATTTTACAGATTCACTATATGCAGGGCTTTTTACATGAAATTTCATTAAAATATTCTAGGTCTTGAAAAAATTGCACTATAAAGAGTTCTTCACTATATAGAGTTTCACTATAAACAGTGTCGACTGTATATATATATATATATATATATATATATATATATATATAATATATATATATATATGTATATATATATATATATATATATATATATATATATATATATATATATAATTTGTCAGTTCGATCTATGTCAAATATAAGCAAATAACTTCCATAATTTTTTTGAATTTTTTAACATTTGTTTATTAGAAACTATGGCTGCTCTGTAATTAGAAGTTGGTCTTTTAAAAAAATATTTTATATTTGTAGTTCGGATGAAGAAATTAATTAAGTTTCGCAAGCTTGATAAGCTAACAAAGCATTTTTACTTATTGGCTTACTACACTGGTAAGCAAAAATTGATTCAAACCATTTTGCTTCATTTAACACCGATGCTTGAATTTAAACTGATTAAAACAGTTTTACTCAACAGCTAACGGACTCAAATTGACAGGAGTCCATTGACAAGTGCGACTTAGATTTGCCTTTAGACCAATGGCGCTCCATTTTATTTTCCGATGAGTCCAGGATGTGCCTACATGGCAGTGATAGAAGAAGACGAGTCTGTAGGAGGCCTGGGGAACGCTATGATGGATGCGAAAACCGATTTGAATTTTGTGATTAATGAGACTTATAGTGGTGGATTAACCGTCAACCGGTACATCAAGGAGATTCTGCATATTTTTAATAAATATTTTATTATATATAAGCTAGCTTTTTTTTTTTGGGGTAGAGAATATAGGTAAGAGATAATTTTTGTACGTCTTTTGAACATAGTCTCTATAGTTGTTTAAAGCTTTATTGTACTGTTTGGGCACCATTCATTTCAGAATAAAAAGAATCTAAGTTCAGCTCAAAAAATGAAAAAATACTGAAGAGTTATTTAGTTGTTGAAATAAAATTAATTTACGTATAACCATTGCGTCCTGAAAGATAAAGCGGTGGGTTCAGTGAAACACTACACATTTAAATAAAAAAGGGTATACTAACAAAAATAAAAATTCTTAACTTTATTACACTCTAAAATTACTTCTACCAAATAAAACCCCTTAAGCTAGAAGAGTGTACACTATGGCATAGAGTCTTTAAATTAGGATTATTAAGTTTTTAATAAAAGGCTTTATAAAATACGATATTAACAGTTTGTGAAATTAATTCCGCGAACTACACGTGTTGAGTAGTCGTGGGAAACGCACTTGTAGACAGGAAGTAAGATTTTGTGTGCTTATGACTTACGGATTGGTTTCTTCTCGTGGGTTTTCCATAAGTTACATGGTCTCTCCTAGTGAGATTCTTATAAAAATATTGTCTCAGCCACTACCATCCTAGTTTCATTTGGACAGCTAAACACTTTTTGACCCGAAATGCCTGAGGATGAGCAGGATGTTTCAAGAAAGGATAAAGGTCTTAAACTTGAGAGCTAGAAACCGTTACTGCACTACTGCATCACAGAAAAAAACTACTCTGGCGTGCTGGAGAAGGAAGCCACTACGGCCTACTGGTGGAAAAAAAGCCCCTAAAAATTCGAAATGGCTCCTTTGTTCCGTCTCCTTGGGTCACTTTCAGGCATGTAAATCTCGACGCATTCAACGCGAACACGACAATACGCGTTACGCACTTGTTGCAAGAGCTTGATTGGAAAATGACAAAAGAAAAAAGAAACATTTTGTTATTTTTAGACAATGCAGGATATCATCCAAAAGACGTCCGCTTAAAAAAATATAAAATTCTTGTTTTTGCCACCTAATTGTAAATCAGCTTGTCAACCACTTGACCAGGGAATTATAGAAAATTTTAAAATTTATTACTGAAGTCTAATACTAAAACATCTGATAGTAACCATTGAAACTGCTGGTACAGCTTTTGACTTAATTAAGAAAATTACGCCATTGGATGTAGTTTACTTTGCAAAAACCGCTTGGGAACAAGTACCCAAGGAAACACTTAAAAATTGCGTCCGTAAAGCGGGATTTAAGCATGAAAATATGCAAAGTCAAGACCAGTTAACTGAGGCTGTTAGATCTGATCCAGAAGATGACTAATCACTTAACGTACTTGCAGATATCCTCAAAAATAAGAATTTGTTGGAGTTGACTGATAATGAAAATCTTAATGATTTTTTGAACATAGATGAAAATTTGTATATTGAAAATCCAGATTCACGACAAGAAATTGAAAATCCAGTTGAAATACAAGGACTTTCCGAAGATTTTGATGTCGATGCGGTTCCAGTACCAACAGATGCTGTTCCAAATTATGGTGAAGCTATTACCCCAACCAAGCAGCCTAAAAGTTCTGCCGAAGATCACGGAGATGCAGAGTCTTTAGAGCTTCTTTCTCAATTAGAAATACGATTTGTGGATGCCATTTTAAAGGAAAAGAGGAAACAAACAACAATATACGAATTTTTGCGTCATTAAAGTGACCTTTCATTTCATATTCTTATATATTTTATATGTATCTAAAGGAATCAAATCTTTGTTTTTTCCTTAAGTTTTTAGTTTATTTTAAAAATATGTACATATATAACTATACGTTTTAAATTTTCCAAATTCTTTAATTAGAGTTTTCACTAAAAAAATGATTTTTTTGTATTTCTTTTAAGCGGACACTCCTCTTAAACGGTCGTTCCCGTTGGTGTCCGCCCAAGGGAGATTTCACTGTATATGTATATATATATATATATATATATATATATATATATATATATATATATATAATATATATAATATATATATATATATATATATATTTATATATATTTATATATATATATATATATATATATATATATATATATATATATATATATATATATATATATATATATGAATATATATATATATATATATATATATATATATATATATTTATATATAATATATATATATATATATATATATATATATATATATATATATATGTATATATATTATATATATATATATATATATGTATATATATATATATATATATATATATATATATATATATATATATAAATATATATATATATATATATATATATATATATATATATATATATATATATATATATATATATATATATATATATATATATATATATATATTATATAGATAAATATATATATATATATATATATATATATATATATATATATATATTATATAGATAAATATATATATATATATATATATATATATATATATATATATATATATATATATAAAAGTGGTATGATTAGTTCGACACAATATAAGGAACTTTTTTTAACAATGACGTTCGCAATAGATATCCCGATGAAAAAAGTTTCAATGTTAAATGAAAAACTATTATTTGTGTTTACAGTTAGAAATGCTTTTAAAAAAAACTATAAATTACATTAAACTATTCTTGAACATATAGGATGGTTTTAAAAAGAAATTAGTTAGGATACTTTAATTAAGATTTTAGGATATCACATTGTTAGATTTATAATTTTAGGCCTTTTAGATCTTTGTTAATAATATCATCCGATAAAAATTATATTATTTGAGTAAAAAAAAACAGTTTTTGTTTACAAAATTATTCCTAATAAGCTGAATGAGGAATATATAAAAAAAATTAGAGGAGTTGCTTTGTATATATCGCCTTATAAGTCATTCGTAGTCGAGGTACCTGATATTTATGTTAGTTTTGTATTAAATCCAGTTGTAGCAGAAACAGTGTGTAGATATTAATATCAGGTTTCAGTTGTAAATATGTCTGAATTCATTTATCGCTTTTTTCCGCTTAGTGTCTGACCATAAAGTATAAATACCGAGTTACAATGTTTCAATTCACTGTCCTTTAGCGTGCAAAAGTATTGGATAAATCACCTAACAGATTTTTTTAAAGTTGTAATAATTCACAAAAGTGCCAGTGACTAATTATAAAAATTATTAAATCATACCTCCCCTGCAACTATCTCCCTTGGATAATTAGAGGAATCGTTAGAAAACATTTTTTTATATATGTTCAACCCAACATATGTAACTCACAAATAAATAAAGTGACAGATGAAATACATACAGTTTTCTATTCTTGATTAGCTTAAAAGATAAAAACTCTTCCACCTATAAGGAAAATAAACATACTAATGGTGCAATATTGCACTGGAACTATAAAAGCCCTCCTCCTCACAGTAAGATTAATATCGATAATCAGTTGATGAAGATTTTTTACAGAAAAGAAGTCTCTATGACTACAAGATGGAAATTTAAGAAAAAAAGAATACTTCTATTCAATGCAGCCTTAAAAACTCAATTAAAAATCCAATATCGGAGGGTGAAGATTCTTTACAAAAAAAGAATCTACAATAAAAAAGGCCTTGTTTCTAAACAAGGACTATTTTCTACATCTCTATAGGCGAGGGAGGCACATGCCGAAGAAATAAGGAAATATATTAAATTTTATAATTATTAGATGGTTAATACTTTTTTATTTTAGGTCGAGTAAAATTAAACAGAATATTGTTAAAATTCTAAACTATAATAATAAATTTATTACAAGGAATACTGTAAAAAATTGTATAGAACAAATGATATGATTCTAGTCAAAATATAGTGGGAAATATGCATTTGGTTTGTTTTAATAGGTACGCCTTTTTATATGTTTTGTTACAGTTTTTACACATCCTGATGAGGTTTTAACAGGATAGAATAACTCACACTAATGGGTATAAAAGTAAGCAAAAAAATTACAAATTTTTAGCACTTTTGCTCGCCAAAATTTCTGGGCTACTCTAAGAGGTGTGTTAAAATTCTAAGGTCTCCTTATTTTTTATTTAGCAACTACTTACACCCAAAAGTTGAAATTTTTATTAACTTTTGTTACTTCTAACATAATAACATAGACACTCTGAGTACATTGGCAGCCAAGACGATTCTGGAGACTTTAGAATTTGCACCTCGTGTATGTCTAAAATCTCATCTGCGCGCATATGAATGCAACGCGCAAAATTCTGTTATTAGCCGCTTGACTTATTAGGCCAGTAAATAGGAATTTTAAATGCTCATTCTTAGTTGAAGCCTGAAATCGAATGGAAGGGCTTGTAAAAAAAATAAAAATTACCCTAAAAATTTCTCGGAAAATATTAAAATTACAAAAAATGTTTCGAACAAAATCGACAGATAACGCAGTTATCTACAAAATCGTCGTGAATCAGTTTTCACGTATATACGATATGAAACGAGATATTTGCAATTGAAAATTGTTATTAGACGCACTGCTAGCTAAAAATAGCCGAATCTGAAAAATTCATAAAAAATAAAAAAATCATTATTTCTTTTATTCGTATATATTTAACGTAACTAATTTTTTCAGAGAATTTTTTTTATTAACTTTTTGAGAAATTATAATTTTTTATTGTCAAAATTGAAAAAAAAATTGTCTTAATATATTCTTTGAAGTAAAACATATTTTAAAAAATTCGGCCATTTTTGATTTTTTTTGTTATTAAAAACAGTTATAATTATTTTTTTACAATATACAAGTTGATTTCACAATTTCATGATTTGAAGCATATGAATAAAAAGGATGAAGTCAAATTGGTGCAGTTATATACATTATGTTACACCATGAAACCAAAAATATGCAATGGTGTCTCTTTTTTTTTTTTTATTGGTATAGCACACGTGCTGCAGGGAAGTCCCTAAAGCGCTCCAGGAGCGGCACGAGTGCGGAAAAAGCGATTCACGTTGTTCTTGAATCGCTGTAAATTGTACTCGGTGGGAAACACAGAGCTGGGCAAATTATTCCAAAGGGATGACGTTGTACGCGGAGTAACAAGCTGAACCTCATACGGATGCGAAGCACCAGCGCGACGTGTATTTCTAACATGCACCGCTTTGGGAGGAGTTAAGCGGGCTACATCCGTCGAACACTTTCCATGAAAATACTTGTAGAACAGACTCAAGTCGCCAACCGTTCTTCGATGTTCCAGCGAATCAAGGCCGCCGGTCAATTCCGGGTCCCCAATCAGACGGACAGCTCTTCTCTGAACCGAATCCAACAAATGCAGTGTATGTTTGGGAGCGGAGCCCCAAACGTGGGAGCAGTATTCCATAGTTGGTCGAATTTGGGCTTTGTAAAGAATTAACAGTTGTTGTGTGGGTGTAAAGCTTTCTGGTTCTAAATAATATTCCCAACTTTTGAGAAGCTCTCCTTGCTATGCCTGCAACATGTTCATGCCAAGACATATTTGCTCCCAAACTAACGCCCAACAAATTGAGCGACGATGCTAGGGAATGGAGTGCCCCGACATAACTATGTCGGGTTCAGCAACGTTAACTTTTTTTAGAAAAAACTGCCGCTTGGGTTTTTGTAGCGTTAAATTCCACTTGGTTACTGTCACCCCAAGATAGAATCTCTCCCAGGTCTTTGTTAAGTTGAACGACCTCCTGCTGTCTGCGGATATTCGCCTGAGCAGCCGATGTCCGAGCGTTCAAGGTGAATGAAGAGACAAGCGTACTGTCATCTGCAAAGCTATAGATTGGATTCCCGATCTTTTCCAGCAGATCGTTAATGTAAATAAGAAAGAGAGTAGGAGACAGTATGGAGCCCTGTGGCACACCGGCGTTGATAGTGAGGGTGTTAGAAAGAAATCCGTCGACCGCCACTCGTAAAGAACGCTCTCTGAGGAAACATGAGAGCCACAAACAGAACCTTTCAGACATACCATAAGAGCGCAACTTAGCCAACAGTCCATCGTGCCAAACACGGTCGAATGCCTTGGATATGTCAAGAGCAACCGCTCGAGATTCTCCAAAGTGTTCAATTGCGTTGTTCCAAACATGTGTTACATAAGTCAGAAGATCTCCTGTTGATCTATGTTTACGAAAACCATATTGGTGATCGCTAATAATATTGAATCGTTCAAGATATTTTAGAAGATGCTCATTGATAACCTTTTCCATGACTTTCGATATTATTGAAAGCAGTGCAACTGGTCGGTAGTTATTTGGCAAGGTCTTCTTACCTTTTTTAGGTATCGGCTGAACCGTGGCACATTTCCAGCAGGACGGACATATTCCCTTTCTGTAGGATAGGTTAAAAAGTCTACAGAAAACTGGTGTTAGTTCCCTTGCACAGTTTTTGAGAACTATGGCAGGTATTCCGTCAGCGCCAGAAGCCTTCTTGGTGTCTAGCTTCATTTAAATACGCTTTATGTTGCGCTGTCTGAAGGCAACATCGGGCATCCTTGACTGCAATATGGGAATAGTAGGTGGTGTTTTTCCTTGGAAATCGACAGTAGAATGTGAAGCAAAGAGTTCAGCTAACAAGTTCGCTCTCTCAACAGGTGTGGTTGCAATGGAATTATCTGGCCGTGTGAGTGGTGGTATGGTGGATTTGGTAAAATTTTGACTAACTGCCTTAGCGACTGCCCAAAAGGACCTGGAATTGTTGGGACAAGCGAGAAGTTTGTTTCTAATTCGTTGATTGTGTGCCTCCTTGGTTTAGTCGATAATTCTCTTGCATCTGTTCCGGGCATGAACAAAGTTGTTTCGATTTACGGTGTTAGGATTTTCACTCCATTGTCGGTAGGCAATATGTTTAGAAGCAACAGCTTCTTTGCATTTTCGGTCGAACCAAGGCTTGCAGTTTGCGGAGCATTTTTTCGAAAAAGGGATGTAAGCTTCCATACCAGCCAAAATAACATCGGAGACCTCCCTGGTGCAGTCAGATGGGTTATCGGATCGAAAACAAACGTCCATCCAAGGAAAGTTCGAAAGTATTCCATGAGATCTTCCCATTTAGCAGATTTGTAGTGCCAAATCTTGCGCGGCCTAGGCGCCTCTCTGTCACTGATTGGCAGGATACTCTATGTCGAAAGCAGTTTATGGTCAGAAGAACCTAACGGCGGATTTACGGTGACCGTGTAAATCTCCGGATTGGTGGTTAAAAACAGATCAAGAAGACTGGCGAACTCCCCGTCTCGATCAGGTATCCGTGTTGGTTCGTCAATAAGCTGAGTTAAGCCATAACTGATTGAGAATGATTCAGCTTTACGACCTTGTTCGTCGGTAGTATTTGAATATTTGAGCCAGTTGATATTGTGGACATTAAAGTCGCCCGGGATGGCAATTTCGGCACTTGGATAGTTACTTTGTAAATGATCGATGGTGTCTGCAAGAGAAGCGAAAAGTGTTCGAAAATTGGTATCACTTGGTGGTCGATACAGGATACAGATGAACCTTGTGGTTTGTTGAGTCGTTATTTTTAACCACATAACATCAAAGTTGGGGGGCTCCAGAGCTTCTTCTCGTTGACAAGAGAGGTCGCTTCTGACAAAAAGACAGATTCCAAAGTTACGCCTAAATCAGGACATACACTCTTGGTATTCCTAGAACTTGATAAATAGAGCTTTGATTTTTTCTGAATAACCTTAGATAAAACATTTTAGAGTACCAAACTCCAGTAGCTTAGGTTATAAAACTTTCTCGTGTCCTCGGCGTTCTACGGCAACCACCCTATAGTTACTGAAAAGTACATAATTGGTATTGCATATGTAATTTATGCAGAGGTATAAAAAATATCTGGGCATGTTTTTCCAATATGTTGATAAAATGTGAATTATAAATGAACTACAGGTAAAAATAATAATAGTACCTCGGCTGTATTTATATAAAAATACACCTATTCTGACAACTAGCAAAGTACCGTATCCTATAATTTACGGCATAGAAAAAAAAATTAACTCGAAACAAACAAATAATTTTTCACACAGCCCATAACTCTTAATTAAAAAACTTTAAATAGCAAAATGCGCTATTTAATTACTGTTTTAACATTATTATTTTTTTAGTTTATATTTTACAAAATACATTAATGGTCTTAGATGCTTACCATGCCCAAAATTACTTTGTCCAGAACTTTTCTGTGAATATGGACAGATGCCGTATCAATATGGTTGTATGTGCTGCCCGAAATGTTTTAATGTTTCTACACCGGGAAGTAAGTATCTAATAATTTAATAAACTAAAAATAAGAAATTACATTTTACTTAGAACTGTTCTAACACGTAGGCTGAAAAGTTTTTGGTCTAGCTACTTATAACACATTTTTTTTTTTTTTTTTTTTTTTTTTTTTTTTTTTTTTTTTTTTTGTTTTTTTTTTTTTTTTTTTTTTTTTTTTTTTTTTTTTTTTGCAAAATTCGACTTTATCCATTAACATAGTCTCCTTCAAGACCGATACAATGAGTCCAACGCTTTTCTAACATTTCTATAGATTTCTTGTAGAAGGATTTATCTTTGCCCGTCAAAATAGGCCTCAGTCTCGGCGATAACTTCTTCATTGGAACCAAATCTCTTTTCCCGCGAGCATTTTTTTGAGGTCTGCAAATAGATAATAGTCGCTCGGGGCCAAATCTGGAGAATACGATGGATAAGGAAACAATCGAACTTCAATTCACGCAACTTTGCCATCATAACCATTGACTTGTGACACGGTGCATTGTCTTGATAAAAGAGCCCTTTTTTCTTGTTCATTTGGGGCAGTTTCTTTGCGATTTCTGCCTTCAAACTTTATATAATGTTCGCTATTGATGGTTCGATGAAAATTATTCCATGCGCACCCCAAAATACAGAGGCCAAAACTTTCCCAGCCGACTGTTGTGTCTTTGGTTACTTTGGGCGGCTTTCACCGGCTGCTGTCCACTCAGCTGACTGTCGATTTGATTCTGGTGTGTAATGGTGGACCCATGTTTAATCCATTGTTACATATCGCATTAAAAAATCCTTTTTATTGAGTTCAAACAGGTCCAAACAGCGCTCAGAATCATCAACACGTTGTTGTTTTTGGTCCACTGTGAGCTAACGCGGTACCTATTTCGAACAGAGTTTTCTCATGCCCAAATGTTCATGCAAAATATGACAAATACATTCTTCTGATATCTTTAGGCTATCATTTATCTCACGCAATTTCACTTTACGGTCATCCAAAACAACTTTGTGGATTTTTTAATTTTTTCTGGTGTAACCCTTAAGCTACAATACCACAACTACTTAATTTCAAGAGTTTTAAACTTAAGAAATTCTATGGGAAGTTAATATGTTTGTTAACAGTAAACTTAAATTTGTAAAAAAAATTCTCTGAGCTAAAAATCAAGGTAATGTCGATTGACGGAGAAGAAGTAGCGACAAGGTTTAAATTATTTAGAGAATACACACAATATAATTGCCGTGGAGACTTTGAAATTAAAGAAATCTTCAGGTTATATAGATAGCATGGTAACAGAAGAACTCCTAATAGTGCCCCATAATTTTATTCTCAACAAATCAAAATCAAAGCATTGAACAGAAATACCAAATTCTTTATTTTACTGGCTGTGTCCTGAATTAGTTGAAATGTTCGGTGCCACTAAATAGATAATGTCGTACTATACAAGGTGTAATAAGCAGTTTAATTAATTAATTCAGGTTCTCTTTGGTTATGTTTTAGTATAAGGGCTGGTATTCTGTAAGTAAAATAAGGAAAGAGAGGTAGAGAAAAGAAAACAGAATAGTTTCTTGTCTCTTAGAATTTCATATTCTATTGACAATCTTTTCTATATCGTTGTATTTCAGCTAGACTCGTATGTATATTACAAATAAAAATATATATATATATATATATATATATATATATATATATATATATATATATATATATATATATATATATACATATATTTGTAATATACATACGAGTTTATATGTTATATATATATATATATATATATATATATATATATATATATATATATATATATATAACAAAAAGTAATAACAAAATATAGCTCACAATATACCACAAAATGAGGTTATATTCTCCCTTGAAAAAGCAAATGCTATTTCAACATGAAAAGAGCAAAGTGACATTTATTTTCCATTTTAAATTTGGAAGTCATTCGACTAAGGCGATGGTAATTGAATTTACTTACAAAGGGATCAATTTGACGTTTATTAGGAAAAAAGGATCTTCTTTCTCATCTCAGTCAAGGTTAACTTTTAGAGTTATACTTCAGAAGGGCTCCAGGGACGAATGGAAGAACGAACTGCTGAAATATGGTGGCCGGGAACGCACTAAGAATCTTACAACTTTGTTCAGCACCACAATCCTGATCTTCAAGAAGGGACAAAAAAACCTGTCCAGAAAACTACAGAGGAATAACTTTCCGAAATACAACAATTTACAGGCCTGTTGAAGGAGAAACTGGAATCATAGATAAAAAATAGAGAAGAACAACAGGGGTTCTGGAAAGATAGATCCACCATAGACGCAATATTCATTATGAAGCAAATTAAAGAAAAAGCAATAGAGTACAATACGCCAGAGTACATATACTTCATAGATTTAACTAAAGCCTTCGACAAAGTCCGACTCAATGACGTAATACAGACGTTGATGCAGAAAAAAGCACAGGCAAACGTTATGAAAGTCATAAAGAACTTGAATATGAACAATAACTCAATCTCAATCTCAGTCTCAAAGGCCCATATCAACCGTATATTTGTGACCATAAGCCTCCCTCATTCTATCCCATTGGGCTCTATTTTGCGCTCCTTTGGTCCAGTTCAGCCCGGCTGTCAACTTTGGATCATTTATCCAGCGTGTTGGTGGACGTCCCCTTTTTCTCTTCCCGGTATACGGTCTCCAATGAAGGATGATGTTGAGTCGGTGCATCTCGCGATATGTCTGCATAATTCCACTTTAAAGTGGTGATTGTTTCAACAGCATCTGTCATTCCTGTTGTTCATCTAATCCATTCATTGGTCCTCCTGTCTTTCAAAGATATGCCAATCATTTGCCTCTCCATAGCTCTTTGTGTAACTGCTATTCTTTTTAGGGTTTGCTTTGTCCAAATCCAAGTCTGATATCCATACGTAAGCACTGGAAGAACACATTGATCGAATACTTTCGATCTAAGCTTTAAGGCAATGTTCTTATTTTTAAGTATATGTGATAATTTTCCTAATGCAGACCATGCCAGCCTTCTCCTTCTATGTATTTCACTTGTTTGGTTTTCTTTTTCCAGTTGTATTTGGTGACCCACTTAAATGTATTTTTCGACATTTTCAATTTGGTAGTTGTTAATTATTATGTGTGGATCTCTGTTACATATGATTTTGGTCTTGTTCAGATTCATTTTTAGACCAACATTACATTCATTCATCCGTAAAGATGAACAATAACACGAAAATTAAAACAAGTGAGAACACTACAGGATGTATACCAACGGCAGCAGGAATTAGACAAGGAGACAGCCTCAGTCCGTTTTTGTTCAATCTTTTAATGGACAAAATAATAGAAAACGTACAGTCACTAGGAATAGGATACCAAATGATTAACAACAGATTTAGTATGGTTTGTTACGCAGGGGATGCAGCGCTGATAGCCGAAAGTGACGATGACCTACAGAGACAACTTTTTAAATTTTATCAAGCCTGTCGATAGCTCAATATGAATATATCAACTGAAAAGATAAAAAGCATCATTATCGCCAAGGACCCCATAAGATGCAAACTAGTAGTGGAGAGTAAATCTATAGAACAGCTAAGCCAGTTCAAATACCTTGATGTGGACCGATCAAGCTATCACGACCCAGTTAGAGACCTTAGAGGATTAATTAATAAAGCAGCACTTATCTCAGACTGCTTAAGAGATGTATAGTCCAATCAATACATGAAGACAGACAGCAAGGTTAAAATATACAAGACTTGTAACAGACCCATACTACCTACGGTATAGAATCACGAGAAGATACCAATAAAACAAAAAGAATGCGCCGCCGAAATGAAAACCCTAAGAGCGATAGTTGGTAAAACAAAGAGGGATAGGATACGAAATACTGATATCAGAGAACAATGTAGCGTACAAGATGTAGTAAGATGGGGAAGACAAAAAAGACAGTGGCGTAACCACATAAAAAGAATGGAGGAGCACAGACTATCAAGGATCGCCCTGGAAGGAGGCAAACCCTTACCGGAAGACCATTAAAAAGATGGAGAGATAGTTGGCAATCTACTTGTCAAGAAATCCCACAACCTTGAAATTAACACATCATCAGATCTATAAAAAGTATAAGAAGACATCGCCTCCTCCAAGTCGAGCAGAAAGCACAGTCGTACCATCCTTTTATCGAAGCCACTCACGGCAGTTTCGATCCCCCTGTAACTTCGTTGTGGATAAAGCTAGAAGTCTGAATTTGCAGTACCAAGAGGACATACTATACTAGCTATATTCCTAAATTACCTACTATTTATACCTTATAGTTTACGAACTATTGCCAGTCGAAGTTCTTTAATTTTGTCACTGACACACTCACCGATCATCAAAATTCTAAGGTACCTCTAGCAGACACACAAACTTCAAATTTTGAATTTAGTTAGTGTTGTCTCAAAAGTCTCATAAAATCTCGTGTCCGCGTCTTAAGATATTCAAGGTCAAAGGTCACAAAAATCGGTTTTTCGCAAATATCTCGCTTCCTATGGTTTCAATGATATTTGTATTTATTATGAAAATTGTAGAGCATAAAATTCTCTACAAATTCTATTCTAAACATTTTTTTATACGCTTAACCGTTTTTGAGATATAGCGCGGAGAGTGCGCAGCGCTCAGCCATACATAGCATAATGCAAGGTCAACGGTGAGTCCCGGTAAATAATACGTCGTATAAAGTTAATTAATCACTAGAAAATCCATAATTATGAATGAATAATTTGTATTATTTATTAATTAATCTATTATATTTAATAATTTTTTCATTTATCAAATATATTCGTTTAATAATACTTACCTACTTCGAGTAATTAAAAAATTG
Source organism: Pachyrhynchus sulphureomaculatus (assembly GCA_019049505.1). Lineage (NCBI taxonomy): Eukaryota > Metazoa > Arthropoda > Insecta > Coleoptera > Curculionidae > Pachyrhynchus > Pachyrhynchus sulphureomaculatus. The sequence goes on along the minus strand of CM032447.1, from coordinate 179,642,052 downwards.
TTAAGTGAAATACTTTAAGTATATTTTAATTATAAAAAAGTATTAAGATGATTAAAATAGGAGCAAAAGTCACGTTAAGACGAAATATTGACGTGAGTCTTGGCTTAGTCAACGGTTCTATCGGTATAGTACAAGGAGTAAAGATTGATCCTGAAAATACAAATAAAATAAAAAAAAAAATTCGTATTACATTTAATAATGAACATCTTTACGAGCTTGGTCCAGTCAAAACTAAATTTGAAATTATTAATAGAGCTTATGTTCATCGCGAACAGTTTCCGATATGTATAGCCTATGCTATTACCATACACAAAAGTCAGGGGCTAAGTCTAAACAGTGCACTGATGGACATCGGTTCTTCAGTGTTCACATGCGGTCAAGCATACGTGGCACTTTCGAGAGTGACAAGTCTGGGCAGATTACATCTAATTAATGTCGACTTCGGTAATATCAAAGCTCAGGAGTCCGCAATCGTTGAATATAATCGACTTAGAAGCACTTATCGTCCACATTTGTCAAAAATTGTTACATCATAGCCTTTGAGAAAAACCAATAGAGACAGGGAGTGGGTTTTAAGAAAATTCAAAGCTGACGTACAAGAAATATTACTCGAGAAGAAAAAAAAAGAGGACTACCTACAAAAAGAAATGAGATCCCATCAAAAACATAAAATGTAAAAAAATGCCAATTCTCGCAACGCAGTCCTTCCACCACAAAAAGTTGTGAGATCTCATGTAAAACCAAGTCAGTTATTTTAGTTAGTATCTATGGAAGTACCTATTCAACAACTTTGTCATTAATTGTTATCTATTTAGTTACTTACCAACATTTGTAGTGACCGTATCAATATTAGACATCTTTATTTCTATAATAAATATAATGACTTGGCAATCGCACGGCAACATAATCACATAAAAATAATATATAATAATAAGTGCACTGTTTAGACTTACTTAGCAATCGAAATAGTAGATTATTCTTATGTGATTATGTTGCCCTGCGATTGCCAAGTTATATTTATTATAGAAGTAAAGATGTCTAATATTGATACGGTCACTATAAATGTTGATAGGTAACTAAATAGATAACAATTTATGACAAAGTTGTTGAATAGGTGCTTCCATAGATATTAACTAAAATAACTGACTTGGTTTTACATGAGATCTCACAACTTTTTGTGGTGGAAGGATTGCGTTGCGAGACTTGGCATTTTTTTACATTTTATGTTTTTGATGGGAATAGATTTACCATGCCGCTTATCTCAGATGATTACAATATCTATCGAAATATAATCTGAATCAGTATGTCGATATATGGGGTTTTATATGCTCCATTGTATGTGTAATCTATAAGAGAACTAGAAAATATAAGTTAGCATTCGATTTAAACTTTATTAAATTACTTGAGTCTGTAGCAGGCAATAGATAAATTATATAAATATAATGTTAGTGTTCTTTTTTTAGTGCAAGGAGAACTTTGTTCCTTCTACGATGGCGTATTAACCCGGCTATGTGAACCACATTTAGAATGTTGTTTAAATACTGCATTTTTTATTCATACCTGTGAAGAGTGTTGTCAATAGATAGAATATTAAAATAAAATCCATTAGACCCATCTACCGTGTCTACTAAAATATCATATAAATGTAATACATTTTTAGTAATGTACAGTGTGTTATTTAAACCTGATATCTGTTAATTTTTTTTTTTGCAAGTTACTTTTAGTAAGTAAGTAAGCTACCCTTTTAAAATGCCTTCCAATCAAATTGCTAGAAATTTTGATTTAGTTAGTTAATTTTACAAAAAAATTCTTTCACATAATAGAATTTTAAAAAAACCTATATCCCATTTAAAAATCAATATCTAGGAGGGGGGGTTACAAAATAATTTTCAATAAAAAATTTGTTTTCTGCACCTATACAGGAAGGGTTTTAAACCTCCTTCTTTTCGCTACATCACAGATTATATATATATATATATATATATATATATATATATATATATATATATATATATATATATATATATATATATATATCGATATATATATATATATATATATCTATATATATATATATATATATATATATATATATATATATATATATATATATATATATATATATATATATATATAAATATAATTACTCAGTATATATCACCACTACACCAAACGCTTTATTTTTGTACTCGACACGCGCTTCACTAACCCTGTTAGCTTCATCAGGAGCGATGATTAATTAAAGCTAAACTACAAATCTACCCTATTTATATTTAATGTAACATCTGGGTTTCTCACGAACTCGTAAATATTGTCGAAAATCATTCGTCTTAATCCTTTACGCGTAATGAAATTAGCATCTTGAACAAAGATCTTAACTTTGAAGTACGCCCTCCTAGAGATAATTTATCAGAAATAGTTGCTCACATAGAAAGTTCCATTAGTACATTTCCAGAAAATAGTAAATTATTTGTTAAGGAAGCAGGTCGCAATCAAATATCAAAAACTTGATTAACAACACAAAGTTTAATTTACAAAAAACATTAAAGTGGTTAAAGGATTGAGAAAGAAAGATGTCTTCTATTTAAAAATTGATAAAGGTAATAAGGTTGCTATATTGGATAAGAAAGAATACTTTGAACATGTAGATAATCTTATCGAATCTGGCCCCTATGAAAAGGTAATAAGAAATCCATTACCGAAAATGATAACAGAAGTTAAAAATTCTTTAAAGAAATGTTAGAACCTTACCTCCAATTCGCTAAAATTTAAATTAAATGTGAGTAATGCGACTATACCAAAGTTGTATTGCTTACCCAAAATTCACAAACGTGAAAAAGCAACCCATTGTTTCATCGGTCAGATCACCCACATATTTGATATCCAAATGATTACCAAAAGAACTTGAGAATTTACCATTAAATACTTTCGCAGTGAAGAATTCTTTAGAATTCATTAATAAAACAAAAGGTCTAGTTCTTAATGAAGGTGAAATCTTAATTTCTTTTGATGTCAGTTCTTTGTTTCTAAGGGTGCCAATACCACAAACTTTACAATATCTCGAAGAATTACTTAGGATCAATGACTTTGAGGACGAAATTATTCATGAATTCTCATTTCATTATCTAAACTTTGTATAGAACAAATTTATTTTCATTATAACAATCAACTTTATGTTCAGAAAGAAGGAACAACTATGGTTTGTTTGTTTGTTTCTGTTGGGCAGGGCGCATCGACAGCTAAGATCATTTAGCGCCCACTAGAGTTAGTTTGGTATAAATAGATTAGACTATGAAGTTGAATTCTTTTAAGTAATTGGTTATCTTTTCTTTAAGTGGGACAAAAGATTTTATGAGGATGGTGATGTTGGATGGGATGCCGTGGGTGTCTCTCAAGTTTTGATGTTGAATGGATTCGATTAGATGTAACACTGATAAGGGGGAGTCACATTTAGGACAGAGTGGAGGGGGATCTCTCTTTAATAGGTGTACATGTGTGGAGTAGGTGTGTCCCAATGCCAGTCTTCTCATTATTACATTATGTCTTCGGTTCAATTCTGTGGAGTTAAGGGGAGGAAATACATTGGTTTTGATGGACCATAATTTGTTGTTGGGTTCTTCCAAGTCCCATTTGAGTTGGAAGAGAGAGCTGTGTAGGTGTTTTATAAAGATGTTAAAATCAGAGTAGTGATTCTCTCCCATGTTCATACTGCCCCTTTCTATGGCAAGTTTAGCAAGATAATCCGCTCTGTCGTTATGAGGGTTGCCTATGTGACTGGGCAACCAAAGCAAGGATATGGTACGTTTCTTCAAGGTGGCCGTGTACATCAAATCCAGAATTTGCCTGATATAGTTGAAATTGAGATTTCTAGAATTGATGGCTTTGAGAGCGCTTAGGGAATCAGAAATTATGAGAGTTGGTTGTTGGATGTTTGCTTGGAGGGAATATCTGATAGCCTCCTTTATTGCCAACAATTCTGCGGAGAAAATAGAAATATGTTTAGGTAATTTAAACATTTGAACGATATTATCAAAAAAGAAGGCAGCCCCAACTCCCTTTTCTGTCTTTGATCCATCTGTGAAGAAAAGTAAATGATTGGGATAGATATTGGATAGTCTGTCAAGAAAGAGCTTGTTAAAGAATATGTTTGAATGTTCTGATTTTTTTATAGGAATGCAAAGTTAGGTCAATGTTGGGGAGAGGGGAGAGCCAGGGAGGAAAGGTGGTTTGGAGGGGGTAGTTGTAATAAGGGGGGGAGATATTGTGCTGGATGAGTAATTTGTTGATTCTGTGGGGAATAGAATCAGTGGGGAATGTAATGTTTGGTCTGTGGACATTGACCAGGTTGAGTGAGGATCTGGTATGAGGTCGATGTAGGGAAGTTGAGTAAAATTTTAACAGTGAGAGTTGGCGAGATAGTTGGAGTGACTGAGTGGATGCGATGCACTGTAAGCTAGTGATTGGGGTGGTTCGGAATGCGCCTGTGGCCAGTCGGAGACAGCAATTTTGTATAGTTTCAAGAGGCTTCTTGACATGAGGGCTTGCGGAGTCATAGATGAAGTTGCCGTAGTTGATTCTAGAAAGGATAAGAGACTTGTATAGATGAGAGAGAGAATGAAAGTCTGCGCCCCAGGTCGCGCCAGAGAGCATTCGAATGAGATTGATGTCAGAGAAAGATTTGGTTTTAAGGGATTCTATGTGAGGTTTCCAGGTGAGTCTATAATCGAATATTAGGCCTAGGATTTTTAGTTGGTCTGTTGAGGGGATGGAGATGTTTGCAATGGTTAGCGGATTCATTCTAGGACAGCATTTCTTCTTGCAGAAATGAACGGATCAAGATTTATGAGGGGAGAAAATATAGCCGTGTTTGGTTGCCCAGGCGGATAGTGAGTTAACGGAGCGTTGCATCAATCTGGTGCAATCTGAAGAGGAAGGAGAGGAGGTGTACATGAGGATATCATCAGCGAATATTTTGTATTTTATGTTGGGGGCAATGTGTTCTGAGAGTGTACTAAGGGCGATGTTAAAAAGGGTGGGGCTGAGTACAGAGCCTTGTGGGACTCCCAGAGAGGTAGTGAATGGAATGGAAATAATACCGTTGGCTTTGACTCTGAATGTTCTGGATTGAAGAAAGTTGATTAAAAATTTAGGTAGGGCCCCTCTGAGACCCGCTGAAAACAACTGAGCAATGATAATGTTTTTATTGGTTATGTCGAACGCTGAAGAGAGATCCAAGGAGATTAAAAGGGTGTGATTATTGTTAGAAAAGGAACGTCTGATGTCAGTTTCTAATGATGCGAGGTGGTCCATTGCGGAACGGTGTTTCCGAAAGCCATATTGAAGTGGGGACAAAAGTTCTTTGGTTTCGATTATCCAGGTCAGGCGAGCTAATACCATGCGTTCGAACAGTTTACAAAGATGGTTCGTTAGTGATATAGGGCGGTAGCTACTCAAAGATGTTCTGGGTTTGCCTGGTTTATGGATGGGGATTATTGTTGAGAGTAACCAGGAAGAAGGGAATTCAGCCTGTAACCATATGTGATTGTAAAATGTGAGTAGAGAGAGAAGCATATCATAAGGGAGATGTTTGATCATGTCCGGATGAATGTTGTCTGGTCCTGGGGCAGAACGTTTCATGTTGTTTAAGGCTTCCTGGAGTTCTTGAAAAGAGAAAGGGGAATTGTATGGAAGAGATTGGTTGGTGTTAAAATCATTGATGTTGATGGGGGGTAGAATGAGAAAGTTGAGTAGATTTGGTGTGGAAGTAGGAGGCTAGTCCATTGGAAATCTCAGAATGGTCAGTGGTAAAAGAATTATTGATGGAAATAGTGGGAATGCGATTACACGGAGAACCCTTCATTCTTTTGACCGCAGTCCATAGATCGGCAGATGTAATTGGGGATTTAATATTGGAGACAAATTTGTTCCAGGATTCAGTTTTTTGGCTAATTTGACAATTCTCCTTGCTCTGGCCCTCATTTTTTTATAGGTTACAAAATTTGCAGAAGAGGGGTGATGTTTGAATGCGTTTAAGGCTTTTTTCCTGTCTTTGAGGGCATTTGCACATTCTTCAGACCACCAGGGTACAGGGGGTCTGTTGTGATTCAGGACTAGTTTTGGGATAGATTTGTGGGCAGAGGAAAGGATTGAATCGATGTAACTTAGCAAAAAATCGTTGATATCTGTTATGGGAAGAGGGGGGGGGAATGACGAGGGAAGAAAAGGAGTCCCAATTTGCTTTAGACAGGTTCCATTTGATGAGGTTATTATTGTTTTCTAGAGATTTAGGAGGGTTGGGGTTAGGGTGTCGGATTATTACAGGGAAATGATCGCTGCCATATGTGTCTGAGGCTATGTCCCATTCCAAGAGAGACGACAGACATGGACTACACAGGGCTAGATCCAAGGTGGAGAAGGAGCCTGAGGAAGAACTTATGAAGGTGGGGGTATCATGGTTTAGTAAAATGAGGTTGTGAGTTATGATTAGATCCTCGACTATTCCGCCTCTGGGGGAGATCGTATTGGAGCCCCATATGGGGTTGTGTGCATTGAAGTCTCCCAGCAGCAAGATCGGCGGAGGGAGCTTATGAACTAGGTCAGAGAGAGTGTTGAGGGTTATAGGAATGGATGGGGGCAAATAAAGATTGCATATAGTAAGATGGGAAGGAAGAGTTACCCTGATCGCAATCGTTTCCAAAGGAGATTCCAGGGGGATCTGTGTGAAGTCAAGAGAGGAGTGGACATATAGTGCCACCCCTCCAGATGCTTTGTTGTTGCCGTCTCTGCATTTGTGAACAGCGTTGTAGTGTTTGAGTTTTGTTTGGGAACTGGGTTTAAAGTTTGTTTCTTGAAATGCCATTATTAATGGCTTGAATTGTTTGATTAGGATTGAGAGGTCCTCTTTCCTTTGTGAAAACCCATTCATATTCCATTGTAAAATGGAGAAGAGTGTAGTTGAGGAAGAATTCATTTTTTTTTTTTTTTTTTTTTTTTTTTTTTTTTTTTATTTAGTTTTGGAAGATTGAGAGGAATCTGAATCCATGATGCAGTCTGTTAGGTTTATATCCAAGATGGACTCATTGGAGCTGTTCGGCGAGGGTTTAGCCGAACGAGATTGATGTGTTTTCTTGTTGTAAGGTTTTAGGGAGGAGTTGGTGGGGCGGTTGTGAGAGAGTTTGGAGTGGGGGGGATTGGAGGATGTCTGGGAATGGGTAGAAGGCTGGGAAAGGGTGGTGGAAGGAGGTTTAGAGTTGTGAAGTTTTTTGATTTCAGGAGGGGGGGAGAGGGGGGAGGGGAGGGAGGAATAGGATGGGGGAGAGGTTTTTTTGGGATGGTCAGGGGAAGGGGAAGGTGGTAGTGTGGCAAGGTCACACTGTGTGGAGGCATTCGCCATTTTGGGTCTAGAGCCCTTGGTTATGGTGCTAAAAAGTGAAGTCTGAAGGGGGTGAAGGGCCAAATACTTTCGCTTGGCTTCAAAGTAGTTGATCTTTTCCGTAGTTTTGATTTTCATGATTTCAAATTCTGTTTTGTATTTAGAGCATCCCCTGTATCTTGGTGAATGTGATTCTTCGCACTATGGGTAATTGTTTATCACCTTTCATAGCCAATTTATTCATGAGTAAGTTTGAAACCGAAGCCAGTCATGAATTTGAGTATTTCCCAAAGGTATGGTATAGGTATGTGGATGATGTTTTCGCGATTTTTGATACAAAGCAAGCAAATATGGATGATTTTGTTTCCAAATTAAATAGCCGATATGATTCCATTAAATTTACTTATGAAATTGAGAACAAAGGACAACTGCCTTTTCTAGATATTTAAATTATTAAAAATAATAACAGGTTTGATATCCATAGAAAAGACACACAACAAAAATTAGCCACATTACATTTTTTAGTTTATCGGCTGGTAACTTTTCCTCTGAATAGAGTAAACTTTAATAACGAAAGGAATCGTATAAGAAATAGAGCTAGTGTTAATGGTTATGACGATGACTTAGTAAACAAGTTAATAAATAGACATAAGTTCAGGTTAAATATTCAGAATCCCACCTTTTTTATACGCGAAAACAATAAGACCAAGTATGTCTCCATACTATATAATCCGAAATATAGCAAGGGACTCAATAAGGTATTTAATAAGGGCCTCATCTTAGTCTATAAGTCATCAGACAATCTGAGGAATATCTTAGGAAATCCCAAAGATAAGATTCCTAATTGTGACAAAAGTGGAGGTTATGAAATTAGTTGTAATGATTGCGACAAAAAGTATGTTGGGCAAACTAAACGGTCAAGTAAAACACGATTTAAAGAACATTTAACACATTTAAAATACAGTAGAACAGAAAAGTCTAGCATTGCCCTTGAAGGTGATCATACTGTAACATTAGATAATCTAAGATTAATTAAGGATGTACTTGATAGGAGATTGTTGAACGCATATGAAAGTATGGAAATTATAAAATATAAAAGTAGTTTAAATAAAGACAGAGGGCCTATTTCCTATAGTCCCCATAGCCTCGCCTATGCCATTAGTTCCGTCTGAGTAATCCAGGCTAAGTATCAATAGGGTAGATTTGTAGTTAAAATTTATTTCTGCATTTTATACTAAAAATTTTAGTAATTTAAGTAACTGCAATAATTGTGAAGTTATTCAAACCAATATCAACACCCTACGTCTCAAATATCATTATTTTAGTAAACCTAAGTTTTTAATTTGGGATTAAAGTAACTGTTATATCTTCATACAAAATAATATTGATTACACTAATTTACAAAAAAAAAATACTTATTTTTGTTCATCGAACGAAACATATATTTTTTAAATACGCTAAGTAGGCTAGTTAATAAGAATTAAAACTTTCCGCTAGGAAGTCATAATTCTCAGATAAAACCGTTTCTGTTTCTCATCTACCCGCAGTAGTTGTAATAATTTCTTTGTTTGAGTCTGTAAACAACGAAGTGAAGTAAATACGAAAGATTGTTCTAAAATGGCGTCTGGAATGTGTAAAATTAATCCAAACCGTTTTTGCTAAGTGTGTGGCAAAATCGTTCAGTTAAATCGAGACTATCCTATAACAAACTCAGTGCAAAACGCCTCTTTACATTATTTTGGATTTGGTGTCACATCAAGATAAATACAAGGTTCCTTATGTGGTTTGCACAAACTGTAGACTAGTTCTCAACTACTGGTATTCAGGTAAAAACAGATCTTTGAACTTGGGTAAACCAATGATCTGGAGAGAGCTAACTAACCACTTTTGGTTTCAACTCGAAAAACAAAGATAAAATAGAACATGCGGATGTGTCTAAGCCTGTGCCTCCTTCAAAGGATTTGCCAGTTCCTACACCGCCCGGCAGAAGTGACCAAACCCGAAATATCACAGCTACATCGAGCGGTATTTCACTGCACCAAAGTAGTGACAGTGAGTAGTCCAGCTCGGATAACTTTGTCAGCGTTGCGGACAGTCCACATTTGATAACTCAGTCTGAACTCAACGATCTTATAAGAGATTTGCAGTTGTCTAAGTCTAAAAGTGAATTACTTTCCTCAAGGTTGCAGCAGACACAAGAGAAGTATTGCTCCAGGAGTAAGACCTATGCTGCTTTTTTTACAAAAGAAAATGAATTTTGTTATTGCCATGATGTTAATGGACTGTTTAAAGAAATGAAACAACCATACAACCCAGAAGAATCACGCCTTTTTATCGATTCCTCGAAGACAAGCTTCAAAGCTATTCTTTTACACAACGGAAATAAAAAGTCTTCTATCCCAATAGGTCATGCAGTGAATTGCACAGAAACCTATGAAACAATGTCCATATTAATTAAGTTGATCAAATATGAATGTCACAATTGGAATATTTGTGGTGATCTAAAAGTCATCGGTATGCTCGTGGGGTTGCTTGCAGTTACACAAAGTACTGTTGCTTCTTGTGCTTATGGGACTCGAAGGCAAAGAAGGATCATCATAAAAAGAAATTTTGGTCTATTAGAACCGAATATGTTTCAAGTAAAATGAACAATAAAAATACACGTTTGGTTAACCCAAAAAAAATTATATTTCCACCGCTTCACATTAAGTTAGGCTTAATGAAAAATTTTGTCAAAGCTTTGAATAAGACGGGGCAAGCTTTTATGTATTTATGCAGTGTATTCACGAATCTTTCTGAGGCTAAACTAAAAGAAGGAATATTTATAAGTCCTCAAATCAGGAAAATTTTGGGTGATAAAACATTTGAGAGCCATTTAACGGACGTTGAAAAGGCTGCCTGGAATTCCTTCAAACTTGTGGTTCAAGATTTTTTAGGTAATAGAAAAAAATGACAATTATCAAGAGATCGTTGCAAATTTATTGCAGACTTGTGAATTGATGGGTGTGAACATGTCCCTCAAAATTCATTTTTTACATTACTATCTGGATTCTTTTCCGGAAAACCTTAGAAGTATGAGTGATGAGCATGGCGAGCGGTTTCATCAGGATCTAAAATTATTTGCTGATTAAAAAATTTTGAAAAAATCCTGGAATATTCCCCACAGGGTATAGATTGAACGAAAATTATCACAGGTGCATTGCCTTTAATAATTTATGACATATATAAAAAAAAATCAAGGTCATCAGTTTTCAGTAAAGATTGAAAAAAAAACTTTATTGAAAGCTCATTTGCGGTGTGTTTTGTGAGGTCATTGATCATTTCCTAACTCTGTAACAAAATTTTTTAATTTAAAAGCAGTCAACGTACGCAAGCCGGACTTGGCCGATTTTTTTTTTATTTAATTTTATATTTGTGTCGGTGATATAAGAATAAAAAAATTGGAATCTCACAGGAATAAATGTATTGAGCCCAACGGACATTATGTTGAGAAAACATTTTTTGCTTTTCGAAAAATGTTATTTCCCTTATTTTTATTCCTTTTTCAAGATTAATTACATTAATAAAAATTATTATAGAAAATATAACTAGCCCTAGTAAAACTATTTATTTTGTGGAAATAGTTTCTATGTTATACCTTACTAATAAAAGTAATGTTTAATAATTTTTTTGTAAAAATAGAGAATGGTGAACAAAAATAGAATTGAAAAAATTAAAAATATAGAGGATATTTGTTTTAAAATAAAAAAGTATGCGTCATTTCCCGTGGACTGGAAGTAACTTTATTGTTGTTAAGTTATTTGGTACAAAGGTGGACTTACATACTAACTACAGCTAATACAATATGCTAGTGATAACGTATTCATCAGCTGTTAGCCTTACGACAGAGCTTGCTGATGTTCTGCGCTTTGGTAAACCGATTCCCATGCACAAAATAATATCAGTTAGTTTTTTTCCGAATTATATTCTTTAATAACTTTTTTTTGTAGGGAAAAGAGTTTTTTTTTTGTTATTTGTCGTTGATCTTTATGTGAATTTTCTATTTAGGTCTGCTGGAAATATTATTTCAAAAACCCAGATCGATATTTTCAGTTACATGGCATTGTTAATGCTAAATTTAATTATTAACTTTTTAGTCACATTCTACCTCTTTCTTTCATACATTTCACTCTTTCATACATCTCTCTCGACCCTATATACAGCCTTTCACTCTATTTACACATTTGCTTATTTGCAATTTTTCATATGTAGGCTCTTAAGCCACTACACCACCGACACACAATGTAACGAAGAAAAACCTGAATTTGCATTATTTATTTTTCATTTTTAAACTCCTCAGCAATGTTAAGAAACTATTCGATAATTTCGAATAAAATATTTGTGTTTTCGAAGAACCAACGTCATTTGTCGTTTTGTAAACCCAGTAGTGTCCCCCAAATGCCTTTCATTCCAATTATCAGTCTAATGTCCTTGTATCTAAAATAGGCCTCTACTTGACACTATACACTATTAAATTGAATTTTATTTTGGTATTTAAAACGGTTTAATTATGGCTTCGTGGATAGTAACTTCAAGTCTAATTAGTGCAGTAAAAAAAAGCATTTGAAATTGCACAGTCTAGACACAGCAATATTATGATTTTATCCTCTCTGGGATATCACGAGGAGTATTGTCCTAAGTTTTGTACCTCGAAAAACCTGTGCTCTTCTATTCATAAACAATTTAAGTTTTCAAAATGCGTTTTTTGAGCTTAAACTCCAGGTCCTAACCTGAACTAACCTGACAAGCCTGAGTCTCGAAGCCAAGGAATTGAAGAATTGCCAGAAGCAGTTGATGGTTTAGCGTGTCAAAGGCCCTGGAATAGTCAAGAAGGATTAAGGCAGTAAGCTGACCAGAGTTAGCTGCCTCCAAGATATCATCTGTAACTTTTAAGAGAGCAGTGGAGCAGCTGTAATTTTTACGAAAGCCGGACTGATACGTGGGCAGTATGTCATAAGATTGACAATATTCCCGAATCTGCTCCTCCAGAACCCGTTCCAAAATCTTCGACAAAGTGGGCAGAATGCTTATAGGCCGAAGATCTTTTAATTCAGCAGGGACTGGAACCTTTGGTATTGGAATTAAGAAGGAACTTTTCCATATCTGCGGAAATGTAAGAGTTTCGATATATGAGTGTATTAGGTGTTAGATAAATGGCAGGATATATGGGCAACACAAACTTATCATAAATAGACCAATACCATCCGTACCAACAGCCCGTGACACGATAGAAAAGAGAGCCGACTGGTCCTCATCACTGGTGACAAGTCTAAACTGAAATGACCCGACACTCTGTTTTTTGTTATGCAAATAGTAATTCAAGATATTTGGATCAGGGGCTTTAGGAGTAACAGAGTTAACAAAATACTTGTTGATATCATCCACATTTCCCAAATGATCAGGGACTGATTTAGTCTCCTTAGAATAGACACCCATATCCCTAAGTAACCTCCAGTTATTTTTTAACCTCCATTTTCTCTACGGAGATTTGTTTGAAGGTAAGCCCTCTTTTCGTTTTGTAAAGCTGTAGTTACATAATTGCGTAACTGCCGATATTGCTCCCAATTTTCTGCCGTCCCCGACCTTTTGAATTTGGAGAGCGCTTTATCCCGCTGCTTCATAGACAATTTAATATTATAAATAATCCAGGGTGCTTTTTTCTTTGTTATACGTGCATTTCTGAATGGAGCATGAATATCAAAAAGATCCAAAATATAAGAGGGAAAAGCTGCTAACTTATTGTTAACATCATTCATACGGAAGATGCTGTGAAATGGGACATTTAAAAGATTTTCATAAAACGTCTCATGGTCAAAGAATCGGTAGTCTCTATATATGATAATGGAAGGTTTAAGCTTAGGAGCAATTACCTGCAGTTCGCATTTAATTAAAAGGTGATCAGAGGCATGAAATGTAGTATCCACACCACTATTTAGTAAAAGATTCTCATTAGAACAAATGATAAGCTCTAGAAGGGTAGCACCAGTATGACCATGTCTTGTAGGCTCATTAACAACCTGCCTTAGGCTGTAGGCATCCAGTAGCGAAAGGAGTTGCTGGGTATAGGCAGATTCAAAGTTAAGAACATTTATATTGAAATCACCCACACACACCAAGTTCTCACAGTGTAGTAAGTATTTAGAGATATTGCATTCAAATTCTTCTAAGAATTCATTAATATTTGCACAACTGGGAGGTCTGTATAAAACAAATAAAATAATTTTCCTAGAATTGATTTTAAGTTGAATCCATATCTGTTCGGCACAATCAGACTATATTTCATCTAGAACTCGAAACACAAAGGGGCCGCGGACATACAGGAGGAGTCCTCCTCCACGCCCCCGGCCACGATCGCGCCTCACAGTTTCGTACCCACCACATGACGATCAATCTGCTGAGTCAACCAAGTCTCTGTAACAGCAAAAATATCAAAATCATGAGAACATATGATCGCACGTTGATATGACCAATTTTAAGATTATTATATCTATTCCAATCTACGTTACGAGCCATTATAATAATATTTAGTAGGTAAAATAAACTAGAAAAGAAGAAAAAATAAGGAAATAAACAAAAGAAAAAACAAGGAAAAAAAAAAAAAATCAGTTAACAATGAATGAAACTAAAAATTATAAAGAGATCAAAGCTGAAAGTAGTTTTTCCAGGTCAGCTTCACTGCGAATCACATTTAGTTGGTGTCCATCCATTTTCCGGGCAAGAATTCTACCATTTCTATGCCACACATACTTGTAGCCAATCTCTCTTAACGTAGCTCTTGAAGAGAAGGTACATATCTTTAGTAAGATCTTCATCAATGTATATAGCTCTAGAGGATTCACCCAAACCCATATTTTCTACAGTAAGTTTTCCCGTCTTTGCGCGTGCCTGCATTATCTTTTGCTTAATTTTTTCTAAACCAATAACCGCCTTGACACCACCTTTTGTAGTAATTTTCCTTGAATATTCTACATCAGATGCAGACACATGGACTCCCAGATTTCTACACAGCTCAAACAGTTTTTCATTAATATTTACATGTTGGTCATTATCCTGTATTAAGCCAGTGATGCATATATTTTTCTGTATTTTAACGTTTTGTTCAGTATCAACAATCACCTTCAATCTATTGACGTCCTGCCTTAGAAGCTGATTGTCGCGAGAGACTTCCGTTACCATGTCAGATAAGATCTTAGTTCTTTTCTTTTCCTCCTCATATCTCGCATTGAAAAACTCCATAGTCTTCATTACTTCCCTTAGCTCATTCTGAAGCTCCCTTATCATCATCTTTAACTCGCCCTCGCCCTGTTCTTCTCGATGTCTACCAGTAGTGCCAGCAGCGTGTGCAAATAATATCGATTGGCGCCTGTCATTATCGAGATCGACCACAGGTTGAAACAGTGCAGACTGCCTGCGATTTACACTGCGACACGGACTGCAGCTCCACGGCGTCCTCTCCGTTTGCATCAGCCTGGCATCCACCTCCGAGACCCCTCCGCAGTCAAGGAGGAAATAGCCTTTATAATCATCACATTGCGATTTAAATTTTTTACCAACCCTTCTCTTACAAGACTTAAAATTTTTGGTACCAGTCATTTTAGAGGAGACCTCGTATGGCAAGTGCTTTTTGTGTTGACTTAACAGCTGAGTTAGTAAACCGGAGGTTTACTAACTCAGTTCTGCAAATAATTTTATAGTCCGAGAGTTAGGATTTGTTATTGGGCACAAAATATTTTATTAAGTATTTTGTTCACTACATACGTTGTCTTTTGTTATCCTGTAAAACACGGCAAAAAACTTTAGGGGTTATATTTATACTGCGCGTTTTACTAAGATAAATTGAACAACTATTGAATTTAATTAGTTATTAATGGGCTGTTCAAGAGATTAAATTATTTTTCAAGTTCACTTACGTGTCAATTGCACCACTATTGTCTTTTACACATTGTTTTCGAACAATTTCACATTATTTACACAGAAATACGGCACAAATTATTCATTTGTTGACTCATTAAACACAGACGACACGACAGGACGAACTCGCAAATCATAATTTTTTTGCATATATAATAAAAAAAAAAGACGATTAAAATTAAAAATTTGCCATTCAAAAAAAAAATTTTTTAATGGCATCGGAAAACTGATGTCGAGACCTAAATTTTGAAAGAAAATGATCCATTTTGGACCAAATGACATAAAATGGAAATAGTCACATTTTAGTCTCAAAAAACGCGTTTTGAAAACTTAAATTGTTTATAAATAAAAGAGCATAAGTTTTTCGAGGTCCAAAACTCAAGACAATACTCCTGGTGATACCCCAGAGAGGATAAAATCATAATATTGCTATATCTAGACTGTGCAATTTCAAATACTTTTTTTACTGCATTAATTAGGGTTCAATATTTTTGTACCAAAATTTCAGAGTATTCTTGCTATAACAAACGGCAAGCCGATCGGTTTCCTTAGTCGACCTGTACAACAAAATGAAAAAAAAAAGTTTTTTACCTGTTTTCTTTAATTTTGTAGGTTCTGTATGCACTTGAGCGACTTAAAACCAACGAGGATTTATTGGAAATTTCATTACGAAGAGTTTTTTTTTTTTTCGTCTCGATCCGACTTATATAACGTGAGTTATTCACATTTTAAGCTCAAAAAACGCGTTGTGAAAACTTTATAAACAAAAGAGCACAAGTTTTTCAAGGTCCAAAACTCAAACAATACTCCTGGTTATACCCCAGAGAGGATAAAATCATAATATCGCTGTATCTAAGCTATGCCTATCTCATCATTATTTTGACCGCTTTTTAGTGGACTAAATATAGTTTTATTTGAATCGTTTTTTAAAAACCTAAATGGTTTTTAAATTAAAAGTAATACGAAATGATGTTTTCTTCTTACTATCCTACTGGAATCACCCTGTACTTACTCAAAAAAATTAATACTTTCTAGGTAATGTATGCATGTGTATAAAAAAATATATGTGTATGTAAATTTTTTAAACATTTTGATAAAAATGTACGTTAAAAATAAACTATATGTAAAAACCATAATGATACCTTTACTGATACTATAAAGATTATATACATTGGTGCAACTAATAGAGTACCATATCCTATAATTTATGGCATAGCAAACAGTTTTAAATTTGAAACAAACATCACATTCGCACAACCGGTCATCCTTAATACAAAAATAACAAAATGCGAGTTTTTCCTACATTCATATGGTTACTGCTTTTTATTTTGTTTTCTACAATATACATTGATGCACTGACATGTATACAATGTCCAGACGAACCTTGTAACAAAACTTCGTGTCAATATGGACAGATGTTGTATTACGATGTTTGTGGGTGCTGTCCCAAATGTTTTGATATTTCTACACCAGGAAGTAAGTATAAAATAATTTAGTAAACCATTAACACAAAACAAATTTCTGCTTAACTTAGAACTGTTCTTATATTTTGGAATTGGTAGAATATAATCTTGGCATCACAATGTATTGGGTGATTGCAAAAGTTCGTGCCCGGTTAGAAACTAAATTAAATACAACGCATTTTCAAGAAAAATAGTATTTATTAATCAATATCTATCATTTCTATAACTGTCTCCCATCGTTTTATAAGTTTTTGAATTCGTTCTTTGTAGAAACTGCGTGGTTTCTATCAAAGAACGTTGTAAGGTAGTTTTTGACTTCTTTCATAGAATCAAATTTTTTGCTATTAAAATTATTTTGCCCAGAACGAAGCAGATGAAAATCTTTTTTAACTCCATAAGTTTTTGCAGTCTCTGTTGAGCGACATGTGGTCTAACGATTGATCAAATTTGGACGTTTTGCTTGGATTTCAACATTGAGTTGGATGAGTTGCTCACAGTACTTCTCTGCAGTTATTGTTTGGCCACGTGGAAGAGACTCGTAAAATATTATTCCTCTGCATTCCCATCAGATACATAACAACACTTTCATTGCATGCAATTCAGCGTTTGCCGTAAATTTTGCTATTTCACTTCCATGCTTCCAGGTTCTTTTTCTTATTATGTTGTTATACACAACCTATTTTTCATTAGGTTCGTTTGGTGACGGGCGAGGAGAGAAATGACTGTGAAAATACGGTTCAGTTTGTTTCGTTCTGTTAAAACCTGCGGAACACATATATCGGGTTTGGAAGTGTATCCAAATTACTTTAAATGACGAAATGCAGTCGAACTGTCAACATTTAATCTCTCGACAATCTCTTCAGTCAGCCATCTGTGGATTATTATTTATTAAATCACTGATAAAGTGAGCGCCGGAAGATCGGTCAAAGCGAAGTTTATCGTTTAGATTGAAGTTACCATTTCGAAATTGACCAAACCAGTTTTTAACTATCCTAAGAGCAGAAGCACGATCCAAATAAACGTCTTGAATATTTTTTGTTGCAGTTCCAACATTCACTCCCTTTTTAAATTCATATAATATAACTAGACAAAAATGTAACTTTTCATTTTCCATTTTGAATGTTAACCTTACACACAAATTTATTTAAATAAACTTTTTCTTAAGGTCATATTAACTCACGATGCATTTAGATAACTGTCAGTTAATAATATGAATATAAAAGAAACAGCAGAATCAAAAGTGCATGCTTATGCCATCTTTGAATGGCAGGGCATGAATTTTTGCAACCACCCAATACATAGTCGACGGCATTCTAATAAGTCGGGACAAACGTCATTTAATTTTCTGAACTAAATCGAAAAAAGCAGAGTTACCCAAAACGTATGTGAAGAAAATTTGGCATTTGTCAAATTTCGTTTACCAGTTGTCAAATTTGATATTGGTATGTACAAAATTTAAAGAATTGCCCATAAAGGGTTGCGTTCAGCATTCAATAAAATATAGTAAACAACAGGTTAAGTTTTAAAATTAGCAACACTTCACACCAAGTTTAAAAAAACATCAAAACATGATAAATAAGTACAAAGCTTTTTTTAATGAAAGTTAGGTAAGGAATGAAAATCTACTAAAATATACCTACCTAGGAATATTATATACTCGATTATGTATCTTGAAAGAGAAAAGTATAAAACACATTTAGTAAATAGAAATCGGGAGTTTCTTCCTATTTGTTCTTAATGACATGTTTCACAAAATATTTTGACAAGAATTTTTAAGGCGATTTTCTAAAAGGTTGCGGAAGGGACGCCTTGAATCCTGTTTCCTACATATCGAATTATTTAATTATGTATAACATACCTACATGATACTCCACGTAAAATAAAAGATTACACTGTACACATACCTTATCTCGGGAAGTTCTAAATACTTATAATAACAGTTTATAGCATATTAATAGCATTTAGCATACTTATTTGAGGAAAGGGCGACACTTTTGATGATGTTTTTTTTTCGCTACACTCTCACCCTTCTGAAGGGAGGGGTCACCTTCAAAAATTTAAATGAAATACAGTACTTCTTTTTTTCAGAATTCTACCATATTAAGCAAAAAGCGTATGCATGTCTTTTTTTTAAATTGATTTAGTATATAGTTTTAATTTTAATTTGAGTCAAAATTGGCAAAAGTTTATGTTTACTGCTTACTTATTAAAGCAACGGTTAACCACATTTTAAATCACTCTTACAGGCGCGTTAGAAACAATATTTTTTTCCTAAGAAAATCTTTATTGTGGTGTTTTATCCCCACCCCTTCTAGAACTTACTGTTTTTTTTTTAAGTCGAATTGGATTATTGCATATTTTTAAGACACTCTACATAAAAAATTAAATTGTTCTATTTCATTTTTATTTATTTAACAAGCAAAAAAGTTTTATGAACATTAACTTCTTTCGCAAAACTTGAAGGACCAAATTTTCCATTTGATGGTAAGAAAAATCACGCACACGCTGCGCGCTGTGTGTACAAGCTGCACACAACTTCTACACTTATTACATATAGGTATGTAGGTAACAACTTACTTCAAAAATGGTGCTTAATTTATTAAGCTACTCTAAAGAGGAGCAAAGAATACCCTTAGAAGGCGGTAACTTAATAAATCCGAAGTCCACCCAGAAAGAATATTTCAGGAGCATTAAATTTAAACAGAAAAACTGAACAAACGGTTGTTACAAAAATTAACGATAATGCTACAAATAATAATAAAATTAAAAAAAAATTAAAATTAAGAAACTTCAAATTCGCTATCTGAGTCATCTTTAGATACTAAGATAACTACAGGGTTTACTTGGACATCCAAAACTTTTTCTCTATCCCACCATTCCAAAATTATTTTTTCGGTATGCTCTACTACTTTTTTCCAGTACTCTTCGGTAATATGATTTAGAGAGTCTTGCCATACCATTTTAGGTTCATGAGATGTAGGTCCTTCAGTAATATGCTTTTCATAATAGGATTTTGCGCCTGCTCATATTAACTCTATGGCATTAAATTGGCAATGGTAAGGTGGCAAACGCAAAAACCTCATGACCCTGTTCCCTTAAAATTTCATCAACTGCGTATATCTTAGGTTTTCTAAAAGTCTTTGCATTAAGAGTAATTCTGTTTTTAATAAATTTGAAGAAGGGTTTTGATTGTGCTCTGCTAATCATTGAAATATTTCATTTTTTTTTCCACGATGAATTTGGTTGTTTATTCAAAATTCTAGAATGATATGAAGCATTGTCCAAAACGATTAATGAGGGTTGATCAAAATTTGGAATAAGCATTTCTTTTAGCCACTTTTCGAATGTTTCATTATTCATGCTGTAGTGGTCATCGGCGCCTTTCGATGTAGTTGACAATATTAAACTGGCCCAGGTACAAATACGGTGTAGGAACCAGCATGCAAAATAATAAACTTCTTTCCAGAACTGTACCCCTTCTTTCTTTTTACTGATTTAGCCGAATTATCTTGCCCGGATTTGGCTCCACTTCCGTTTGAAAACACCCGTGTTTCATCCAAAAAAAATACTTTTCTAAACTGTGAATTTAAATTTTCAACGTACTTTCTTAAAAATGTTACTCGTCGACTGGCAATATTGGAGAGTTCACACAAATATCTTCGGTTACAGTCTTTTCTATATCGAAATCGCAAATGTTTCATTAATTTTGACAAAGACTTTAGTCCAATTTCTAAAATCTTTCTATCTCGTTAAGTATCTTTTGAAGTCGTAAGAGTTATGTTCATGTTAGATTTATACATATCGTAAATCAAATTTCTCACATCCATTTTCACTAATTCGCCTAAATCCTTAGTTTTTGGCCTTTTCTTTTTCCTTTTGTCACATTTTTCCGCGGTTATACCGCTGCGATCTTCATTAACAATCTTTTGTATGGTTCTAATACTTAAATTTAAAGCTTCCGATACTTTTTTCTGGATGGCTTCGGATTCATTAACTTACTGTCTTTGGTAGATTTTCTTTGCTTCTTTTCAAAGTAGCTTATTAAATTAAGCACCATTTTCTTCGTCTGAGGATTTAAAAAGCCCGCAAAACGCTTCTTGGCTTCCATTATTATATGTATAATAAATTTTTTGGCATTGACATTGACATAATAATGATGCATTCATTTTTAACATTCAAAAACATTTAGAGACATTTACAAGAATATTTTACAAATATTAAATAAATTAGAGCTTTTCTGCCTCGGTTTTACTAAAGTATTCTGTATAATCCTATTCGTTAAGCTGAATGCTCGCAGATGAGAAAGCAAAAATAATGGCAACTACTAAGTTCGATAATGTTTAAATATTATGTGTATTATATCATAAAATAAAATAATCCAATCGTTGTTCCATGGCATATGAAAAATACTTTAAACATTTTTTGAACAATTTTAAAAGTAATATTTAAAGTTTGAACGTACTAATATTTTTAATATTTAACGATTCGGAACGAGTTTTTTTGCCCAAAATATTTAGATGGTTGCTTGCCACTGGAAATTATAGTTGGCTCTTTGTCTCGGACATAAAAAGTCTATTAGACGTTTTCAATTTTCCGACGTGGTATTAATTAAATCCATGCTGACTGCAGCCTTAACAAGGACGAGAACAGAAAAGTTTATCGCAGCTAAGACGATACACCCGACTTATTAGAATGCCGTTGACTATATTAATTAAATTAGCTTTTCTGCATTCTTTATTATTTCAAAAATCAAAAAACACTGGATAAGATTTTTGTTTATAAAAAGACAACACATATTGTGTGATTTTTTTTTTGAATTTAATTGAATGCACTTTTATTTATTATTATCTTTGTGGAACATGCCACATTGTTGTGGTTTCAAATTTAAAAGTAAGAATCACTAATATGTTGTTACATGAAATTTCGTTGTGTTAGACGCATGGCGAAGCAGCGATACGATAATGTGAGTGTTACTCCATGAGCTTTGCTTATGACAGCAAGTTCGTTTCTTCATTTATGTTGAACTCTCGAACACCAGCTTTTTATGCAAATATCCGCTTATAGTAAATGGTATACACATAACAAAGATCTGGAAGAAATTCTGTCTTGGGATCACAGTAACCAAGTAGAAACTAACGTTACAAAACCCAGGCAGATTTTTGCTCAAAAAAGGTTATTATTACAGAACTTCACATAGTTATATTAGACCACCTATTTCGCTGGCATTGTCACTTAATTTGCTGAGTGCTAATGTCTTTACAACAGCCTCCACAAAGTTCAAATTAATCCATAGAATACTTCTTCCATGTTTGGAGGCCTACCAAGCGAACTCTGTGTTTGATAGAATCCATCTTAAACAGAGTTGTTCACCTAATAAGGACCTGGAACTCATCAGAAACCTTCATTTTTCGAAAAATTGAAGAAAAGTTTTGACAAAAGTCAGTCCATTCTACAAATACTTTTACATAAAGAATGATACTTGATTCTTCTCAAAGCGGTATATGCTGAGAATCAAGTCGCGTAATATACTTGTATCCCATTCGTATGGAGCTCAGTTTGTCAAAACTGTCTTAATTATGGAACATAATCGTTGCGAACGTTTCATTGGATTACTCTTATTTTTATTCAGGAAATGAAATGATTTTAAAACCGGATACACATGACGAAAACTGAGTTTTATGCCACAGAAAATAGGAATTAGTACTCGAAAAAATATTTAACAATATTTCTTCTCTTAAAGTTATTGTGTTTTCCAAAACCTTTTCCTAAAATATTGTAGTTGATTGAGCCATTTTATATAAATTACTAGTAATCGTGACAATTCCACTTCCTTTCACCATAAAAATACAGGGTCTGTCCAGAAAGTAATGTCACCGATTTTATTATGAAGCGACTCTTCGCCGGGGTTCGGTGCTGCGGAAAGTCAGCTACCGAGCGAGTGCTTGCTTAGTTGTCTTCAAACTCTCGAAGGGTAAGGGCGGACGATTGCGTAAACCTCTGTTTCGTTTCTTGTACCAATCTGTACCTCCCGGGACAACCATCAACTCTAAATTTTAAGTGAAAGGACTCAAGAAACTGATAACAAGGATCCGGCGTGTCAGGACATATAGCAGACGCGACTGGAAACTTTACCATGACAACGCGCCAGCCCACATCGTCTTCGTCGTGACCAGCTACCCGGCCAGATCTAACGTGGCAACGCCGCCCCAGCCACCTTACAGTCTCGACGTGGCTCCTACAGACTTCTTTTTGTCTCTCCGCTTGAAATCCCCCATAAAAGGACATCATTTCAGAACAATTCACGACGTGAAAGCAGTTTGTACAACGGCTTTAAAAGCAATTTCTGAACAGGACGCCTTCGCAGCTTGAAAATCGCGCTGGCAAAAGTGTATCAACGCAGGAAGAGCCTATTTTGTAGAATTTTAATGAGTTATACCGATCTGGACAATAATTTTTTTTTAATCGACTTGGTGACATTACTTTCCGGACAGACCATGAATAACTATAAAAGATCTATTGTACCTTATAGCATTTTTACTAATAGTAAGCTTATGGTTGCATACAGTCAGTCCAAAAAGTCTCCATACACCACCTGCTTTCTACACTATTTTTCTGTTATGTTTAACTAATTAATTGGAACTATGAAAAAACATGTTTAAATTAATATTTGAAACTTAACCAAAGAGGATTAGTATTAAAAACAACTACGAAACATTTTATTTAGAAGTTACATCATTGTATTAATATATATTATTAATGTCAAAAAAGTCTCCATACACTCAAGAACAGCATTGAAAAAAACACGTTATAATCAGCCGCATTTTATCAAACTATCTATTGCTCGCTAAACTGTAAATAAATGAATAATTTTCGGCCCTACTTTATAATCTGTCACTTGTTGCTAGTGATTTTGCAGTGGGTAGTATTAAAAATGAGCGAGAGAAATTGTCAAATTCCATTTCAAGTTCGAACTGATTTGTGGAAAGATGGAAAATCGTACAGAAATATAGGAACAATTGTTAAAAAGTCGCATGCTACTGTTTAGTACATTGTATAAATCAATGGGTTCCGACCACGTTCCGGTCGTCCCAAGAAACTGAATCCACGTGAAGAGGCCAGTATTGTTAGGCAAATAATTATAGATCCTAAGAAAAGTGTACCAAAATTAAAAGAAAAGGATGGAAATTATTTTCGAGAAATGTTTGATCACAAACAAAGAGAAATTGTTTACACAGGGCTGGCATAAGGGGTGTGCAGCCAGGAAGAAGCCGTTAAGTTTGCTAAAATTACAAAAAGCGGTTAGTTTTTTGCTAGGGAATACGTTACTAAACCTCCTGAATTTTAGGAATCCGTAATCTTTAGTGATGGCAGAACTAAAGTTTGGAGAAAGAAGAATACCGTATTCGATATTAAAAACATTTGTTCCACGGCGAGACAAGGGGGTGGCAGTGTTCTGCTTTGGGGATTCATGGCTACTGGAGGGGTTGGAAATTTACATTTTATTAATGGTACCATGAATTAGCATGTTTACCTGAACATTTTGAGAGACAGTTTAAGAGAAAGTGTCCAAAAATTAGTACCTGAAAAAAGATACATTTTCCAACAAGGCAATAATCCGAAACATACCGAAAACTTGGTGCGAGAATGAATGATACATAATGTGCGACAGTAGCTTCATATACCTCCGCAATCACCCGATGTTAACCCCATCGAGCATTTATGGGAGGAACTTAAACGGCGCGTTCGCAAACGTAACGTTTCAAATAGAGAAGAATTAAAAAACATAATATTGAAAGAATGGGAGAACAGTTACTAGAAAGCTGGTTGTAAGCATGACAAAAAGGTTACAGGAGATTATCAAGGCCAACGGCGGTCCCACTAAATATTAGTTTAAACGAAGTTGTTATTTTCCGTCAAACTATTATTGGTAATTGTTAAGTGTATGAAGAATTTTTTGGCATTAATTTTGTTTACAATTTTAGAATAATAATGTAACTTCTAAATAAAATGTTCCGTAGTTGTTTTTAATACTAATCCTCATTGGTTAAGTTTCAAATATTGATTTAAACATGTTTTCTCATAGTTCCAATTAATTGGTTAAACACAACAGAAAAATAGTACAGAAAACAGATGGTGTATGGAGACTTTTTGGACTGACTGTATATTTTTTATGTTTTCAAAAGCAAAGGTGGCTCTATAACAGTGAGTGTGAAAAGGAAGAAGTACTGAGAAGGTTTGGATTATATAAAGAATGGATACGTTTTAATTGCAGCTTAAACTTTAAATCTGATGCTATATCAGTCATAGATAGTAGAACAAATTCTTAATACTGAAAACCTATTTGAACATGCCACAAATTAAAATCCCAGCCTTGAGTCCAAATGATATATACTTCAGTGGCTTGGAAATAGATGAGACCTATTGTAATTAAATCGACAATGTTGAACTTTACCAGCTATTGTGAAAACAATACCGGTGGCATAGTTAGGGGAAATATATGTCCCTCCAAACCCTATGTTTTATTATACGTTTTCTTCTTTCCCTAACAAGATATAATACACGTCACCAAACAAAAAAAAAGAATGATCTTGAAGCTCGCCTCATGGAGCCTCAGTAAGACGAACACCTAACCTTTTGAGTGCTGGAAGAAGCATTATGTTAACTATTATAGCCTACATAAAATATGATAATACTTCTACTTCGAAACAAAACAGCAGCCGAAAGCTGAAGTTTAGAGTAGACGAGTGTTGTGGTGGATAGTATTTCGGAAGCGCAAAACAATGGTATTCCGGGCAGCATTTCAGATAAAAACTCATCTCCATAATCCCATATCAACCAAAACTATTGAACAGGTACTATATGATATAGGGAGAAATCACATTAGACAACCAAATCTTATCATCAGTCATTATTTTAACGGAGATTTACAAGAGCTTTTATTTCAATTTCATCATTTATCTAGCTTATTTATTATTCTTTTAATATTAACATAGCTTTTTAAGAACCCTCCCACCCAGACCACTCTGTCGCACAGTACGGAAAATCAGATATTTATTGTTCAAATATCGCTACAGGCTTCATTTTTTATCGAATCGGGTTAATATTTTTTTAAATACTCGTAAAGCAATTGTAAAGAGATCTCTGATGGCCGATTTCTGAAATATACCTTAAAAGTGTCCAAAAGGGGATGAAAATAGAGATCGGAGGGGGTTAAAAATCCCATACTCACGTCAAATAGGGTTCATACGTTGAAAACTGGTTTCCCGAGGGTTTTTAGGGTCGATGATTCCATTTTCTGGGGCAGTATGATCACATGACCCCTTTAAGAGAATGAAAATAGGGGTTGGAGGGAGTGAAATTTCAAAATTCACTTAACAACTTTAAACTCAACATAACTTAATTAACTGCCAACCAAACAACTTTAAACCTAACAGATCGACACAGCCTAATGTACCCCAATCTAACAACTTTAAACAACTTTAATGTACCCTAAACCTAACTTTAGACCTAACATAGCCTAATGGACCCCAAACCCAACAACTTTAAACCTAACAGAGTCTATTATTCCCCAAATGTAACAATTTTATACCTTATATAGCTTAATGTACCCTACGAATTTTGTTCATAGAAATTTAATTGTCTTCAGATATTTAAATTGTTAAAATTCTTTCTGAATTCTTGCTGAAAAATACCCTGTGTAACTGATATTCAACAGTATTATATACAGAGTCAGTTTCCTCTCTCCTATGCTTCGCTTATTCAAGATTGATCCAATTTTTTCAATGTCATTGAATATTGTATATATCCTTCCTGTAACCTTTTCACCTTATTTCATTACAAATTTTTAACAAATGTATATTCATATCTATTTTGATATGGTTATGAATATTTTCTATGTTAGACTTATTCGATATTTTCATCTTTGTATAATCTTCACTCTATATTTATAAGTTACTTATTTCTGAATTTGCGGGATTTTACTGATTTGTACTTTTTTGTTTAAAACGGGTAAGATTTCTTTATTATGCCTACTTTTACATTATCTCACAGACATTATATCAATTTTTACTCGATAATAAGAACGCTAGTGAAGATGACTTACTTAAGCATATGAGGAGTATTATTAATGTAGAAAATGAAATGCATTCTGCAATTGAAATTAAATTAAAAAACGGTTACATAAAAACTTTCAAAGCCAACTTAAAGAAAGCGACGTATGATAAACTAGTGTTTTCTGAAAAGAACAAAATATGGTTGGATTCTAATTTCAAATCAAGGGTTGATCAATATGCAGTAAAAAGAGGAAGAACAGATTGCAATGATTTCCTAAGGTTTCATTCAAACGTGGAAGAATGATTGAAATGAAAGAAAAATATTCTGAATCGGAAATTGAAGAAGTAAATTACGAACAAGTAGCAAAAGTTGGCAAATACTAGAATCAAGTTCAGAAGACGAGCCAGATTCTGAAAATAGCGGGATGCCCACACCATTCACTGACGGGGAAGCAATTGCTCTAATGGAACGCAAAATATTTTGATAATATCAGTACGAATACATTCCTATGGAAGTTGCACGGAAGAATGCAAAAATTTATCCACTATATAGAGATTTAAGTGGCGCAAGAAGAACTGTTATCCAGATTCTACAAAAGTGACGAAGTTTGAGCATCAGTTGATCTTCGTTCATAAATCACATTGTTAGCAGATTGATTGATGATCCTAGTATTAAGCTACCTCCAATCACTGACACTGATAGAAAACACCAGCTGAAATTAGTCAACAAATGGGGATCTGATTGATCATCTGATCAAAGTGGCTATAAACAGAAATTTCGAGATTCCGAAGCGAATGATGCCACGATGAATGAAAACATCTGGCAAAATTCTCACACATCTTCAACTGAATAGTGTAGGCCTATAAAATTTGAATTCGATTCTATTCGAGATTACTGAGATAAAGGGTAAAAAAAAAATGGTACCTGTTGAAATGAAAACCAATGATGGCATTGTAAAAGTGGACATGAAATTGACCATGCTTAACGGTAAAGTATGTCAAGCTTTGACAGAAACTCCATCTGCTGCTACTTGTTATATATGTGGTGCTAAACCAAGTCAAATGAATAATTGATACAGTAAGAATGAGAGCTAAAAAAATGAAAATGAGTACGGATTATTAACTTCGCATGCCTGGATACCTAGCGTGGAGTGTGTTCTTCATATTTCCTATCGTTTAGATATTACAACTGCAGCTAAAATGGCAGATCACACAGGGAAAGTAGTGAATAGAAAAAATGGATGTGTGATAATATCAAAAAAAATGGATTTGATTGTTGATAAAGCCAAAAACGGATACGGATCATCAAATGATGATAAAATTATATAAAAACAACACTATGTTTTAATTTCCAATATATTTAAAGTCACTTGACAATTGTTTCAGAAGTTTCAGAAGTAAATACTTTAATTACTTCTGAAGAAGCCATTGTATGGTGAAACAATTGTCATGTGACTTTAAATATATTGGAAATTAAAACATAGTGTTGTTTCTATATAATTTTATTATGAGTTTCCAACAAGTATCGGCTAACACAATCAAAGAAATGATGGTAATATTCAGGTCCATGAACAACGTTAAGAATAACATAGGTAGATAAAAACTTGAATAAGACATCATTATATTATTGGCATTAGCTTGAGGGAGACAAGTAGATGCATGTAAATTTGACAAGTTTTGTCTTAAAACTGCAGAATTGTATCTAAATCTTTACCCTTGGTATTTTATGCCAGTGACAGTGCACAAGTTCCTGTTACACGGTGCTGATGTTATTCGACATTTTCATTTGCCAATTGGTCAGCTATCAGAAGAAGCTTTAGAAGTTAGAAATAAGGATTTCAAACGATTTTGACAATACAATTCAAGGAAATGTTCTGGAGAATTAAGCAATGAAGACCTAATGCATAAGCTTGTCATTTCTTTAGATCCCTACAAAGCTTGTTTTAGAAGACAATAGGCGAAAAGAATTAGAAACATTCATCCCGAAGAAGAAGAACTACTTCAGAAATGACGTAGCTCAGTCACTGCGTATTTATTACGAATGTAAGAAAGAATGAAAAAAAAAGTAATAAAAAAAAGTAAAAAAAAAATACAAAAAACAAAATAAAATCCATAAAAAATGAAAAAAAAAATACAAAACAGAACTATACAACTTTCCACATCTTCGTCGTTAGCTCTGGATAGCGTTAAGAGAAGGCTAAAAAGAGCAATTACAATAAATAATGTTCGCAGTATTAATTAGAAACTATATAATCTACTTTTAATTATTTCCAAAAGTTTGGCTGCATATCCCAACCCATATTTGATATATTATTTGTATCCCAAGGAATTTTTTTGTGTATTTTTTTAAGTTATGTCTGAATCTTCAGGTGATGGAGTTTTCCTGATTTTGAATCCGAATTCAGCAGTGCAGAAAACATAGACAGACAAATTTCTTGGGTTTGGGTAAATATTAGGCTATGTTCGGTTTAAAGTTGTTAGATTTGGGGAATATTAGGCTATGTTAGGTTTAAAGTTGTTGGGTTTGGACTACATTAGGCTATGTTAGGTTTAAAGTTATTAGACTTGGCATACCTTAGGCTATGTTAGGTTAGGTTTAAAGTTGTTTGGTTTGGAGTACATTAAGTTATGTTAGGTTTAAAGTTGTTTAATTTGAAGTACATTAGGTTATGTTGGGTTTAAAGTTAAGTGAATTTCGAAATATCACCCCCTCGACCACTATTTTCATCCCCTAAAAGGAGTCATAGGATTATACTAACCCAGAAAATGGAATTAGCGACCATAAAAGCACCCGGGAAACCAGTTTTCAACGCGTGAACCCTAATTCACGTGTGTAAAGAATTTCTAGCCCCCTCCAACCTCTATTTTCATCTTCTTTTGGACAATTTTGAGGTATATTTCAGAAATCGGCCATCAGAGATCTCTTTACAATTGCTTTACGAGTATTTAGAAAAAAAAATAACCCGATTCGATAAAAAATGAACCTATAGCGATTTTTAAATAGTAAATATCTGTTGCACCACTGAGTAGCGTCTGAGTAGTCGTTTTTTAATTTAAAATCATTATTTCTCAGTGAATACTTTTAGACGCGGGATATTGACGAGCCACTGTAGTCCGTCTGTAAGTGTTCACTCTAAAATAATGGTTTTAAATAAGTATACGACTAACCGCGACAGTGTGGCGTCACACAGTGGTGCACAGAGTGGCACGCGTGGGGAAGCTCTAAATTATTACAATATTACATTAAATGTATAATTATAAATGATATTGATCATACGCTACAGGATTCAGAGGATTATGATGTTCATTGACGTATATTTTGATACCTGTGGTGTCGATGCATGCACCAATGCAAGTGTTGTCGCGTGTGTACCCGATTAAACCAAGAATTTTAAGTTTTAACACGGAAACAAATAAGAATAAGCTAATAATTTGCACATAGGCTCTATTCTGAGGTACTGAACAACACATTATGTCTCCTAACAAATCGTATGTGGGTTATCTTTTTTGCAGTTCTTTTTCCTATAAAGTCCCTCTACAAAGCCTTGCTGTAATTGATACTAAGGTACACGAAATAATCCTGTATGTAAGTTTTGACGATATAACCCACGCCTCCAGGAAATCGGGCAGACGACACGCTGACGCATCTGATCAGCTAAAAGCTCAAAAAATACCCCATCATATTGTTTTAGTGCAGTATGTACCACTGATCTTGGTGCACATGCTCATGAAGTTTCTAATGATCTAAAACTAAGGTTTCTACGAAGTGAGATGGGCTAAAAAGCAATTTCTGATGTGCCCATCTGCAAGAAGTACGACTAGAAGAGAACGCAAGAATTAAAACGGTATAAACGTTTCCAATTTTTTTTCTTCCCTTTACCATATGTAGAGTTACAGCCGCTAAAGGCGTAGCGAAACAAAATGAAATATTTCACTTCTTCTATGGGTCCTTGAATTTCTGAAACTGTGAACTAAGTGGTGGACTATTAGTGGATTAGCATGGCCAGGACGTTCGTATGTACCTACGAGATTATTTTACGTTTCGAGTACACGAGCAGCAATTACACTAACACTTTGTAAATGTCTAAGAACTAAAGAGACTATGTAAGAGAAAGATATTACAAAAATGGTGACATGCAGGAGGGCGTTGGAGGGACTTTTGATATGTTATTCAGCTGATCAAATAGCGCCTATGCGCATATTTTTAACTTATTCTTATTCTTTTCTGGAACCAAAAGGTATATTGCAGTATCAAAACTTTGCTAATCTCCACTAGTCTATAGTCTATAAGAAATATTATAGAATATATTTTTGGTAAAGTTTATTTTCTTTTTTTTTTAGAAAAAGGGGAGCGTTGTTCCTACTTCGGAGGAGTCTTAACTCGGCAATGTGAACCAAATTTAAAATGTTGTCTAAATTCAGCGCTTTTTATTCAAACCTGTGAGGAGCGTTGTCGATTCCTGATAGAACATTAGAAATATTATCAGTTAGACCTACCGGATGTGCTGAATGACATATAATATATAATATAGATAACAAAATACAGTGTAACTCATTAAAATTTCATATCTGCGAATGTGTTTTTTTTTGTACTAGACAATCCAAAATCAAAATTAAAAAGTAGGCTATATCCTAATAGAAATGGTGCATCTAAAAACTTAAGTGCCACTTGAAACAGTAAAATATATGTAATTTCTTATAAGGAATACTGGATTGGGAATATACAGGATACCCAAATACAGTCTAACTAAACCTTTAAATTTATTTTACTTAATGCCGAATTGTAGTCCACGATTTCTGGTTTTCTAAATTTCAAATGTCAAGTAGATTTAGCAGATAGCTGACATGTTTCCAAGGAATTAGTTGTTCTCAAATTTTAAAGAAGGGTAATGTAATCTAATATTATTTAAGTTCTGTCCTACCTAAGAGTCCAGCAGGAAGAGGTGGGCGATATCTGCGTAGCTGAAAAACTTACAGGTTTGAACGCTTTTAATCAAAAAGTGTAGTATTGAAAGGTTTATTTTTAAACTTAAAAAAAATACTACGACGTGAGACAGTGTCTCGGATGTAATTTCAAGAAGAATCAGGCTACGATGGTGCGCATGTAGCAGAAAGGAAGTGGCAATGGGCTGGACATGTAGCAAGCACGATTGATGATCGATGGACCAAGCGAACATTAGAATGGATACCACGAGAATAGAAAAAAAGCATAGGACATCCCAAAATAAGATGATGGGATGATATATAGAGGGTTGCGGGCATTGGATGGACGAAAACAGCTGGAAATAGATTAAAATGGAAATTCATGGAGAAAGCCTACATCTAGCATTGGACTGAACTAGGCTTATAGTAATATAGTGACAGTGATTTTTAAACTTATTTGAAACAGCTCTGTTAGCATTTATTGTGTGGTGAAAATTTACATTGAGCAAAATATTTAAAAAATGCCAATACCTGATCTAGTTCTAATACATAGGGACTGAAAAAAATTATTATAGTACAAAGATATAAAAACAGTTATTTAATTCTTATAGATTGTAATTAAAGTATATTTTGATACATTTACACATATGGAAAATTTGTTTTTAATAAAAAAAAAACAATGCCTTGTACAGAAGGCATAATTTCTTAAATGAAACTTGATAGTTTTTATTCAAAGTACATCTATTTTATAGAAAAGATATACTCTTGAGTAAATTATAACTTAACAAAGTAAATTCAAAATTTACTCATGTGGAAGAGTTATTTTTAATAACCACTGTTTTGAGAGAAGAATAGAACAATTTCTTGATCGGAATTGCCTTTTTTTTACTCAAAGGGCATGCATATAAGGTGGCAAATTTTCTTTAAAAAATACTACACTATAAACCATTAAGATATTATGGATAATCCAAGTGTAAATATTGTATTTGTAGTCAATATATCAGAAACTGTTTTTTTTTATATATATATATATATATATATATATATATATATATATATATATATATATATATATATATATATATATATATATATATATATATATATATATACACAGGTGTACAAGTATAAAATGCGGATTTTTTTTCTAAAAAAACATGTTAAATTCGGAAAGAATGATAAAAAGTGCTTTATTCAAAGTATATTCCATCGCTTGTTATACATTTATCCCATTTTCGGGCAATTTGTGAATACCACGCCAGTAAAAAATCTTCCCCTTTTGTTGCGAACCATTTATCGAGCCATTATTTCGCATCTTCTTACGAACCAAAAACGCTGCTCAGCAAGTGCGTGACCCATTGATGCAAATAAGTGGTAATTGCAAGGAGCCAAGTCTGATGAGTAAGCCGCATGGGGTAGAACTTCCCAGCTGAGTGCTTCCAACGTGTCGCGAACTGGTTTGTGCGTATGTGATGGAGCATTGTCATGAAGAAAAATGACTTCGTGTTGCCTCTTTCGGTATTCTGGCCTTTTTTCAAGCAGCGAACGGTTCAAATCAGTCAATTGTTGTTGGTAACGTTTAGTATTAACCGTTTCCCCAGGTTTTAACAGCTCATAATAGACCACGCCCCTCTGGTCCCACCAAACACAGAGAATCGTCTTCCTGCCAAAGCGATTCGGTCTTGCGGTCGATGTTGATGGTGCGCCTGGGTCTACCCATAATTTTTTGCCCTTGAGATTCTCAAAATAAGTCCACTTTTCATCCCCTGTAACTATACGATGCAAAAACGACTTTCTTTTGTATGCAAAATGTCACACGTGTTTTTGCGCTTTTCCATTTGCCTGTCGTTCAACTCATGTCGTACCCATCTACCGGTCTTCTGAATCTTTCCCATCTCTCGTAGCCAATTGGAAACAGCTTGTTGACTAACGCCCAATTGCTCGGCGAGTTGTTTTTGTGTTTGCGAATCATCTTCGTCCAACAATGCTTGCAATTCCACATCTTCGTATTTTTTTGGCGGTTTTCCACGTTCCTTGTCTGCACCATCGAAGTCACCACTTTTGAAACGCCGAAACCATCGTTGACACGTATCTTGCGATGGAGCATGTTCACCATAAGCTTCTCGAAGTAATCAGTATGATTCAACAGCAGTTTTCTTCAAATGAAAACAAAAAATTAATGCTGTTCGCGAATGCTCTTTGTTCGGTATAAATTTCGACATATTGAACACAACAACATAACACTATGCACACAGTTTTCCAATTTATCACTCGTGTTCGTCTGACACTTGTTGATGACACAACAAAATGGCGTAATGTCAAATCTTTATAGCACAAACTGCATTGTGCACCATCTGTTGTCTGAAATCCGCATTTCATATTTGTACACCCATATATATATATATATATATATATATATATATATATATATATATATATATATATATATTTGTATATATATATATATATATATATATATATATATATATATATATATACATACATACATACATACATACATATGTATATATATATATATATATATATATATATATATATATATATATATATATATATACATACATACATACATACATACATATGTATATATATATATATATATATATATATATATATATATATATATATATATACAAGTTACGGTGGTTTTAGTGACTGATATTTTCAAAACAATGGAAAAAATCGAATTTCATGTGTTGATTAAACATTGTTTTTTGATGGAAAAAAATACCGTTCACGCAAAGCAGTGGCTTGATAAGTGTTACGGGGACTCTGCCCCTGGAAAACCACTGAACATTTACTCGTATGCTAAATTTAAAACGCGGTAGTACAGATACAAATGATGCTGAATGCTCTGGACGGAAAAATGAGGTGGTTACCATACACCGGAAAACATCAAAAAAATTCACAAAATTATTTTGGATGACCGTAAAGTGAAATTGCGTGAAATAGCTGACACCCTAAAAATATCAAAAGAACACGTTGGTCATATTTTCCACGAACATTTTGGCATGAGAAAACTGTGTTCGAAATGGGTACCGCGTTTGCTCACAGTAGACCAAAAACAACAATGTGTTAAGGATTCTGAGTGCTGTTTGGACCTGTTTAAGCGCAATAAAAAGGATGCTTTCATGCCATATGTGACAATGGATGAAACATAGATCCACCACCATACACCGAAATGAAATCGGCAGTCAGCTGAGTGGACAGCAGCTGGTGAAAGCCACTCGAAGCGACCAAAGACACAGCAGTGAGCTGGGAAGGTTTTAGCCTCTGTATTTTAGGCTGCAAATGGAATAATTTTCGTCTACTATATTGAGAAGGGAAAAACCATCAATAGCGAATATTATCTAAAGTTACTGGTGTATATGAAGGCAGAAATCGCAAAGCAACGTCCCCAAATGAACAGATTTGCCCCCAGCGACTATTATCTATTCGTAGACCTCAAAAAAATGCTCGCGGGCAGAAGATTTGGCTCCAGTGAAGCCGAAACTGAGGCCTATTTTGAAGGCAAAGACAAATCCTTTTACAAGAAAGGTACAGAAATGTTAGAAAAGCGTTGGACAGATTGTATCGCTCTTGAAGGAGAATATGTTGATGAATAAAGTCGAAGTTTGCAAAAAATGTGTTTTAAGTAGCTAGACCAAAAATTTTCAGCTTACGTGTTATATACATATATGTATATGTATGTATGTATATATATATATATATATATATATATATATATATATATATATATATATATAGATACCATAAATTTTTAAATCAAAATTTTAAATAGAATCCGAAAACTCCATTAAAAGACGTTGTTTTTTACTATACATAGACAAGTTTGGATAACCAAGTTATAACGAAGTCATTCTGAATTATTACTTGACGGCTAACTATCGAGACTAGCCACACATTCATATAAAAAATCAAGAACTCAGTGAAAACAAAAAAATAAATAAAGATCACTCTGATTTTTCGATTCTTGAACGCAACTTTTTCAATCAATGGTTGTTTTTTATTGTTGTTCAATATATTCTTAACAAATATGTACAATGATGCTCTTGTGTCTGAGATAGAGCAGTAAACTATGAATATGCATAAAAGTAAAGAAATATATTTTAGAATTTGTTGATCAAGATTGTGTTGGAGTGTATTATAATCATAAATCTGTGTGTATCAACTGCAGCTCTATAGTACAATAAAAAAAGAGGGTGAAATTAAAATAACAAACTTTAAAGTAGGTATACAGGTAATAATAAGTTCGAAAAGTTTATAATAATCTGAAATTATATTTATTTTTCCGTCGTAATATAGGTCCATCCATCAACTAGTACGCGATCAGGTCGTAACTTCAGCGAAAACCAACTAGCAGCTGATAGAGTCCCTCGATAACGTCAAAAAATGTGGTCGCTGTAATGTCAATTCATAGCCAATGCCATTAAAATTAAATTATCAAAGATAAAAATTAAAAAGAAAAAATGTAAAAATGAAAATAACAAAAAAAAATAAGAAAATATATTTTAGGGTTCAGTATCGAATCAAGAAAAATGGCATAATAATACTATTGCAACAATATCTATTGAGAAAAAGAGTTGATTGATTAGTCCGTTACTTTGTAACAGAACAGACAGTTACAGACATTCAAAGAACCATAATATAAATTTTCTAAATAGTCAGGTAGACGTCGGAAATTCCGTCCTTTACCACCTTTATAGTATCTAATATACCAACCTTTTTTCGTTATATAAACATAAATACCAAAAATCTGTTTTAGTCTTAGTTAAACGTTTGAAAATGTAGTTGTACTACAAAATCGCGATAACGCATTTGTAAATTCTTTACAAAAAATATATTTAGTGTCAGTTAACAAAGTAATTAAGTAATTTTATTATCTATTGAGAAAGCCAGCTTCTTGGCTAAATTCTTTGCTTCATATTCCACCGTCGATTTCCAAGAAAAAATACCACCCACTGTTCCCATAGTGCAGTCAAAGGTGCCCACTATTATTAATGAAGCTGGACACCAGAAAACCTTCTGGCGCTGATAGTACCTAACATAGTACTCAAAAAATGCTCGAGCGAAGTCACACAAATTTTCTGTAGACTTTTCAACCTATCCTACAGTAACGGAATATTCCTTTCCTGCGGGAAATAAGCTACAGTTCAGCTGATACCCCAAAAAAAAAACAAACAAAAAGACCTTGCCAAACAAAATGAAATGTTTTACTTTTCCTATGGGTCCTGAATTTCTGGAACTGGGAACTAAGTGATGGATCATTAGTGGTTGTTATTCAGCTGATCAAATAGCGCCTATGCGCAATTATACCTTGCCAAACAGCTAACGACCAGTACCACTGCTTTCAATAATATCAAAAGTTATGGAAAAGGCAGCAACTTCTAAAATATGTAGAAAAATTTAGTATTATATAGCGACCATCAGTATAGCTTTGACAAGCAAAGATCAACAGCAGATCTTCTAATTTATGTAATACATGTTTCTAACAACGCAATTGAACATTTTTGAAAATTTCGAGCGATTGCACTTGATATATCCAAGGCATTCGACGGTGTTTGGCATGATGGATTGTTGGCTAAACTACGCTCTTATGGTATGTCTGAAAAGTTTGTTTATGGGTCTCGGGTTTCCTCAAAGAGCGTTCTTTACGAGTGGCAGTTGACAGTTTTTTTGTAATACCTTCACTATCAACGCCGCACATTGTGAGAAAAGTGCCATTTTTTTGGACAAAAATCTATTGACAGTCGGTATTTTCTCCGATCTGAATAAATCAAGCGGGAAAATGCTCGTAAAATATTGTACTTTAAGATAGTACTGCGGCGAAGAAGGTTAAAATTAGAACCTACAAAAAATTCCCTAGAATACACTTATTCGTGATTCGAGAGTTATGAACTTCTTCTTTCTTTTATGATATGTCATATAAGTAGGCATACTGCTTGTTTTTATCCCCATTAGGTTCCTTCCGATGTTGACGTCCAGCATTCCTTCCACCTTTTCGGAGGTCTGCCCCAAGTTCTTCTACTGCAGGGTTTATTGAGTTTGGCTCTTTTTATCAGTCTGTTGTCGTCCATCTGATCTACGTGTTTATTTCGTTGTTTTCTTCTAGTTATGGTCCATTTGGATATCTCTTGGATCTTACTTAGTTCTTGTAGATCTTTATTGCGAATTCTGTCGTGGATAGTTTTCCATGTATGTCCCTAATCATCTTCATTTCTGTTGTCCTCATTATCTGTGCTGTTTTAAATGTGTCAAACTCTTGTTTCTACAGCATATGTGAGGAACGGTCTCACTGTTGTCTTGTATATTCTTATTTTACTTTCCACTGTGAGGTTTTTATTTTTCCATACTATATCCATCAAACAACCTGCTATTAGTGATGCCTTCATAGACTGTTGTTTTACTTCCCTGTTTAAGTCTCCGTAGCTTGCTATCATTGTTCCCAGGTATTTAAAATTATTAACCTGTTTAATAATACTTCCTTGGATCTCCAGCTTGCATCTTAATAATTCTTTTGAAGCTACCATACATTTTGTCTT
The DNA here is from genome assembly GCA_019049505.1 of Pachyrhynchus sulphureomaculatus. Taxonomy (NCBI): domain Eukaryota; kingdom Metazoa; phylum Arthropoda; class Insecta; order Coleoptera; family Curculionidae; genus Pachyrhynchus; species Pachyrhynchus sulphureomaculatus. The sequence goes on along the minus strand of CM032447.1, from coordinate 179,603,729 downwards.
GGTTATGTTGATAATCATGTTTAGTTTTCTCGCTTCCAAATTGAAGGCATGAAAGATCTTCTGAAGGTTGTCCTCAGAATCGGAGATTAGGACTGCATCATCGGCGTAGCAGATTGTGTGGAGGTGTGTGTTGCCCATTTTGTATCCTCTAGTTTTTGGAAGATTCTCCACTATTCTATCCATAACGAGGTTGAAGATAAAGGGACTAAGTGAATCGCCTTGTCTTAATCCGGCGTTCATTTTTACTTCCTTGCTCAGTAGATGTTCCACTTTTATATTTGTTCTACATTCTGTGTTAATGTCATCTATGATTTTTATTAGCTTCTGGTGTGTCTGCATTTTCTCTAATAATTTTATAATATCTGTTAATTGCACTCTATCGAAGGCTTGAGTCATATCGACGAAACACATACGCAGGTATCTTAAATTCTTTAGCTTTTACCATTATCTGCCTCACTGTAAATATGCCATCTATGGTCGATCGATTTTTGCGGAATCTCTGTTGTTCCTCTCTTATTTGAATATCCTTGCTTGTTTCTTCCAGTATGATTTTTGTTAATATTTTTAAGGTAGTATTTAGTAGCGTTATTCCGCTGTAATTTTCTGGTGACGTCTTTTGTCTTTTTTTTAAATACTGGGATGGTTATGCTAGTTTTTCAATATGTAGATATCTGTTCATGTTTTACTATGTTTGTAAAGAGCTGTGCTAGTTGTTGATATATGTTTTCTCCTCCATATCTTAACATCTCATTTGTAATGTCGTCTGGTCCTGAGGCATTTCTATTTTTAAAACTTAAGAGTTATAAAGAAAACCACTAAAACAATATATATATTATTTATGTTAACAAATAAATTTCAATAATATATTTTAGAAAAAAAAGTTTATTACTAAATAATCTAAACGTTTAATTATAATCTCCTTCTCCTATGTGCCTTCTCTGTTGAGTTTGGCGACCACTATGGTAAATTCATTTCTATTCTGAGCTATATGTATCAGGACGTTCCCGTCGGTGTTCGTCCAGTCTCTTATGTTTTCTTAGCCATGATTTCTTCTGTCTACCCAAGCCTCGTCTTCCGTCTATTTTCCCTTCCAGTATGCTTAGCACTTCTGCATTAGTCGTTCTGCTTATCCAGTTGATTCTTAGCATTCGTCTGTATAGCCACATTTCGAACGCCTGCAACTTTCTTTTATACCCTTCTATTTAAGGGTCCATGCTTCGCACCCGTAGAATAGTAGTGGCCAGATGTAGCACTTTAATGTTCGTAATCATGTTGACGAAGCCGGCTCTGGCTATCTCAATGCGCGTCCTAATCTCTTTTGAATGATCTAACTGGGTGTTGAATTCTCTACCTAGGTATATGCAACTATGAACGTTTTGGATAATATCATCGTCGATGGATATTTGAGCACTGTTCTGCGCATCTTCGCCTAGGCCAAAAATAAGACTTTTGGTTCTCGTGGAGTTTATTTCTAATCCCAACCGGGCACTTGATTCTGACAGAACATTTATCAGCGTTTGTAAGTCTTCCTCCGACTCTGCCAGAACTACGGTGTCATCTGCGTATCTTAGGTTGTTGACTGCACTTCCATTATATATACAGAAGATTTTTAGATGTATGGACAGAAAATTTTTAGATATATAAATTATGTATCTAAAAATGTTCTGTATATTCTAGAGAATTTTTTATAGGTTATGTTAATTTTAGCCTTCTTCTCTGTAGAACTATCTTACAATATTTTAGGAGTATTTTCCTATTTGATTTATTCAAATCGGATGCCGATTGTCAACAGATTTTTGTCCAAAAAATGGAACTTTTCTCACACTATGCACCAGTGTGCCTCAAGGCTTCATACTATATTAACTCTTAAGCCTTCTCCTTTAAAAGCTACTGTGAACCTTTTGTTTCGTCTATTATAATAAACGGTATTCTCGGCATAATCGATGCTGCTGAGTTTTTTTACTTTTATACCTGTGCGTTGTTTGTTACTACACTCTGAAAGATTTCCTCAGATAGATTAAAAGGTATTAAAGAGAGTATACTCCCCTGACGAATAACTCTTTTAATAGGGATATATTTGGTTTCTTACTCTGATTTGTACAGTCATCGAACATACCATTGATTGAGACCTTGTGGAAAGTATTTATTTTTTTATTCATCCGATCAAATGCTTAGTTATCATCAATAAAAATACTTCCTTTAATAGCGATCTACAAATACCTCGCAGAATTTTCGACGTTTCAATTTTAGTCCTATAAGAATAGAAAAAATCCTTCTCCATCATCTTGTTTATCATATATGTAAATAAATAGGTCTATCTTTTCGAGAATTTTCCTTAAATTAACATAAATTTCCATTTATGATGTAATTATTGATCACTCTCAGAAAAAAACATATATTTTTACGTTGATCTCCGCATTTCTGAACTAATATAATAAAACTGAACAGCACCTGCATGGCATAATCAGAAGCCAAACAATTAATCAATTATGTTCTGCACATTTCAAATAAATTTCATGGCGAACATACTATGTGGGAAATGGTTTTCAAACTACTCCACCAAACACTTTATTTCTCGCTAACCATGATAGCTTCAACAGGAGCTAAACTACAAATCTACCTTATTTATACTTAATCCAACATATAAATTGCTCAAGCGGAACTAATAGCATGGACTGGGCCATCAGTTCTGGTTAAGTAACCAGTATAGGGGACTATAAGGAATAAGTCCTCTATCTTTATTCAAACTACTTTTACTTTTTATAATATCCATACTTTCCTATGCGTTCAACAATCGTCTATCAGATACATCATCTTTAATTATCTAATGTTACGAGTATATATAGGATTTTATCCGCTGCATTAGCTTTTTAGTCTTTCACAGAACTGACGTATTATGTCTTCAGATTAATCAACTGTAGAGAGAGAAATTCCTTTAGTCTTAGGATTTTATCCGCTACATTAGCTTTTTAGTCTTTCACAGAACTGACGTAGTATGTCTTCAGATTAATCAACTGTAGGTGATATATTTTAAACCTTTAGGCACAGTTTTGGTTTGTAACATTGTCGCTCAGTCCGAGAGAAGGCATTTCTTTAATTGTATATTTTTCCTGGTGCAGAGATCGATTTAACAACCTAAGTTTTAAATTTAAACGTTTTTTATATTTATTGTCAATTTTAGATATTATGTTGGGAATGTGGAATCTTTGGCACAATGACACTACTCAGTATATATCACTACTACAACAACTACAACAATCGTCTATCCGATACATCTTTACTTAATCTTAAATTATCTAATGTTATAGTATGATCAGCTTCAAGAGCATGTTTGGCAATGCTAGACTTTTCTATTCTACCTTATCTTAAATGTGATAAATGTTCTTTAAATCTTGTTTTAATTGACCTTTTATTACTTTTAAAATACGGTAGAATAGAAAAGTTTAGCATTGCCTAACATACCGGGTGACACAGCCAACATGTAACACCCTGTAATTTTTTATTTTGAAAGTTACATATTTGCATTTTTAGATACCAAAATGGGACATTATTAGGCTTTTTTACCATGGCGGATTTACTAGCAATTGTTTTTGTTCGTTTTATCTCACTTTTTCGACTATGTATTCATCGTGCCATTTTGCGAATCTAAGTGGCTCCTACAAAATTTTATGCTTTATATTCAGTTACAGAATTTTCTGTTTAAATAATGATCAATATCACCGAAATTAAGATAGGAACACATATTTTTTATTTAACCTATTTACAGATTATAGGTTTTTTACCAACATACATCTAACAGAACTATCTAAAGCCAATTGGATTTAATATTATTTTCAGAAAATAAACCGCTTTACTATGCAATAATGTGATATCAACAAGTGGCATTACGGACTTAGTAGGCTGTGATAAAACAGACGAACCAAAAGTCATGGTTGCTGCGTGTTACCAAAATGACCATTGTTATTGTTTACTTTACGTCAAAAATAATTTTTCGTTAACAAAAATATATTCAACGGATGAAAAAGTAGACATATTATTAATTTATGAAGAGTGCAGAAAGAATAGCCAACAAGCCGTCGAGTTGTACATAACAAGCTATCCGATAGGAGGCACCCACCCAACAATTATTTTTTAAGGGTAGAGCAGCAGTTTAGAAGGCAACCGATTGAACCTGCTGATGTATTTATTGGTGAGGAAGAGTCAGAAAGCAATGTATTGGCCATTGTTCAGGTAGATCCTACAATTTCTATAAGACATGTTGACAAACAAACTGGTGTAAATCGTGAAACCGCTCGCCGCATTTTAAGAACATATAAATTCAGATCCTACAAATATCGAATAAATCAACATTTATTTCAAACAGATTACCAAAGAAGAATGGATTGTTATTGGTTTTTGCAAAGATACCACCTTGATAACCAATTTCATTACAACATTCCATTTGCAGATGAATCTAGATTTACCAATTTGGATCTATTTAATATTGGGCCCAAGAAAATCCTAGAATTATGCGAGAAAGTGCCTATCAAGAAAGATTCGGCTTTAACGTGTTTTTGGGTATCCTTGGCACAAGAATTATTGGTCCTATTATATTTGATGGTACGTTAAATAGAAAAAGATATTTGGAGTTCATTCAAAATTATGTTGAAGATTTTTTAGAAACTATACCTTTAAATCGTGGAGATATTATTTTCCAGCAGGATGGCGCTCCAGCCCACAATAGTAGAAATGTAGTAAACTAAATGAATCAAAGATTTGGTGCAAATTGGTTAGGTACCAATGGACCTAATAAGTGGCCTGCAAGATCGCCAGATCTTACGCCTCTTGATCTTTTTATATGGAACCATCTAAAAGAAAAAGTTTACAAAAATCCACCAACAGATAGAAACGATTTAGAAATGCGCTTAGCAGTAGAGCAGTAAATTAAATTACTGAAATTCAGTTCGAGAACGTTATGAGAGCCAGGGTGAGAAAAACAAGATTGTATAGGATTAACAACAGACAGCATTTTGAACATAATAATGAATGAATAAATACCTACCAAATTTATATCTAGTATAAATACTTTTACCTATTTATTTTTATTGTGTTACTTAGTTAAAATATTACTTCTTTCTAATATTAATCAATTACAATTATTAGTTTTGTTGTGTTATTCTTATTATTAAATGTTTTGGTTTTATTATTTGCATTTAAATATTTATTTAATAAATAGGTTTCTTATTTTCTGAAAATAATAATAAATCCAATTGGCGTTAGATAGTTTTGTTAGATGTATGTTGGCAAACACCCTGTAACGTGTAACCTGGTAAAATAAAAAATATGTGTTCCTATCTTAATTTCGGTGATATTGATTATTATTTAAAGAGAAAGTGCTGTAACTGAATGTAAAGCATAAAATTTTGTAGGAGCCATTTAGACTCGCGATAATGGCACGATAAATGGATAGTCTTAAATTTTTTCCAAAGTGAGATAAAACGAACAAAAACAATTGCTAGTATATCCGCCATAGCCGCCTAAGTCTAAGAGTTTAAATCAGTTTTTGCCGGTCACTTGTCAAACAAATGCCAACTTGTGATACATCGTTGGAAAGAGAATTTCAAAGTGAATTGAAATTGATAAAAAAATATACAGAGTTCCATTAAAAATAAGAAAGTTGCAGTCACTTCCGGTCAAACCGGAAGTAGTTAAAATACTTCTTAAGTGATAAATAATGTACCATTCTGGTATCTAAAAATGCAAATATGTAACTTTCAAAATAAAAAATTACAGGGTGTTACATGTTGGCTGTGTCACCGGGTATTCTTGAAGCTAATCATACTGATCATAAGATTAATTAAAGATGTGTCTGATAGGAGATTGTTGAAGGCATACGAAAGTATGGAAATTATACACGTAAAATGTAAAAGTAGTTTAAATAAAGACAGAAGAGTTATTCCTTTTAGTCCCCTCTACTGGTTACTTGACCAGAACTAATGACCCGCCCATTCTATTAGTTCCACTTGAGTAATTCAGAGGTTAGGTAGGTATAAATAAGGTAGATTTGTAGTTTAGCTTTAGTTAATCATCGCTGCTGATGAAGCTAACATGGTTAGCGAAACGTGCATCTAGTGCAAAAATAAAATGTTTGGTGTAGTGTTATTATGCCAAAGATTCAACATGCCCAACATAGATGGTTTTTAAAGCCTGACTCATAAGAATACTAAATCTAAATTGAGAGCATTTGATTGTAATTTTTTAGGAATTAGAGGAAACGGTTAATTTTAAATTAATTGCTAAAATATCATAATTAGATATATAAAACTACATCCATGCGATTTCGTCTCTAGGCGTAAAAAAATTGGGAAAAAATAGAAAAGACAGAAATATAAGCAACATTATTTCTCAAGCTATTTCATTATCTTCATAATAAATTATACTTCGTAACAAATTTATTGCATGAATAATATGACACATAGATAAATTTTTTTTTTTTTTAAACAATGACGTTCATCATAGCTGTCTTGAAAAAATAGTATTAAACTAAAAGCTTTTTTTTGTGTTTACAGAGTTGAAAACTATTATCAAAAACAATTTATAGTTAAATATATCCTTTTTCCTATAGAACAGTTAAAAATCCTTAAAAATTCAAAGATGTCCCGAGAAATTTTGCTAAAAACTAAAAAGTTGTAGTACGAACATATACATAGCCGAATTTAAACAGGGTACCATTTTCAAGGGACGTTTGACCAATTTACAGATTCCTTTTAAATATTGATAACGACATTTAAATGAAGAAATCAGACAAAGAGCAGAGATGACAGAGACAGTGATAGATCGAATAGAAAAAAACGACAGTTGATATGGTACGGACACGTAATGCGCATGGGAGAAGAACGTTGGCGGAATAAGGCTGTACAATATGTACCGTAGAATAAAAGAAAGGCCAAGAACGACATGGAGAGAAAATATTAAGAAGGCAATGAGTTCCAGAGATTTAAAAGACAACGAAAGGTGGGACAGAGGGAGATGGTGTATGAAGTGCGGGAAGCGGCCAAGGCTGTAGAACCCCCGCTTATATATATATATATATATATATATATATATATATATATATATATATATATATATATATATATATATATATATATATATATATATATATAAATCGAGATTCTGAGAGTAACTGAGAAATTCCTTTAGTTTTAGGATTTTATCCGCTGCATTAGCTTTTTAGTCTTTCACAGAACTGGCGTATTATGTCTTCAGATTAATCAACTGTAGAGAGAGAAATTCCTTTAGTCTTAGGATTTTTATCCGCTACATTACCTTTTTAGTCTTTCACAGAAACAGAACTGTAGGTGATATATTTTAAACCTTTAGGCACAGTTTTGGTTTGTAACATTGTCGCTCAGTCCGATAGAAGGCATAAAGTATTTTTCATTTCTTTAATTGTATATTTTTCCTGGCGCAGAGATCGATTTAACAACCTAAGTTTTAAATTTAAACGTTTTTTATATTTATTCTCAATTTTAGATATTATGTTGGGAATGTGGAATCTTTGGCACAATGACACTACACAGTATATATCACTACTACAACAACTACAACAATCGTCTATCAGATACATCTTTACTTAATCTTAAATTATCTAATGTTATAGTATGATCAGCTTCAAGAGCATGTTCGGCAATGCTCTATTCTACCTTACCTTAAATGTGCTAAATGTTCTTTAAATCTTGTTTTAATTGACCTTTTATAACTTTTAAGATACGGTAGAATAGAAAAGTTTAGCATTGCCTAACATACTGGGTGACACAGCCAACATGTAACACCCTGTAATTTTTTTATTTTGAAAGTTACATATTTGCATTTTTAGATACCAGAATAGGACATTATTAGGCTTTTTTACCATGGCCCAGTTTTGGTTTGTAACATTGTCGCTCAGTCCGATAGAAGGCATAAAGTATTTTTCGTTTCTTTAATTGTATATTTTTTCCTGGGGCAGATTTAACAGCCTAAGTTTTAAATTTAAACGTTTTTTATATTTATTGTGAATTTTATGTTGGGAATGTGAAATCTTTGGCACAATGACACTACTCAGTATATATCACTACTACACTAAACACTTTATTTTTGCGCTCGACGCGTGTTTCACTAACCATGTTAGCTTCATCAGGAGCGATGATTGACTAAAGCTAAAGTACAAATCTACACTATTTATATTTAGTCTAACACCTGGATTACTCAGGTGGAACTAATGGCATAGGTGAGGCCAACAGTTCCGGTCAAGTAACCAGTAGAGGGAACTATAAGGAATAGGCCCTGTGTCTTTATTTAAACTACTTTTACATTTTATAATTTCCATACTTTCGTTTGCGTTCAACAATCTCCTATCAGATACACTTTTAATTAATCTTAGATTATTATCTAATGTTTCAGTAGGATCAGCTTCAAGGGCATGTACGGCAATGCTAGATTTTTTTGTTCTACTGTATTTTAAATGTGCTAAATGTTCTCCAAATCGTGTTTTAATTGACCTTTTTGTTTGCCCAACACACTTTTTGTCACAATCATTAAAACTATTATTGACGTTTACTCTATTCAGAGGAAAAGTGACCAAACGATGAACTAAAAAATGCAATACGGCTAATTTGTGTTGTTTGCAATGAAATGAATCATTAGGAATATATCTATCGGTTATCTTTTCTATAGATACTAAATTCTAACCTATTATTATTCTTAATACTTAAAATATCTAGAAAAGGCAGTTGTCCTTTGTTCTCAATTTCGTAAGTGAATTTAATGAAATTATATGGGCTATTTAATTTGGAAACAAAATCATCTATATTTGCTTTCTTTGTATCAAAAATCGCGAAAATATGATCCTCATACCTATACCGTACCCATACTCAAATTCTTGACTGGCTTCGGTTTCAAACTTACTCATGTATAAATTGGCTATGAAAGGTGATAAACAAGTAATTTTAGATATGATTGCCGTCATTAACCTTTAAGGCCTATCGCGGCCTAAGAGCTATTATACTTTTACTTCTAGTCTTCATTACATCTTGAAACAATAGTATCTCGAGAAAGTAAAGTTTATTGCTAAATTTCCTAATTCTCGGGCTTCCTCGGATACTCAACACTTTTATATGATATAAACGCCCTCGTTAATATCAACCAACCGTAAAACATAAAACATTAAATATTAATGTAATAAATATGAAAAAAAAAATTAAAGCTTAAACTTTTATTGTGCTTGTATACCAATAACTCTTTTACATTTATATTAACGCTTGGCCGACGACAGTACGCTTATTTCTTAATTTCCTTCCTCAAACATCAGTTATTCACGCAAATATCTGCAGACAGTTACAGTTCAAGAAAAGCATTGGCTTGATAAGGGTTACGGGGAGTCTATCCCCGGAAAATCACTCGTCATTTACTGGTATGCTGAATTTAATCGCGGTCGTACAGATACAAATGATGCTGAACGCTGTGGACGCCCAAATGAGGTGGTTACACCGGAAAAAACACAAAAAATCCACAAAATTGTTCTGGATGATCGTAAAGTGAAAACTGCGTGAGATAGCTGACACTCTAAAGATATCAAAAAAAATGTGTTGGTCATATTTTGCATGAACATATGGGCATGAAAAAGCTTTGTTTGAAATGGGTACCGCGTTTGCTCACAGTGGACCAAAAACAACAACGTGCCGATGATTCTGAGCGCTGTTTAGACCTGTTTAAGCGCAATAAAAAGTATTTTTTCATTCGATATGTGATAATGGATCCACCGTTAACACCGGAATAAAATCGGCAGTCAGCTAAGTGGATAGCAGCCGGTGAAAGCCGCCCGAAGCGACCAAAGACACAACAGTCGGCTGGGAAGGTTTTGGCCTCTGTAATTTTCATCGACTATGCTGAGAAGGGAAAAAAACCATCAATAGTGAATATCATCATCATCATTAGTTTATTCCATCCATAGTCGGATGTAAGCCTCCCTAAGTTGTCTCTAACGAGCTTTGTTGATTGCTTTTTGCATCTAATCGTGTCCTGGTAATATTTTTATGTCATCCGTCCATCTTGTCTGTGGTCTACTTCTGTAGCTTTTGTGTTCTCTAAGCCTCCATTCAACTATATGGCGTGACCAGCTGTTAAGAGTATATTCATCCTTGCGATTGGTTGTATTACATATGTCACTTTTGATCTTCTTCCAATCTCAATGTTAGGAATACGATCCTGGAGTCTAATATTCAGTATTCTCCTCGCCATTGCTCTTTGGGCTACCTGGAGTTAATTTATTATACTTTTATTAAAAGCCCACGTTTCATATTAATACCGGCAGTACATATTGTATCGAATACTCTGGCTTTTATTAACGAGACTCTTCTATCTAAGTCAGTATTTAAAGTATTTTTTGATATTTCGATTTTTTTGTCCTAAATATATGAATATTTGTAACTTTCCTATTGTTTCACCTTCTATTAATAGTTATCTGTTATCTTTACTTTCGTTGTTCAAATATTTGGTTTCGGTGAAGTTTATTTGTAGACCTATTTCTCGAAACTTGTTATTTGTTGTTTCCATCAACATTTCTTGTAATTCTTCTTTTGTGTTGGTGATCAGAGTGACATCATCTGCGAACCTTAAATGATTTAATCGTTTACCGTCCATTAGTATTCCTTTATTTTCCCACTTTAACAATTTGAACATGTCTTATAGAGCCAACGTGAACAGCTTTGGTGATATCGAGTCGCCTTGTCTAGTTCCTCTTTTAATTTTGATTTTATTTGTTTTTTCTTCAAGCATTATTTGTGAAATAGCATTTTTGTATATGTATTCAAGAAGAGTTGTGTATCTTTTATCTACTCTGCACTAACTTAAGGCGTTAAGGATTGCCCCTATCTCTAGTAAACCATTGCTATCCACAAGATGACCTTATATTCATTTGCTTTTTCCACTAGTAATCTAATTGTTTGAAGATGGTCCAAAGTGCTGTATCCCCGTCTAAATCCCGCTCGTTCACGTGGTTAATAACTCTCTAATTTGTTCGTTAATCTACATGTTATAATTCTAGTGAGATTTTTGTATAATACCGATAACAGGCTGATGGGTCTGTAATTCTCCAATTTAAATTTGTTTCCCTTTTTAAAAATAAGCACAATGAAGGTGATGGTCTTTTACTTTCCATAAGGCATCTGTTAAATAAAGCTTGAAGAGATTGTATTATCGATGCCCCTCCATACTTTATCATTTCTATAATTATTTCATCGTCCCCTGGTTCTTTGTTATTGTGCATGTGTTGTAAGCTGTTCATTATTTCATCCGTTCTTACATCGGGAATTTTTTCAGATCCCACATTTCTTACTATCGCTCTATTTCCTTCTTCTTTCTCGGGCGCTGGCGATATTTTCGTGTCATGTAGTGTTTAATAAAATTTCTCTGTAGCTTTCTTTATCTCCTTGATTTGTACGATCTCTTAGTTTTCATTATTTACAAGTTTTATTATCTGATGTCTCTCTTCATTCATTTGTTTGTTTAAAAGTTTGAAACTTTTTCCCTCTTTCATGGTTCCTTCTATTTTCGAGTTCCTGTTTTGTCTGACGTCTTCTCTAGCGAATATTTTATAATGGTATTGGTGCATTTGAAGGCAGAAATCGCAAAGAAACGACCCCAAATGAACCAGAATAAGGTGCTCTTTCATCAAGACAATGCACCGTGTCACAAGTCAATGGTTACGATAGTAAAATTGCATGAATTGAAGTTCGAATTGCTTCGTCATCCACCGTATTCTCTAGATTTGGCCCCCAGCAACTATTATCTATTCGCAGACCTCAAAAAAAATGCTCGCGAAAAAGAGATTCTTTGAATTCTATTCAGAAGGGAGCTGCTCGCCTTATTGGAGACCCAGAACTGACCAGCAACCTTGATTCATTGGAACTTTGAAGAACGGTTGGCGACTTGAGTCTATTCTGCAAGTATTTTCATGGAGAGCGTTCATTGGATGTAGCCGATTAATTCCTCCCAAAGAGATATATTCTAAGACTAACGTCACGCTAATACTTCACATCCGTATGAAGTTCAGCTTGTCACTCCTCTTACAACCCTTTTCTAGGAGTCTTTTATACGTAGAACCTCATCCCTTCGAAACCATTTGCCGAAGACTGTGTTTCCCACTGAGTACAATTACACATCACACAGTACATCATAATTTTAAGATAGATTTTTGCAACATACGAGGTTTAAACTCGAACATAAATTCAGTGCATCAACACCTGCAATCAAATAAACCTCATGTACTCGCTCTATGTGAAACCAAGGTCAGTCCATCGACCAGCACGGTCAACTATCTTTATCCTGGGTACGACTTCTATTCCCGATTTAGGTGTAACTTTGGAATCTGTCTTTTTGTCAGAAGCGACCTCTCTTGTCAACGAGAAGAAGCTCTGGAGCCCCCAAACTTTAATGTTATGTGGCTAAAAATAACGACTCAACAAACCACAAGATTCATCTGTATCCTGTATTGACCACCAAGTGATACCAATTTTCGAACACTTTTCGCTTCTCTTGCAGACACCATCGATCATTTACAAATTAACTATCCAAGTGCCGAAATTGCCATCCTGGGCGACTTTAATGCCCACAATATCAACTGGCTTAAATATTCAAATACTACCGACGAATAAGGTCGTGAAGCTGAATCATTCTCAATCAGTTATGGCTTAACTCAGCTTATTGACGAACCAACACGGATCCCTGATCGAGACGAGGAGTTTGCTAGTCTTCTTGATCTGTTTTTAACCACCAATCCGGAGATTTACACGGTCACCGTAAATCCGCCGTTAGGTTCTTTCGACCATAAACTGCTTTCGACATCGAGTATCCTGCCAATCAGTGACGGAGAGGCGCCTAGGCCGCGTAAGATTTGGCACTACAAATCTGCTAAATGGAAAGATCTCATGGAATACTTTCGAACTTTCCCTTGGATGGACGTTTGTTTTCGATCCGATAACCCATCTGACTGCGCCAGGAAGGTCTCCGATGTTATTTTGGCTGGTATGGAAGCTTACATCCCTTTTTCGAAGAAATGCTCCTCCAACGGCAAGCCTTGGTTCGACCGAAAATGCAAAGAAGCTGTTGCTTCTAAACATCTTGCCTACCGACAATGGCGTCAAAATCCTAACACCGTAAATCGTAACATCTTTGTTCGTGCCCGGAACAGATGCAAGGGAATTATCGACGAAACTAAGGAGGCACACAATCAACGAATTAGAAACAAACTTCTCGCTTGTCCCAACAATTCCAGGTCCTTTTGGGCAGTCGCTAAGGCAGTTAGTCAAAATTTTACCAAATACACCATACCACCACTCACACGGCCAGATAATTCCATTGCAACCGCACCTGTTGAGAGAGCGAACTTGTTGGCTGAACTCTTTGCTTCATATTCTACTGTCGATTTCCAAGGAAAAACACCACCTACTATTCCCATATTGCAGTCAAGGATGCCCGATGTTGTCTTCAGACAGCGCATCATAAAGCGTATTTTAATGAAGCTAGACACCAAGAAGGCTTCTGGGCGCTGACGGAATACCTGGCATAGTTTTCAAAAACTATGCAAGGGAACTAACACCAGTTTTCTGTAGACTTTTTAACCTATCCTACAGAAAGGGAATATTTCCGTCCTGCTGGAAATGTGCCACGGTTTAGCCGATACCTAAAAAAGGTAAGAAGACCTTGCCAAATAACTACCGACCAGTTGCACTGCTTTCAATAATATCGAAAGTCATGGAAAAGGTTATCAATGAGCATCTTCTAAAATATTTTGAACGATTCAATATTATTAGCGATCACCAATATGGTTTTCGTAAACATAGATCAACAGGAGATCTTCTGTCTTATGTAACACATGTTTGGAACAACGCAATTGAACACTTTGGAGAATCTCGAGCGGTTGCTCTTGACATATCCAAGGAATTCGACCGTGTTTGGCACGATGGACTGTTGGCTAAGCCACGCTCTTGTGGTGTGTCTGAAAGGTTCTGTTTGTGGCTTTTATGTTTCCTCAGAGAGCGTTCTTTACGAGTAGCGGTCGACGGATTTCTTTCTAACACCCTCACTATCAACGCCGGTGTGCCCCAAGGCTCCATACTGTCTCCTACTATCTTTCTCATTTACATTAACGATCTGCTGGAAAAGACCGGGAATCCAATCTACAGCTTTGCAGATAACAGTATGCTTGTCTCTTCATTCTATTGAAACGCTCGGACATCGGCTGCTCAGGCGAATATCCGCAGATAGCAGGAGGTCGTTCAACTTAACAAAGGCCTGGAAGAAATTCTATCTTGGGGTGACAGTAACCAAGTGGAATTTAACGCTACAAAAAACCCAGGCGGCAGTTTTTTCTAAAAAAGTTAACGTTGCTGAACCCGACATAGTTATGTCGGGGCACTCCATTCCTCTAGCATCGTCGATCAATTTGTTGGGCGTTAGTTTGGGAGCAAATATGTCCTGGCATGAACATGTTGCAGTCATAGCAAGGAGAGCTTCTCAAAAGTTGGGAATATTATTTAGAACCAGAAAGCATTACACCCCACAACAACTGTTAATTCTTTACAAAGCCCAAATTCGACCAACTATGGAATACTGCTCCCACGTTTGGGGCCCGCTCCCAAACATACACTGCATTTGTTGGATTATGTTCAGAGAAGAGCGGTCCGTCTGATTGGGGACCCGGAATTGACCGGCGGCCTTGATTCGCTGGAACAACGAAGAACGGTTGGCGACTTGAGTCTGTTCGACAAGTATTTTCATGGAAAGTGTTCGAAGGATGTAGCCCGCTTAATTCCTCCCAAAGCAGTGCATGTTAGAAATACACGTCGCGCTGGTGCTTCACATCCGTATGAGGTTCAGCTTGTTACTCCGCGTACAACGCTTTTCAAGCAATCTTTTATATGGAGAACGTCATCCCTTTGGAATAATTTGCCCAGCGCTGTGTTTCCCACCGAGTACAATTTACAGCAATTCAAGAACAACGCTTTTTCCGCACTCATGCCGCTCCTGGAGCACTTTAGGGACTTCCCTGCAGCACGTGTGCTAGACCCATAAAAAAAAAAAATTTACAGCGATTCTAGACCAACGTGAATCGTTTTTTTCGCACACGCGTCGCTCCTGTAGTGATTTAGGAATTTCCCTGCAGCATGTGTGATACGCTCATAAAAAAAACATTCTGAGCGGATATATATATATATATATATATATATATATATATATATATATATATACATATATATATATATATATATATATATATATATATATATATATATATATATATATATATATATATATATATATATATATATATATATATATAATATATATATATATATATATATATATATATATATATATATATATATATATATATATATATATATATATATATATATATATATATATATATATATATATATATATACATATATATATACATATATATATATATATATATATATATATATATATATATATATATATATATATATATATATATATATATATATATATATATATATATATATATATATATATATATATATATATATATATATATATATATATATATATATATATATATATATATATATCATTCGCTCAGAATAATGTTTTTTTTTTTATGGGCGTATCACACGTGCTGCAGGGAAATTCCTAAATCACTACAGAAGCGACGCGTGTGCGAAAAAAAAACGATTCACGTTGGTATAGAATAGCTGTAAATTGTACTCAGTGGGAAACACAGTCTTCGGCAAATCATTTCGAAGGGATGAGGTTCTACGTATAAAAGACTCCTGCAAAAGGGTTGTAAGAGGAGTGACAAGCTGAACTTCATACGGATGTGAAGTATTAGCGTGACGTTACTCTTA
Source organism: Pachyrhynchus sulphureomaculatus (assembly GCA_019049505.1). NCBI lineage: Eukaryota > Metazoa > Arthropoda > Insecta > Coleoptera > Curculionidae > Pachyrhynchus > Pachyrhynchus sulphureomaculatus. The sequence goes on along the minus strand of CM032447.1, from coordinate 179,587,821 downwards.
GAATATATCTCTTTGGGAAGAATTAATCGGGCTACATCCAATGAACGCTCTCCATGAAAATACTTGCAGAATAGACTCAAGTCGCCAACCGTTCTACAAAGTTCCAATGAATCAAGGTTGCTGGTCAGTTCTGGGTCTCCAATAAGGCGAGCAGCTCCCTTCTGAATAGAATTCAAAGAATCTCTTTTTCGCGAGCATTTTTTTGAGGTCTGCGAATAGATAATAGTTGCGGGGGGGCCAAATCTAGAGAATACGGTGGATGACGAAGCAATTCGAACTTCAATTCATGCAATTTTACTATCGTAACCATTGACTTGTGACACGGTGCATTGTTTTTGATGAAAGAGCACTTTATTCTGGTTCATTTGGGGCCGTTTCTTTACGATTTCTGCCTTTAAACGCACCAATACCTTTATAAAAATATTCGCTAGAGAAGACGTCAGACAAAACAGGAACTCGAAAATAGAAGGAACCATGAAAGACGGAAAAAGTTTCAAACTTTTAAACAAACAAATGAATGAAGAGAGACATCAGATAATAAAACTTGTAAATAATGAAAACTAAGAGATCGTACAAATCAAGCAGAAAAAGAGAGCTACAGAGAAATTTTATCAAACACTATATGACACGAAAATATCGCCAGCTCCCGAGAAAGAAGAAGGAAATAGAGCGATAGTAAGAAATGTGGGATCTGAAGAAATTCCCGATGTAAGAACGGATGAAATAATGAACACCTTACAACACGTGCACAATAACAAAGAACCAGGGGACGATGAAATAATTACAGAAATGATAAGGTATGGAGGGGCATCGATAATACAATCTCTTCAAGCTTTATTTAAAAGATGCCTTATAGAAAGTAAAAGACCATCACCTTGATTGTGCTTATTTTTAAAAAGGGGAACAAATTTAAATTGGAGAATTACAGACAAATTAGAGAGTTATTAACCACGTGAACGAGCGGGATTTAGACGGGGATACAGCACTTTGGACCATCTTCAAACAATTAGATTACTAGTGGAAAAAGCAAATCAATATAAGGTCACCTTGTGGATAGTAATGGTTGACTAGAGATAGGGGCAATCCTTAACGCCTTAAGTTAGTGCAGAGTAGATAAAAGATACACAGCTCTTCTTGAATACATATACAAAAATGCTATTTCACAAATAATGCTTGAAGAAAAAACAAATAAAATCAAAATTAAAAGAGGAACTAGACAAGGCGACTCGATATCACTAAAGCTGTTCACGTTGGCTCTATAAGACATGTTCAAATTGTTAAAGTGGGAAAATAAAGGAATACTAATGGACGGTAAACGATTAAATCATTTAAGGTTCGCAGATGATGTCACTCTGATCACCAACACAAAAGAAGAATTACAAGAAATGTTGATGGAAACAACAAATAACAAGTTTGTCTCGTTAATAAAAGCCAGAGTATTCGATCAATATGTACTGCTGGTATTAATATGAAACGTGGGCTTTTAATAAAAGTATAATAAATTAACTCCAGGTAGCCCAAAGAGCAATGGAGAGGAGAATGCTCAATATTAGACTCCAGGATCGTATTCCTAACATCGAGATTGGAAGAAGATCAAAAGTGACATATGTAATACAACTAATCGCAAGGATGAGGCTTAGAGAACACAAAAGCTACAGAAGTAGACGACAGACAAGATGGACGGACGACATAAAAAGATTACCAGGACAAGATTAGATGCAAAAAGCAATCAACAAAGCTCGTTAGAGACAACTTAGGGAGGTTTACATCCGACTATGGATGGAATAAGCTAATGATGATGATGATATTCACTATTGATGGTTTTTCTCTTCTCAGCTTAGTCGATGAAAATTACAGAGGCCAAAACCTTCCCAGCCGACTGTTGTGTCTTTAGTCGCTTCGGGCGGCTTTCACCGGTTGCTATCCACTTAGCTGACTGCCGATTTTATTCCGGTGTTAACGGTGGATCCATTATCACATATCGAATGAAAAAACACTTTTTATTGCGCTTAAACAGATCCAAACAGCGCTCAGAATCATCGGCACGTTGTTGTTTTTGGTCCACTGTAAGCAAACGCGATACCCATTTCAAACAAAGTTTTTTTCATGCCCAAATGTTCATCCAAAATATGACATACACATTTTTTTGATATCTTTAGAGTGTCAGCTATCTCACGCAGTTTCACTTTTACTATCATCCAGAACAATTTTGTGGATTTTTTATGTTTTCCGGTGTAACCACCATATATATATATATATATATATATATATATATATATATATATATATATATATATATATATATATATATATATTAGAACAGGCTATTTTTAAAAATTTTGTTAGGATATTAGTACTGACGTATATATAGAATTCAAATCAGAGCAGTTCCTATACTTTATTTTACAACATGAGACCAAAGCACATACACATTTGGAATTTTCAAAACTTAATAAAACCTTGCTTTTCCGTCAACAATTTTGCGTAAGGTACCAGTTCTGTTAAAATATCAAAATTAAGATTCATTCACAGAGAACACTAATTCAAAATGTTTTATCTACAAATATGTTTATGAACCGTTATGACCGGTCTACTGGATTTTATTTAAAAGTGCATCAATTAGTCATTTATGTATAATTTATGTTCAGCTGTAAAAAAATGCGTTTTTTAACCATTTTGATAGAAATATACTAGTATTTAAAGAAATGACAAATGCTCATACCACTAATAGGGTACCAGTACTATAATTTGGTGCATAGTAAAATAATAAGCTAATAATTTTTCGCAGAACCAATAAATATTATTTTAAAAAATTTGTAAACAATAAAATGCGCTATTTACTTGTTATACCATTGTTATTTTTTTAGTTTATATATGGTAACAGCTATTATATCTCCGTGTCGTTGCCCAAGGTTACCTTGTCTGCCACTCTTGTGTTCACATGGACAGATATCGTATCAATATGGTTGTATGTGCTGCCCCGAATGTTTTAATGTTTCTACACCCGGGAGTAAGTATATAATAGTTTAGCAAACCGTAAAAACAAAACAAATTTTAGTTCAGGTTAGTGTCATCCCTTTGGAATAATTTGCTTAGCGCTATGTTTCCCACCGAGAAACTTTATGAAACTCAGAAGCAACAAACTTAGTATTTGCATCACCTTTAGTTCAATATTTAAGAGTAAATGAAAGGCTCTTGCACTAACATTGACCCTAGAGAGCAATCGTTTTTGGACCAAACGTACTTTCTTTTAATAAACAGTCAAATAGTAAGACAGAAATACAAAAACATATGTACTCAACGAACTTACTTTTTGTATCGGAGTTGAAAAATAAAATAAATTACAAAATTAAACATCGTGATGGACTAGAAACTAAAAAAAGTAGTTTTATGCACAATGCTTTAAAACTTAATTAATTTTCAATTTCAAATTTAAATGATAGATTTTACATTTCGGATTTATAACTAAAAAAAAATCGAGCTACACCCATTAAATACCATAGATATAGAAATTTACGAGCTTTTCACAGAAACAAAAATTACATTTGCTATGTGGATTCCGTACCGTTGCTCTCTGAGATTACTTCTTTCTCAACCTGAACCTCCTTAGGTCCGTATCCCCTTAGACGGTAGATGCCCAGATCCCACCAGACATCGCCCGGTATGTTACCATCGCATTGGCTTAAGCTGCGTGAAGCTGCTTAACATTTCGTGGCTGTGTATGGACAGACAACTCGGACTGTGGGACCAAATAGCATGATGAAGCGCCCGAATACAAAAAATCCGGAGGTAAAATAGCCCCTCGTTCGAATTCAGGTGCGTTGATATACAGAGATCGTAACTTTAAAATATATTATTGCAACATACGAGGTTTAAACTCGAACATAAATTCAGTGCACCTGCAATCAAATAAACCCCATGAACTGGCTCTCTCTGAAACCAAGATCAGTTATCGTCCAGCACAGTCAACTTTCTCTATCTTGAGTACGACTTCTCTTTTCGACTAAAACATAACGTTGGAATCTGCCTTTTTGTCAGAAGCGACCTCTCTTCTCAACGAGAAACCGAGCAAGATCTGACACTACAAATCTGCTAAATGGGAAAAACTCATGGAATATTTTCGAACTTTCCCTTGGTTAGACGTTTGTTTTCGATCCGACGACCCATCTGACTGCGCTAGGGTTTCCAATGTTATATTGACTGGTATGGACACTTGCATCCCTTTTTCGAAGAAATGCCCGTCCAAAAGCAAGCCTTGGTTTGACCGAAAATGCAAAGAAGCTGTTGTTTCTAAACATCTTGCCTACCGACAATGGCGTAAAAATCCTAACGTCATAAATCGTAACATCTTTGTTCCTCCCCGGACGAAACCACAATCAATGAATTAGAAATGAACTTCTTGCTTGCCTCAACAATTCCAAGTCTTTTAGTCAGTCGCTAAGGAAGTTGGTCAAAATTTCACCAAATCTACTATACCACCAGTCACACGGCCAGATAATTCTATTGCAACACCTGTTGAGAAAGCGAACTTGTTGGCTAAACTCTTTGCTTCACTGTTAATTTCCAAGGAAAAACACCGCCTACTTATTCCCATGGTGCACTCAAGGATGTCCTACATTGTCTTCAGACAGCGTATGATAAAACGTATTTTAATGAAGCTAGACACCAAGAAAGCCTCCAGCGCTGACGGAATACCTGACATAGTACTCAAAAACTTCGCGAGAGAACTAACACCAGTTTTCTGTAGACTTTTCAACTTATCCTACAGAAAGGGAATATTTCCTTCTTACTGGAAATGCACCACAGTTCAGCCAAAACCCAAAAATGCAAGAAGACTTTGCCAAACAACTACCGACCACTCGCATTGCGTTTAATAATATCGAAAGTCATGGAAAAGCATCAGCATCTTCTAAATAGCTTGAAGAATTCAGTATTATTAGCGACAATCAATATGACTTTCGTAAACATATATCAACAGGAGATCTTCTTAGTTACTTATTTATGTAACACATGTTTGGAACAACGCAATTGAACACTGTAGAGAATTTCGAAGCGGTTGCTTTTGATATATCCAAGGCAATCGACCGTGTTTGACACGATAGATTGTTAGCTAAGCTAAGCGCTTCTGGTATGACCAAAAACTTCTGTTTATGGCTCTCAAGTTTCCTCAAAGAGCGTTTTTTACGAGTGGCAATTGACTGGTTTCTTTCTAACACCTTCACTACCAACGCCGGTGTGCTCCAGTCTCCTGCTCTCTTTTACATTTAGATTAACGATCTGCTAGAAAAGACCAGGAATCCAATCTACTGCTTCGCAGATGACAGTACGCTTATCTCATCATTCACTTTGAACGCTCGAACATCTACTACTTATGCAAATATTCACAGACAGCAGCAGGTCGTTGAACTTAACAAAGACTTGGAAGAAATTCTATCTTGGGGTGACAGTAACCAAGTAGAATTTAACACTACAAAAACCCAGGTGGCAGTTTTTTCTGAAAAAGTTAATGTTGCTGAACTCGACATAGTTAGGTCGGGGCACTTCATTCCTCTAGCTTCGTCACTCAATTGCTGGGCGTTAATTTGCTAGCAAATATGTCTTGATATGTATATGGTGCAAGCATAGCAAAGAGAGCTTCTCAAAAGCTGGGAATATTATTTCGAACTAGAAAGTTTTTCACTTCATAAAAACTATTAATTCTGTACAAAGTCCAAATTCGACCAACGATTCTAGTCAGAAGAGAGCTGTTCGCTTGATTGAGGACCTGGAAGTGACCAGCAACTTCGATTCGTTGGAACAGCGAAGAAAGGTTAGCGATTTGAGTCTATTCTACAAGTATTTTCAGTGAAATATGGATGTAGCTTAATTCCTCCCAGAGCAGTGCATACTAGAAATACACGTCGTGCTAATACTTCACATGGGTATGAAGTTCAGCTTGATACTCCTCGTACAACCCTTTTCAAGTAGTCTTTTATATGGAGAACCTCATCCCTTTGGAATAATTTGCCCAGGACTGTGTTTCCGACCGAGTACAATTTACAGCGATTCAAACCATCATGAATTGCTTTTTCTGCCCACGTGTCCCTCCTGTAGCGCTTTAGGGATTTCCCTGCAGCACGTGTGCTAGGCACATAAAAAAATTTTTTGAAAAAATAACATTTTTCCACTAAGTTCAAACTTCCCGTTTTAATTCACAATTTTTCAAATACTTTATTTCTGGTCTGTTGTTTATTTCACCTTAATATCAATAAGAAAATTACTTAGAAATCTATAAACTTACTTTACTCCACGTTTAACTGTCTAATTATGAAAGGCAGCCGTTACGATTGGGACATCTGGCTGATTATTTCCTTTGCTATTTAGCCAAGTAGATTAGTTTTAAGATAATATAACTGGACATGGACACTCACAATAAGATCTGGACTTTATTCCATAGAAAGCATGAACTGATACTTCGAGAAGTGTTTAACAATACTTGTACTCTTATTGTGCTATACAAAACATTTTCTTAAAATATTGTAGTTTATTAGTCGCTTTTATACATATTAAGACTAAGCGTCATCAAAATACAACTGCTTTGTCCGATGACTAAACAATTATTTCCTATGAGACTATGAAACTTAACGTAAATTTTAGACAGCAGATAGTGGATAGCGTGAGCAGCAAAAGCATCCCTGGGTGGATGGCGACAATAGAGGCGGTTTGCCACAAAAAAAAATATATTGTCTGTAGAATTCGTCAGAGGATGTGCCAATAAAGTAGGTGTTTTAAGTTCTTACGCTTTCTAAGGATTTTATTTCTCATTGAGTAGCTGCCATTGGAGTTTCAGCTCTATATCAGTTCATTAGCTAATGGTATTAGTATAACAAATTATATGGTAACTTAAGATATTTTTGCTGATATTAAACTTTTTAAAATAATTTTTTCTATTATTCTATTATCTTAAAAAAGGTAACATCAAGTGACCCTGAGACTAAAGAAGCACAGGTAATCAAACGGTCTAGACTACATGGAGAACGCATACATTATAACAATCGAATATACCTTTAACTTAAAGAAAGGTCATATAATTTGCATAATAACAAAAAAGAACTCCTAGAATTGAATACTTGTTTTAACATTAAAAAAAATAACACGTAGGCTGAAAAGTTTTTGGTCTGACACATAGATGTCGCCTTATTCAAAAAATCCATATGATTTTTAGGAAGTACCAACTTTCAAACGATACGTGTCAAAATATCATGACATTTCGACGATTAGTTTACAAGTTATAGTGGATTTAGTGACGCTACTTCTGATATTTTCAAAACAGTGAACAAAATCGAATCGAGTGTGTTGATTAAACATTATTTTTTGATGGGAAAAAATACCGTTCAAGCAAAGCAATGGCTTGATAAGGGTTACGGAGACTCTCTCCCTGGCAAATCACTCATCATTTACTAGTATGCTGAATTTAAAAGCGGTCGTACAGACACAAATGATGCTGGACGCTATGGACGCCCAAATAAGGTGGTTACACCGGAAAACATCAAAAATATCCACCGTAAAGTGAAATTGTGTGAGAAAGCTGACACCATAAAGATATGAAAAGAACGTGTTGACTATATTTTGCATGAACATTTGGGCATGACAAAGCTCTGTTTGAAAAGGGTGCTGCGTTTGCTCACAGTGGACAAAAAACAATAACGTGTTGACGATTTTGAGCGCGGTTTGGACCTGTTCAAGCGCAGTAAAAAGGATTTTTTTCATTCGATATGTAACAATGGATGAAACATGGATCCACTACTACACACTGGAATTAAATCGACAGTCAGCTGATTGGACAGCAGCCGGTGAAAGCCGCCCGAAGCACTCAAAGACACAATAGTCGGCTGGGAAGGTTTTGGCCTTTGTATTTTGGGATGCGCATGGAATAATTTACATCGACTATGCTAAGAAGAAAAAACCATCAATAGCGAATATTATATAAAGTTATGGGTGCCTTTAAAGGCAAAAATTGCAAAAAGAAACGACCTCAAATGATCACGATGGCAAAATTGCATGAACTGAAATTTGAATTGCTTCCTCATCCGCCGTATTATCCAAATTTGGCCCCCAGTGACTATTATTTATTCGCAGACCTCCAAAAATGCTTGCTGGAAAGAGATTTATCTGCAATGAAGAAGTCATCGCCGAAACTGAGGAGTGTTTTGAAGGCAAAGACAAATCCTTCAACAATGTTAGAAAAGCGTCTTACTCATTTCGAAATGGGGGCAGCATAACAGCTGAAATGTACGGTGTCATCAAATAGACAGTGCCGAACTATATAAGGTGTCAGATCTAAGGTGCGATGAATAACATCGTTCCAAAATATTGTAAATTGGCCAAAAAAACTTGGTGTTATGACAGACATTTATTAAATTTTATAGTAGTTAATTTTAGTAATTTTATCAGAAAATTTGCTAAAAATACTTTTTCTTAAATTGCTTGACTTGAGTTACAATATTATCTCGCGAGACTCCATTATTGTTGATATTGTAATTGACTAAGTAAAAGTGTCACTTCTAGTAATTCACAAGATACAAGTAAAAACAAGTAACTGGTGAACACAATGCTATTAGTGTACTTGTCAATTATTATTCCAATAATTTTGTGAAATAGCTTAGAGTGCGACGAATCTGTCAAACTTTGAAAAAAACACTTTCCGTGGAGATTTTTTTCTTGTATTTTAAATATCAACATTACTTTTTAAAGCTATATGATATTTTTGAAACTTATAGTCTTAGAAAATGGCATTTGTCATATTTGTCACATCGCATATCTTACCGTGTGAGTACTCCATGGGAGAAGTAGAGGATACAACTTCAGATTTAAGTTTAGGTACCAATATGTGACTAAACTACATAGATTTGTAGTAGCCTTTGGAAATAAATAGAGAAATATATAAAATACTTTTTTTTAGCACAAGGAGAGCTTTGTTCCTTTTTTGACGATGTCTTGACCCGTAAATGTGAACCAGATTTAACATGCTGCCTTAATACTCTGTTTAATACTTATACTTGTGAAGAATGTTGTAATGAGATATCTACTGTAGAATACTGAGAAGTACCTATTAGACCGATGTACTGTGCCTACTAAAATATAAATATATATTTAGCAATGTACAGCGTAGTTTTTTGAAACTTGATATGAGCTACCTTTTGTTTCGCAAGTTAATATTATACCTCTAAATCAAAATTAACAATAAAAGGACTTTGCCAAATCCTTATGAAAATGACTCCTGATTAAAAGTTATTGCCTGTACATAATTAATCTTCTTAAGCAACGAAATTGTCTATGTAACAAATACAGGTAAGTACCTCCCGTTTTAAGTAACTTCAAATATACTTTGAGCCTAAGAAAATGTTTAAAACATTTGTAGATATGAAAAGAGGATTAGCAGTTTTAAAATACTTATATTTACTGAATATACTAAATAGTTCTGTGTCGAGAAACACAAAGGCTGAGCTGGTTAACAAAACCACTAAAATTATGATATTTGCTAAGACTTTACCCATGCCAGCCGCTCTTAGGTCTTGTTCACTATAAACTTTCAGAGTTTACACAGATCCTATTTAACTTACAGTATCTTGGATATCTCGCTGACAAGCGGGTTAAGTGAAGAGTTGTAATACATTGATATTATTTATTTTCAATACCTAGTAAATGTAAATTGTTTGTCTATGAAAAAATTAAAAGTTATTTCGTTAAAATATGGAGGACCATTGAGAAATTGTAGGTTTTCAATCTAAAAACAACTAGTATAATTTCGGTATATGAGGATTATAGTTAAATAACCGCAAGAATACTTGATATATGACTAGCTTATGGGTTGGCTTTGTATATGAGAAACTACTACTTATGTTATTTTTAACTTAAGATAAAAATACCTTCCAATTACATCTCCCATGTTTTTCAGAGAAACTAACTGAGTCTTGCTACAGTTTACAATAACTCCAGTAAATTGCATTTCTGATTCGTCAAGGGAAAAATAGGGGCATACGCTGGAACCTTTCATAACACACAATGGTTCGAAATAATCTTGAGTTTCAAAATAGATCTAAAACATTGATATAATTTATTCGAAAACTAAATATACTAAATAGTAATTAAAAAGATTTCAGAAATAAAATTTTCGAAACCAAATTTAAAAAATTAATTTGTCGAATCATAAATTTTCAAAAACATATTTTCAAAAAAAAAATCAAATGACCAATTTCAGAATCTTTCTCGAGAAGACTAATAAGAAAACACAACATACTTGAATCTAAAAATCTAACAGTTCAGTAACGTAGGCAGGGGTTATTCCTCGTAAGTCCTAACCTAAACTAAATAATTAATTCAATCTTCATTTAATTTAAATTTATCTAAAAATGAACTAACTTTTGTCCACGAGTTAGTTTGATTAGCTCTTGACTAGTCATGGACAAAGGTTCAGATAAATCTAAATTGAACTCCTACGGATACACATGTATATATATACCATATATATATATATATATATATATATATATATATATATATATATATATATATATATATTCTCAATTTAGTGGGGCTGCAGTCTATATTTAAATATTTATGGCCTTAGGTAGTGAAAGAACCTTTTTTGTTAGTCGAGCTTTCGAAATTATATTTATTTCTTCTTCAGGACATCTGGAAAGACAAAATTTTCTCTTTTCTTTGTACTGTTAAGTGCAAAATTTCTTTTTTGAGTACATTTATATGATTGAGAAAACACAAAAAAAAGCATGAAAAGAAAGAAAAAAGAAAAAATGATTGACTCACCAAAGTGTTTTTTTTTATAACAAAACAAGCAGTCATTAGTACAAAGGGACATTCCCCAATATACTGTTGTTAACGACACAACATTATAATTAAAAGGAAAATACACAAAACGGCCAAAAATGGCTGGCTTTAGTTCTCTCTGCTTATCCTGTAAACTAGTAAAATAACAAAAATTTTCAATTTTTGGCGGTAAAGATGTAGTGTGATAGACCGATATAACTTTTATGTGGTAGAGAAAGATCGAAGATATTGATTCGTTTCGATCTGAGATATGCTTGCAGTGGAAAAATTATTTAAATGGCAAGTAGTGTAATGAATAAAGATAGAAATAATCGTTAAGAATTTGGATTTTTTATTTCAATAGCGCATGTATCAACCTGTATACGGGGGATAACAGAAAGAAACAACGCATTACAGTTTTCGGAAAATAAAATATAAAATGATAGAATAATTGGATGGAAAAAACATTTTGTCCATGTGTTATTCGTTTGGTGCAGGACGATCTGTTAGTGATTGGTATTTTTCTAATTCTAATTTAATTTATATGGAACTGAGCCCCTGGGTGTTACTCTTTGTATTCATGGCGTAGGGTTCCCGGTTAATATGGACAACTTCTAAGAAAATTCGTTTGTAGTAAGAATCAGACCTCAGTCTTATCCCAGCTCATTCGTTGGTCATTGTTAATGACATGTTGTGCTAAAGCACAAGATTGTACATTACGTCTGCAAGTACTTTTGTGTGATGTAATTCTACCCTTCAAATTTCTGGAGGTTTGACCTATGTACACCTTATTACAATTTGAACAAGGTATTTTGTAAATTACGTTCCAATTTTCATTTTTTAGGAAAGGAGTCTTGGTTTTGGTGTACAGTTTAGAAATAGTTTTAATTTGCCTTTTAGCAATTTTAAAATCAAACGGTTTGAAAATATTAATAAGTCTATCCATAAAATTGTCAATATAAGGAAGAGAGAAATAAAAATTTTGATTGTTTAATTGAGTAAAGGACTGATTAAGATGAATTTCTTGGTTGTTACTTTGTATTGAGCGTTGTGAAGTAAGTGTTTGAGATTGTGATTGATATGTTATTATATTTTCTGAGATGTTATAAAATGTACTAAAAAAGGAATTTATTAATTAAATGAACTGGGTAGGAATTGTCAAGTAGAAAGTCCTTAAGTTTTCTAAGCGATTCATCTCTGTAATCTGGGTGGGTTAATTTGACTGCTCTAGTTTTCATACCTAGTATGAGGTTTATTTTGGATCTCATTGGGTAGTATGAGGAAAAACTTATAAATCTGTTTGGGCAGTACCATTTAGTTCACCGATGCTCCCCACACCTTGACAAGGCGACCGTTTCAGTAATACAGCACTGCGCATAGCGCTCCCCAGGCCTCCTATAGACTCGTCTTCTTCCATCATTGCCATGTGGGCACATTCAGGACTCGTCGGAGAATAAAACGGAGTGCCATTGCTCTAAGGTCCAGTCAATATATATATATATATATATATATATATATATATATATATATATATATATATATATATATATATATATATGTATATATATACATATATATATATATATATATATATATATATATATATATATATATATATATATGTATATATATATATATATATATATATACATATATATATATATATATATATATATATATATATATATATATATATATATATATATATATATATATATAACATATATATATATATATATATTCCAAACTCTAATGTTTACCGAAAATTCAAAAAAACACACACTCCTCCGAGACCAATTATAAGGTCAATTAATTCAACCACATACAATCTATCAAAACTCTTAGCTAATATTTTGAGCGTTGCTTTTAAGCATAAGACTGATAACAATGCTAGAGACACTTTCTCGTTTGTTGACAAAATAAATCAATTAATACTCCCAGAAAAGTATGTATTAATATCTTTGGATGTGGTATCTTTGTTTACAAATACACCTTTAGACTTAATCCTGAGTATTTTGGAAAAAGTGGAATTTAATTCAAACACAAATCATTATTTCAAAGCATAATTTCTTGATCCTTCTTAAATTCATCTTCAACAACACTTATTTTAGTTTTAACCAAAAATTGTTCAAACAAATTTTTGAAACCCTAATGGGGCCTCCAATCAATCTAATTCTGGCCCAAATTGTTTTAGACCATCTTTTGGAAACGGTTTTCCCCAACTGCCATTTAATTTACCCTTTTTGTACAAGTACCAAAGGATAATACAGAAATCATTTTAATACATTTCACGACATCCTCGCCAATTTCCTTAGAATATCAAAAAAAAGGATAAATTCCTATTCAGGAGAGGAGATGAACGATAAAATGTATATATATAAGCATGGAAATACCCTAACATTTTTATGTTTTTTTCTAACCTGACAATATCGTATTTTTGGCGAAATATCGGAAACATAACTAAAAATCTGATTGTTTGTCTTACTTTAAAATATTGGAATTGTATGAATGATGAACGTATTTATTTTTATTTTTTAATTTTCTTACCTTTTCCTCAAAATTCACTTTTTGAGTTGGCTGGAATATTATTTCAAAGAGGTCCTTTCCATGAGGCGGAATATTTATGAACATATTTGGTATAATTAATAAGGATTTTAGGTTTTCTATTTTTTCTTTCTCTTGTTGTTTCAATAAAGCATCACTAATTTTTTGATTTCTGCAAGTAATTTAGTTTAGTTATAATTAATAATCATACCATTAAAACCCATAATATATTAAAAATACTTAGTAGTAATACCATTTAAAATTATTTGTGGAAAGATTCTATCGTTAGTGCAATATTAATTTACATTGTCCTAAAGACAGGAGATTATACCTGAACCTATTTAAAAAAAAAACATTGAAAAGAAACATTTCCGTTGTATCAACTTTACCTACAGTCTTTATTCAACAGAACAATCATGACAAATAAAGCATAAAACTACGGATAACATAAAATCCTTAAAAATATTTTAAGTGACACCTTTGGTTTAAAATAGCTACAAAATAAAAATTTAACACAAAAATAGATACAGATTGAATAGATTTAATTTTTGCTTGATTAAATACAAATTTAGAAAGTGAAGCTCTCTACCAACTTCTTTGATTTGTAGGTGTCGGGTTTATCAGGATAATACAGTGTTCGACAAATATTCGGCCAAATAGCCAGAAAAGTATGATAAAAAAGACTTGATATAAAAAATACAGTTTCCGATTCTCTCATGAAAATTGTTCGTTTTATGGTACAATTTTGTTACGAATAAACTCACCGGGCCTTATATATATTGAATGAAATTAAAGAAAAAAAACATGCAGGGTTTTCTGCATTCTGCTTCTATTAAAAAAAATCGATCCAGTGTAAGCTGGACTTGTGCAATTAGTGTTCCGTACCGTGATTGCTTTTAAAATAAAATAAAATCCTTACTTAGGCTAATTTAATTAGGCCCTCACAACTTAAGATCCAATATATATTTTAACGTTTTTTCTTAGTCAGTAATGTATAATAGTTTTTTTTATGGGTCTAATACAGGCGCTGTAGAGAAATCCCTAAAGCGTTACAGGAGCGACATGTGTTCGGAAAAGGCGATTCATGTTGGACTTGAATCGCTGTAAATTGTACTCGGTGGGAAACAGAGTCCTAAGCAAATTATTCCATATAAAAGACTACTTGAAAAGGGCTGTACAAGGAGTAAGAAGCAGAATCTCATACGGATGTGAAGTATTAGCGCGACGTGTATATCTAACATGCACCGCCCCTGTGAGGAATTAAGCGGGCTACATCCATCGAACACGTTCCATGAAAATATTTTTAGAAAAGACTCACGTCGCCAACCGTGTGGAGTGTAAAGCTTTCTGGTTTAAAATAATATTCCCAGTTTTCGAGAAGCTCTCTTTGCTATGCTTGCAACATGTTCCTGCCAGGACATATTTGCTCCCAAATTAACACCCAACAAACTGAGTGACAATGTTAGAGGACAAAACTATGTCGAATTCAGCAACGTTAACGTTTTTAGAAAAAACTGCCGCCTGGGTTTTTGTAGCGCTAAACTTGGTGACTGCCACCGCAAGATAGAATTTCTTCCAGGTCTTTGCTAAGTTGAATGACTTTCTGCTGTCTGCAGATATTCGTCTGAGTAGCCGATGTCCGAGCGTTCAAAGTGAATGAAGAGATAAGCGTACTATCATCTAAAAAGCTAGTAGATTGGATTCTTGGTCTTTTTCAGCAGATCGTTAATGTAAATGAGAAAGAGAGTAGGAGACAGTATGGATCCCTGGGGTACACCGGTGTTGATAGTGAAGGTGTTAGAAAGAAATCCGTCGACAGCCACTCGTCAAGAACGCTCTCTGAGGAAACATGAGAGCTATAAACAGAACTTTTCAGACATACCAGAAGAGTGTAGCTTAGCCGACAATCCATCGTGCTAAACACGGTCGTATGCCTTGGATATATCAAGAGCAACCGCCCGAGATTCTCCAAAGTGTTCAATTGCGTTGTCCCAAACATGTGTTAACAAGTCAGAAGATCTCCTGTTGATCTGTGTTTACGGAAGCCATATTGGTGGTAGTTAATAATGCTGAATCCTTCAAGATATTTTAGAAGATGTTGATTGATAGCCTTTTCCATGACTTTCGATATTATTGAAAGCAGTGCAACTGGTCGGTAGTTATTTGGCCTTGCCTTTTTTGGGTATTCGCTGAACTGTGGCACATTTCCAGCAGGAAAGAAATATTCCATTTCTGTGGGATAGGTTGAAAAGTCTACGGAAACCTGGTGTGAATTCCCTCGCACAGTTGTTGAGAACTATTGCAGGCATTCCGTCAGCGCCAGAAGCTTTTTTGGTGTCTAGCTTCGTTAAAATACGTTTTATGATACGCTGTCTGAAGACAATATCGGGCATCCTTGACTGCTCTATGGGAATAGTAGGTGGTGTTTTTCCTTGGAAATCGACAGTAGAATGTGAAGCAAAAAGTTCAGCCAACAAGTTCGCTTTCTCAACAGGTGTTGTTGCAATAGAATTATCAAGTCGTGTGAGTGGTGGTATGGTGGATTTAGTGAAATTTTGACTAACTGCCTTAGCGATTGACCAAAAGGACTTGAAATCGTTGGGCAGTTATAGCACCTTAGCTACCCAATAGCCAGTAAATTAATCTGGCTCAATCTAGAATCTAGTAATGGTTAAAGAACTAGCTCTTCATCCGGGTTATATTCTCCCCTCCTTTGTTGGTCAAACAATTATTTTATACCAGATAAATTATTAAAAGTATTTCACTCGTGATAATTTGCGCTCAAACTACATCTTGTGGAGAATATTCCAGAATTTTTTCAAAATTTTTTGATCAGTACATTTCAAGATAACGGGAGTATCGATTTTTGGCAATTTATATAAAGAAAAGAGTGCGCAAGTATTACATAATTAAGCTTTCATTTGACGCCCCACTCGATGATCTGGTAATTTTTTTTTACTTCCGATTTCACCCCCCATATACCAAATAAATTATCAAACGGAATGCACTAGGGTGGGGGGACAAAAGTTTTTAGCCATTTTTTTTTAAAATAATACGAAGAAAAGTGTAGGCATGTGTGTGTATTGCATCATATATATTTTTGAACTGTGTGTGTGTGTTTTCACAAGCTTTCATTTGACATTCCACTCGATGACCTTAGAACAATTTTTTTACTTCCCCCTTCAAGCTAACCCCTTCAGTCAAAATTTAACTTTCAAAACTACACGTAGAGATTGCAATCCAGCAAAGTGGGATCCCGCAATCCCGCGGGATCCAGCATCATTTGAAGGTCTGAGGGATCCCGCACTAGCTTGAGGATCCGCGCGCGGATCCGCAAGGTCCTGAACTCGTCGATGAATCGCGCGACAATGCCGAAAAAGAATAAGGTACGTCAAAAAATGAAAAATGTTTTAAGCAGAATTATTAAAGATGACGTCGAAAATGTAAAACTTGTCGAAGTTGTAGCGGCTGCAAATGACAGCCAAAACTGTTTGCAAAATAATTTGACGTTACAAGAGGAACTAGAAATGCAGATAAAGCAAGACAATGAAGACTACACTAAACAGACAGAAACTAGAAAGGAGAAAGATTTCGAAAAAGTATTAAAAAAATAAATGACGGCATACGAAACTGATGGAGTAAAAGGAAAATACTTGACTTTGATGCACGACTATTTATTGACGCTCAAAGCATCAAATGTAGAGGCAAAAAGAGCGTTTTCAGCCGCTGGCTACATATGTAGTTCTATAAGAAGTAGATTGGGAGAAAAAGGCAATTGATGCTATTTGTTTTTTAAGATCATTTTTCCAAAAAGAGAAGTGACTTAATTATTTAAAATACTTTTATAATTATTTTCAAATTTGATGTTAAATTACTTAATACTATAATATGGAGAATATGGAGATTGAAAAGACTGCTTAGTTATCCAAATACAACTTACATACAAATTAATGTGATAATTGTGATTTGCTTCAGTAACTATTAAGATTGATTATAATTACCTCAGGTAGACAAGTTATAGGCTAGCTTGATAATATTAGATATATAAAAAAATAAATAAGTTTATCCGCCCAAAGTTACTAGCATTTAAAAAGCTAACAAAGTCATAGTTATTATATAGGTATGTGATGTGTTGTTTGTGCAGTTAAATAATAAGAAGCCAAACTCTAAAATAATTTTGTTAACTCGAGTACTACCAATTGTTGATTTTTGTACTTTTTATTAAACCTGTTTTGATTATAGATGAAATAAACGTTTTTATTTATTGAATTTCATAAAATTTAAAAACCTACCCGGGATCCCGCGGAAAACAACGGGATTAGCGCCAATCCAGCAATCATCCCGCGGGGTTAAAAAACATTGCTGGATTGCAATCCCTAACAACACGGCCCCGATTGGGCAATCAATTCCTATATTTGTACCAAATTTCCACTGTAAAGTTAAATAGCTTGAGAGAAAATCGGGTGTGACAGACGGGACGAAGTGATCCCATAAGTATTCCGTACGGAACACTAAAAAGAGCAAGAACCGAGCCTTTTCTTGTTAACCCGTACTAGATAAATAGAAAGTGTAGGAGACTTTTAGATAATCAGACCAATCAGATAATTCCAATATTCTTGCATCTTAAAAACTTCAGCTAATGATTAGCCTTTAAAAAAAAATGGTAGTCAATGTTAAATCGTATAAGGTCTATACTTATAAATAAATTATTATCTGAAAAATGATAATATTCTATAACAAAACCCAAACAAAAAAAAACATTGGCTCTCGTGTGGCGTTTCTTATAGTTTTCTGGACAAAAGCACAAAAAAGTATATTCAAGATGAAATTAATAGAAAACACTTGGAATCTAAATAACAAAAATGGTTTTATGTTGTCCTAATACAAAAATATTTGTGCCTAATTTGAAATCTTATACAGAGTTATCCAACGAGAACTGAACAATATATTAAATATATTTTAATTCATACCGTCGAATGTTATTATGTACATAAAAAAAAACAAGCTTTAAATAAAACAGCAATTTAAGAAAATATATAATTTTTAACGATTATTGTGGAACAAATTTTTGGCGATATAATTGCAAGTAACCACAAGAAGTAAATCACATCTTCATTTGACAGGTGAGGATAATAACCTATTTAATATTAAAATAGGTATATTAGTTTATCACTTGATCTATTTCTAGTTTTAACGTTTCCAGACAAGAAATTGACGTTTGCCCTCTAACGATGTAATTAAACTCCTTAAAGACACCAGCTCTTTAAGACTTTATAAAACAAACTACACTGCATATCAATTTCAGTTTTTATTCAGTCCTCATTGTATAGCCCTGTACCATACGGCATTATTACTAATTTATTTACGAAACACGCATAAGACTACAATACTTAAAAAGGTCTAATTTACTCTGTATCCTTTTCTGAGTCCCTTCGCTTCTTTCCCTTATTACTATCAGGTTTCTTGTCTAATTTTTGTTTATCATTCTTTGTATCAGTATTCTTATCCTGCTTTTTTTTGTCCTTGCCCTTTTTAATCCTATAATATATTTTAAATAAGATATACTTAGATATCTACTATTACATTATAGTGTCAATTAATCTTGAAACGGGGAAACAGACAAGTCAGGTCTATGTATTACGTATTTGTATGAGTATTATTAAGTAAATCCTGGTAGTGGAGGAAGTGTTTTTATATTCTGATAATTGAAAACTCAATAACGCATTATTAGATAACTGCTAGAAAAATCATAGTTAATTGTTTTTTATGAACACAAAATCTGATAATTCAGTTCAAGTTGTCAGTGGCAACTAGTACATAAAATTGCACTTATATATGGTAAAATAATGTCATAATGATAAATTTCTTATAGAAGTGGAAATAAATTACTTACTCCTGTGTAACTGGTGGAGGAACAGGAATTTTCAAATCAATATTTTCCAATTTTCGAGTTTTATTTTGATGAATCCTTAGATTATCAAATAGACTAAAATGAACGTCCATCCTAACAGGACTATTATTGACAACACCAACTTTATACTTCTTGGTCGTACCAACCATAACTTCCCCAAAATTTATAAATTTATCCTTGGGGTTAGATAGTTCCAATTTTACTTCTACTCCTTCACCAGTAATTGAAATAATATGCTTTATATTTCCAAGTAAAAAATACGACATCGGCATGATATGGGCCTACTTTTTGAGGATGAAAATGTATATGGATATTTCGCGATCCACCGGGTAGTACATTACTTGAGGTGAAGTCAACTGTAAGATACTCTGTTTTCTCAAACAAGTTTTCAACCCTAAAAGAGGTATTTGAATAATATAATCAAAATGAGAATTTTCAATTTTTTCCTTAGATATAGAAATGTTGACCAAGGGAATTACAGACTTTAAATGACAAAAGATGCGAGGGGGTTTGAATAGATTTTTTACTAGGGTCGCTACAAGTATTTTCGAGTTTGCGGTCCAGTGATTTTTGTTACTCATTCTAAAATTTGTAATATAATAGCGAGGACTGCGGTAATTGGACATTTGGTGTTGGACACTGACATTGTCTAATTTTCAAAGATGTCCAGCTACAGAATAGTGTTTCCAGCCTCTCATATTGGACAATTTTCTCCAGCAGAGTAATGTGATCGGATTTCTTATTATTTAATGTTTATAGCTTTTCATGTTCCGATAGAAATGAAGGACTAAATTTTCACACAATTCCCTTTGACACTAAAAACTGTAGCTTTGTCAATTCTCCTTCCTTTTGCTAGTTTTTTCTTTATATTTTACCCGATAAAGCCCTACAGTAATTTCATTTTTCTCCCTTTAATAGTGGAGGTGTTGTGTTTTCACTTGATCCAGGACATATTGTTTATCCTCAAGTAGTCTAGTGCTTTTAGGCATACATACACAAAAAATATTTTCAAAACTCCCGCCTTGCCTCATCCGTTCGTTGGGTATTTTGGTATCTATGACAGAACTATCCGATTACAGAGAGAGTTTCCCGATCAAATATGGTTCTAATTATCACAACTCAACTCTTTTTAAAAAGTCACAAGCTAGAATTTTATAATTACAATTAGAGATGTTAAAAAAAAATCTGATATTTCCTATTAATATTTCTTTACTTGCTTCAATTCATCCACACACTACACAGCATTGTAGGCTTTGGTCAGGTATACCATGGCTATGGATACATAGCAATATCATGCGGTATGACAGCGGCGAATCTAGTACGAAATCAGGGGATTGAAATAAGTACAAGCCAAGAAAATTATTTTATTAAACTATAAGTTTTAAATTGGCAGCTGATGCAGTTGCGAAAAATCTACTGAATTTAAATTGTATATGTTCAAAACTATCGTTATATTGAAGACGTAAATATCAAATAAGAGCGTTCTAAAATTTTTTGCAAATGAATTTATTAATTGAGTTGTTAGGTCCACATTTTCATACTTGGGAGGGGGTGTAGCTGTCGAACGTTGGATCAGCCACACATGAAAGTCTAGTAACTCTAAACTTTTTAAATTCACTGATGGACGTAATTTAAAACACGTAGTACTATGCCATTGCAGGGTTATTAAAAGTAGACCATGTAATATCAGGTCAGCTATAACCCAGAAAGGAATAATGGAAAATAGTAGGTGAAAATTTAGAGTCTGAAACCGATATTTTTTAAAAACCTGGCCTTCAAGGCCACCGAATGGGTTTAACTTACTTCGTGGCTTGTAAATGTACACGTATTATTTATTACTAACATATATAAGGTACATATTAAACAACTTACAAAACTGGGTTAGAGTCACAATTTTTAAAACTTAAAACTGTACTATAGTATTTAGTTCCTCCTTTTTGTACAAAACAGTAACCAAAATTAAAGTCGTTAAAGGAAAACACATAAACTGGTTTATCTGATGTCAGATTTAGGTAAATTGTATAATTTGGGCCGTACATTATCTGAAATAGATAACAAAGTAAAATTAGATTCAACTGTACCAAGCAAGCTCAAGCATTGCTCCTCCAAGCGTCCCTCATTAGAACCTGCATATAAAAAATATCTAATTTTTAGGCGAAGGTAAAAATAAATATGTTAAATCAAAATTCTGTCCTTTTTATAACGGTACACTCAACGAATGACGATCCAATCAGATGTTTCTGTATACTAATTTTAATACTTCTCGATACTAACTTTAATAATCAAAATCAAATTCTTCAAAATCCAACGATACTACTGTGATAGTAGTTATCTCTTTATTCAATATATGGGTAATTTTTAAAGGAAATAAATCGTCACGACATAGCTGAAGAAGTCCCAGATCAAAATTTCACAGAAATTCGTACGGGTAGATGAAATATTACATCACCTTAAAAATTCTTTTGGTACCATCTGCGAAGAATAAATTTTCAGCCAAAAAAAATTTAAGCAGAGCCAGAAGCACGAATTTTTATTGAGATTTAGGTACAAATAGAGAGATATGCCTTAACCCAATACGACGAATATACATATATATATATATATATATATATATATATATATATATATATATATATATATATATATATATATATATACATATATATATATATATATATATATATATATATATATATATATATATATATATTATTTTCACATGCAATTTATATCTTAGAAAATATTATAATTACAAACAAACCACACTAGTTCGTCGTATTTTGGCTGAAAATTAATTCTTCGCAGATGGTACCAAAAGAATTTTTAAGGTGATTTAATATTTCATCTACCCGTACAAATTTCTGTGAAATTATGATCTGGGACTTCTTCGGCTATGTCGTGACGATTTATTTCCTTAAAAATTACCCATTTATTGAATAAAGAGATAACTACTATCACGATAGTATCGTTGGATTTTGGAGAATTTGATTTTGATCATGTATATATATATATATATATATATATATATATATATATATATATATATATATATATATATATATATATATATATATATATGTATATGTATATATATATGTATATGTATATATATATATATATATATATATATATATATATATATATATATATATATATATATATGTATATATGTATGTATGTATGTATGTATGTATTTATTTATATATATATATATATATATATATATATATATATATATATATATATATATATATGTATTTATATATATATATATATATATATATATATATA
>CM032447.1:179481304-179563804 GCA_019049505.1 Pachyrhynchus sulphureomaculatus | reverse complement strand
AAAACTTGTAAATAATGAAAACTAAGAGATCGTACAAATCAAGCAGAAAAAGAGAGCTACAGAGAAATTTTATCAAACACTATATGACACGAAAATATCGCCAGCTCCCGAGAAAGAAGAAGGAAATAGAGCGATAGTAAGAAATGTGGGATCTGAAGAAATTCCCGATGTAAGAACGGATGAAATAATGAACACCTTACAACACGTGCACAATAACAAAGAACCAGGGGACGATGAAATAATTACAGAAATGATAAGGTATGGAGGGGCATCGATAATACAATCTCTTCAAGCTTTATTTAAAAGATGCCTTATAGAAAGTAAAAGACCATCACCTTGATTGTGCTTATTTTTAAAAAGGGGAACAAATTTAAATTGGAGAATTACAGACAAATTAGAGAGTTATTAACCACGTGAACGAGCGGGATTTAGACGGGGATACAGCACTTTGGACCATCTTCAAACAATTAGATTACTAGTGGAAAAAGCAAATCAATATAAGGTCACCTTGTGGATAGTAATGGTTGACTAGAGATAGGGGCAATCCTTAACGCCTTAAGTTAGTGCAGAGTAGATAAAAGATACACAGCTCTTCTTGAATACATATACAAAAATGCTATTTCACAAATAATGCTTGAAGAAAAAACAAATAAAATCAAAATTAAAAGAGGAACTAGACAAGGCGACTCGATATCACTAAAGCTGTTCACGTTGGCTCTATAAGACATGTTCAAATTGTTAAAGTGGGAAAATAAAGGAATACTAATGGACGGTAAACGATTAGATCATTTAAGGTTCGCAGATGATGTCACTCTGATCACCAACACAAAAGAAGAATTACAAGAAATGTTGATGGAAATAACAAATAACAAATTTCGAGAAAAATAGGTCTACAAATAAACTTCACCAAAACCAAATATTTGAACAACAAAAGTAAAGATAACAGATAACTATTAATAGAAGGTGAAACAATAGGAAAGTTACAAATATTCATATATTTAGGACAAAAAATTTAAATATCAAAAAATACTTTAAATACTGACTTAGATAGAAGAGTCTCGTTAATAAAAGCCAGAGTATTCGATCAATATGTACTGCCGGTATTAATATGAAACGTTGGCTTTAAATAAAAGTATAATTAATTAACTCCAGGTAGCCCAAAGAGCAATGGAGAGGAGAATGCTCAATATTAGACTCCAGGATCGTATTCCTAACATCGAGATTGGAAGAAGATCAAAAGTGACATATGTAATACAACCAATCGCAAGGATGAGGCTTAGAGAACACAAAAGCTACAGAAGTAGACGACAGACAAGATGGACGGACGACATAAAAAGATTACCAGGACAAGATTAGATGCAAAAAGCAATCAACAAAGCTCGTTAGAGACAACTTAGGGAGGCTTACATCCGACTATGGATGGAATAAGCTAATGATGATGATATTCACTATTGATGGTTTTTCTCTTCTCAGCTTAGTCGATGAAAATTACAGAGGCCAAAACCTTCCCAGCCGACTGTTGTGTCTTTGTCGCTTCGGGCGGCTTTCACCGGCTGCTATCCACTTAGCTGATTTTTTTATTCCGATGTTAACGGTGGATCCATTATCACATATCGAATGAAAAAACACTTTTTATTGCGCTTAAACAGATCCAAACAGCGCTCAGAATCATCGGCACGTTGTTGTTTTTGGTCCACTGTAAGCAAACGCGATACCCATTTCAAACAAAGTTTTTTCATGCCCAAATGTTCATGCAAAATATGACATACACATTTTTTTGATATCTTTAGAGTGTCAGCTATCTCACGCAGTTTCACTTTACTATCATCCAGAACAATTTTGTGGATTTTTTATGTTTTCCGGTGTAACCACCATATATATATATATATATATATATATATATATTATATATATATATATATATATATATATATATATTTATTTATATATATATATATATATATATATATATATATATATATATATATTGATATATATATATATATATATATATATATATCTATATATATATATATATATATATATATATATATATATATATGTATATACATATATATATATATATATATTATATATATATATATATATATATATATATATATATATATATATATATATATATATTAGAACAGGCTATTCTTAAAATTTTGTTAGATTTAGTACTGACGTAGATATAGAATCAAATCAGAGCAGTTCCTATACTTTATTTTACAACATGAGACCAAAGCACATACACATTTGGAATTTTCAAAACTTAATAAAACCTTGCTTTTCCGTCAACAATTTTGCGTAAGGTACCAGTTCTGTTAAAATATCAAAATTAAGATTCATTCACAGAGAACACTAATTCAAAATGTTTTATCTACAAATATGTTTATGAACCGTTATGACCGGTCTACTGGATTTTATTTAAAAGTGCATCAATTAGTCATTTATGTATAATTTATGTTCAGCTGTAAAAAATGCGTTTTTTAACCATTTTGATAGAAATATACTAGTATTTAAAGAAATGACAAATGCTCATACCACTAATAGGGTACCAGTACTATAATTTGGTGCATAGTAAAATAATAAGCTAATAATTTTTTTCGCAGAACCAATAAATATTATTTTAAAAAATTTGTAAACAATAAAATGCGCTATTTACTTGTTATACCATTGTTATTTTTTAGTTTATATATGGTAACAGCTATTATATCTCCGTGTCGTTGCCCAAGGTTACCTTGTCTGCCACTCTTGTGTTCACATGGACAGATATCGTATCAATATGGTTGTATGTGCTGCCCCGAATGTTTTAATGTTTCTACACCCGGGAGTAAGTATATAATAGTTTAGCAAACCGTAAATACAAAACAAATTTTAGTTCAGGTTAGTATCATCCCTTTGGAATAATTTGCCTAGCGCTATGTTTCCCACCGAGAAACTTTATGAAACTCAGAAGCAACAAACTTAGTATTTGCATCACCTTTAGTTCAATATTTAAGAGTAAATGAAAGGCTCTTGCACTAACATTGACTCTAGAGAGCAATCGTTTTTGGACCAAACGTACTTTCTTTTAATAAACAGTCAAATAGTAAGACAGAAATACAAAAACATATGTACTCAACGAACTTACTTTTTGTATCGGAGTTGAAAAATAAAATAAATTACAAAATTAAACATCGTGATGGACTAGAAACTAAAAAAAGTAGTTTTATGCACAATGCTTTAAAACTTAATTAATTTTCAATTTCAAATTTAAATGATAGATTTTACATTTCGGATTTATAACTAAAAAAAAATCGAGCTACACCCATTAAATACCATAGATATAGAAATTTACGAGCTTTTCACAGAAACAAAATTACATTTGCTATGTGGATTCCGTACCGTTGCTCTCTGAGATTACTCCTTTCTCAACCTGAACCTCCTTAGGTCCGTATCCCCTTAGACGGTAGATGCCCAGATCCCACCAGACATCGCCCGGTATGTTACCATCGTGGCTGCGTGAAGCTGCTTAACATTTCGTGGCTATGTATGGACAGACAACTCGGACTGTGGGACCAAATAGCATGATGAAGCGCCTGAATACAAAAAATCCGGAGGTAAAATAGCCCCTCGTTCGAATTCAGGTGCGTTGATATACAGAGATCGTAACTTTAAAATATATTATTGCAACATACGAGGTTTAAAACTCGAACATAAATTCAGTGCACCTGCAATCAAATAAACCCCATGAACTGGCTCTCTCTGAAACCAAGATCAGTTATCGTCCAGCACAGTCAACTTTCTCTATCTTGAGTACGACTTCTCTTTTCGACTAAAACATAACGTTGGAATCTGCCTTTTTGTCAGAAGCGACCTCTCTTCTCAACGAGAAACCGAGCAAGATCTGACACTACAAATCTGCTAAATGGGAAAAACTCATGGAATATTTTCGAACTTTCCCTTGGTTAGACGTTTGTTTTCGATCCGACGACCCATCTGACTGCGCTAGGGTTTCCAATGTTATATTGACTGGTATGGACACTTGCATCCCTTTTTCGAAGAAATGCCCGTCCAAAAGCAAGCCTTGGTTTGACCGAAAATGCAAAGAAGCTGTTGTTTCTAAACATCTTGCCTACCGACAATGGCGTAAAAATCCTAACGTCATAAATCGTAACATCTTTGTTCCTCCCCGGACGAAACCACAATCAATGAATTAGAAATGAACTTCTTGCTTGCCTCAACAATTCCAAGTCTTTTAGTCAGTCGCTAAGGAAGTTGGTCAAAATTTCACCAAATCTACTATACCACCAGTCACACGGCCAGATAATTCTATTGCAACACCTGTTGAGAAAGCGAACTTGTTGGCTAAACTCTTTGCTTCACTGTTAATTTCCAAGGAAAAACACCGCCTACTTATTCCCATGGTGCAGTCAAGGATGTCCTACATTGTCTTCAGACAGCGTATGATAAAACGTATTTTAATGAAGCTAGACACCAAGAAAGCCTCCAGCGCTGACGGAATACCTGACTCAAAAACTTCGCGAGAGAACTAACACCAGTTTTCTGTAGACTTTTCAACTTATCTTACAGAAAGGGAATATTTCCTTCTTACTGGAAATGCACCACAGTTCAGCCAAAACCCAAAAATGCAAGAAGACTTTGCCAAACAACTACCGACCACTCGCATTGCGTTTAATAATATCGAAAGTCATGGAAAAGCATCAGCATCTTCTAAATAGCTTGAAGAATTCAGTATTATTAGCGACAATCAATATGACTTTCGTAAACATATATCAACAGGAGATCTTCTTAGTTACTTATTTATGTAACACATGTTTGGAACAACGCAATTGAACACTGTAGAGAATTTCGAAGCGGTTGCTTTTGATATATCCAAGGCAATCGACCGTGTTTGACACGATAGATTGTTAGCTAAGCTAAGCGCTTCTGGTATGACCAAAAACTTTTGTTTATGGCTCTCAAGTTTCCTCAAAGAGCGTTTTTTACGAGTGGCAATTGACTGGTTTCTTTCTAACACCTTCACTACCAACGCCGGTGTGCTCCAGTCTCCTGCTCTCTTTTACATTTAGATTAACGATCTGCTAGAAAAGACCAGGAATCCAATCTACTGCTTCGCAGATGACAGTACGTTTATCTCATCATTCACTTTGAACGCTCGAACATCTACTACTTATGCAAATATTCACAGACAGCAGCAGGTCGTTGAACTTAACAAAGACTTGGAAGAAATTCTATCTTGGGGTGACAGTAACCAAGTAGAATTTAACACTACAAAAACCCAGGTGGCAGTTTTTTCTGAAAAAGTTAATGTTGCTGAACTCGACATAGTTAGGTCGGGGCACTTCATTCCTCTAGCTTCGTCACTCAATTGCTGGGCGTTAATTTGCTAGCAAATATGTCTTGATATGTATATGGTGCAAGCATAGCAAAGAGAGCTTCTCAAAAGCTGGGAATATTATTTCGAACTAGAAAGTTTTCACTTCATAAAAACTATTAATTCTGTACAAAGTCCAAATTCGACCAACGATTCTAGTCAGAAGAGAGCTGTTCGCTTGATTGAGGACCTGGAAGTGACCAGCAACTTCGATTCGTTGGAACAGCGAAGAAAGGTTAGCGATTTGAGTCTATTCTACAAGTATTTTCAGTGAAATATGGATGTAGCTTAATTCCTCCCAGAGCAGTGCATTACTAGAAATACACGTCGTGCTAATACTTCACATGGGTATGAAGTTCAGCTTGATACTCCTCGTACAACCCTTTTCAAGTAGTCTTTTATATGGAGAACCTCATCCCTTTGGAATAATTTGCCCAGGACTGTGTTTCCGACCGAGTACAATTTACAGCGATTCAAGACCATCATGAATTGCTTTTTCTGCCCACGTGTCCCTCCTGTAGCGCTTTAGGGATTTCCCTGCAGCACGTGTGCTAGGCACATAAAAATTTTTTTTGAAAAAATAACATTTTTCCACTGAGTTCAAACTTCCCGTTTTAATTCACAATTTTTCAAATACTTTATTTCTGGTCTGTTGTTTATTTCACCTTAATATCAATAAGAAAATTACTTAGAAATCTATAAATTTACTTTACTCCACGTTTAACTGTCTAATTATGAAAGGCAGCCGTTACGATTGGGACATCTGGCTGATTATTTCCTTTGCTATTTAGCCAAGTAGATTAGTTTTAAGATAATATAACTGGACATGGACACTCACAATAAGATCTGGACTTTATTCCATAGAAAGCATGAACTGATACTTCGAGAAGTGTTTAACAATACTTGTACTCTTATTGTGCTATACAAAACATTTTCTTAAAATATTGTAGTTTATTAGTCGCTTTTATACATATTAAGACTAAGCGTCATCAAAATACAACTGCTTTGTCCGATGACTAAACAATTATTTCCTATGAGACTATGAAACTTAACGTAAATTTTAGACAGCAGATAGTGGATAGCGTGAGCAGCAAAAGCATCCCTGGGTGGATGGCGACAATAGAGGCGGTTTGCCACAAAAAAATATATTGTCTGTAGAATTCGCCAGAGGATGTGCCAATAAAGTAGATGTTTTAAGTTCTTACGCTTTCTAAGGATTTTATTTCTCATTGAGTAGCTGCCATTGGAGTTTCAGCTCTATATCAGTTCATTAGCTAATGGTATTAGTATAACAAATTATATGGTAACTTAAGATATTTTTGCTGATATTAAACTTTTTAAAATAATTTTTTCTATGTTTAAAAAAGGTAACATCAAGTGACCGTGAGACTAAAGAAGCACAGGTAATCAAACGGTCTAGACTACATGGAGAACGCATACATTATAACAATCGAATATACCTTTAACTTAAAGAAAGGTCATATAATTTGCATAATAACAGAAGAACTCCTAGAATTGAATACTTGTTTTTAACATTAAAAAAAATAACACGTAGGCTGAAAAGTTTTTGGTCTGACACATAGATGTCGCCTTATTCAAAAAATCCATATGATTTTTAGGAAGTACCAACTTTCAAACAATACGTGTCAAAATATCATGACATTTCGACGATTAGTTTACAAGTTATAGTGGTTTTAGTGACGCTACTTCTGATATTTTCAAAACAGTGAACAAAATCGAATCGACTGTGTTGATTAAACATTATTTTTTGATGGGAAAAAATACCGTTCAAGCAAAGCAATGGCTTGATAAGGGTTACGGAGACTCTCTCCCTGGCAAATCACTCATCATTTACTAGTATGCTGAATTTAAAAGCGGTCGTACAGACACAAATGATGCTGAACGCTGTGGACGCCCAAATAAGGTGGTTACACCGGAAAACATCAAAAATATCCACCGTAAAGTGAAATTGTGTGAGAAAGCTGACACCATAAAGATATGAAAAGAACGTGTTGACTATATTTTGCATGAACATTTGGGCATGACAAAGCTCTGTTTGAAAAGGGTGCTGCGTTTGCTCACAGTGGACAAAAAACAATAACGTGTTGACGCTTTTGAGCGCGGTTTGGACCTGTTCAAGCGCAGTAAAAAGGGATTTTTTCATTCGATATGTAACAATGGATGAAACATGGATCCACTACTACACAATGGAATTAAATCGACAGTCAGCTGATTGGACAGCAGCCGGTGAAAGCCGCCCGAAGCACTCAAAGACACAATAGTCGGCTGGGAAGGTTTTGGCCTTTGTATTTTGGGATGCGCATGGAATAATTTACATCGACTATGCTGAGAAGAAAAAACCATTAATAGCGAATATTATATAAAGTTATTGGTGCCTTTAAAGGCAAAAATTGCAAAGAAACGACCTCAAATGATCACGATGGCAAAATTGCATGAACTAAAATTTGAATTGCTTCCTCATCCGCCGTATTATCCAAATTTGGCCCCCAGCGACTATTATTTATTCGCAGACCTCCAAAAATGCTTGCTGGAAAGAGATTTATCTGCAATGAAGAAGTCATCGCCGAAACTGAGGAGTGTTTTTGAAGGCAAAGACAAATCCTTCAACAATGTTAGAAAAGCGTCTTACTCATTTCGAAATGGGGGCAGCATAACAGCTGAAATGTACGGTGTCATCAAATAGACAGTGCCGAACTATATAAGGTGTCAGATCTAAGGTGCGATGAATAACATCGTTCCAAAATATTGTAAATTGGCAAAAAACTTGGTGTTATGACAGACATTTATTAAATTTTATAGTAGTTAATTTTAGTAATTTTATCAGAAAATTTGCTAAAAATACTTTTTCTTAAATTGCTTGACTTGAGTTACAATATTATCTCGCGAGACTCCATTATTGTTGATATTGTAATTGACTAAGTAAAAGCGTCACTTATAGTAATTCACAAGATACAAGTAAAAACAAGTAACTGGTGAACACAATGCTATTAGTGTACTTGTCAATTATTATTCCAATAATTTTGTGAAATAGCTTAGAGTGCGACGAATCTGTCAAACTTTGAAAAAACACTTTCCGTGGAGATTTTTTTCTTGTATTTTAAATATCAACATTACTTTTTAAAGCTATATGATATTTTTGAAACTTATAGTCTTAGAAAATGGCATTTGTCATATTTGTCACATCGCATATCTTACCGTGTGAGTACTCCATGGGAGAAGTAGAGGATACAACTTCAGATTTAAGTTTAGGTACCAATATGTGACTAAACTACATAGATTTGTAGTAGCCTTTGGAAATAAATAGAGAAATATATAAAATACTTTTTTTTAGCACAAGGAGAGCTTTGTTCCTTTTTTTGACGACGTCTTGACCCGTAAATGTGAACCAGATTTAACATGCTGCCTTAATACTCTGTTTAATACTTATACTTGTGAAGAATGTTGTAATGAGATATCTACTGTAGAATACTGAGAAGTACCTATTAGACCGATGTACTGTGCCTACTAAAATATAAATATATATTTAGCAAGTTTCAAAAACTACGCTGTACGTAGTTTTTGAAACTTGATATGAGCTACCTTTTGTTTCGCAAGTTAATATTATACCTCTAAATCAAAATTAACAATAAAAGGACTTTGCCAAATCCTTATGAAAATGACTCCTGATTAAAAGTTATTGCCTGTACATAATTAATCTTCTTAAGCAACGAAATTGTCTATGTAACAAATACAGGTAAGTACCTCCCATTTTAAGTAACTTCAAATATACTTTGAGCCTAAGAAAATGTTTAAAACATTTGTAGATATGAAAAGAGGATTAGCAGATTTAAAATACTTATATTTACTGAATATACTAACATAGTTCTGTGTCGAGAAACACAAAGGCTGAGCTGGTTAACAAAACCACTAAAATTATGATATTTGCTAAGACTTTACCCATGCCAGCCGCTCTTAGGTCTTGTTCACTATAAACTTTCAGAGTTTACACAGATCCTATTTAACTTACAGTATCTTGGATATCTCGCTGACAAGCGGGTTAAGTGAAGAGTTGTAATACATTGATATTATTTATTTTCAATACCTAGTAAATGTAAATTGTTTGTCTATGAAAAAATTAAAAGTTATTTCGTTAAAATATGGAGACCATTGAGAAATTGTAGGTTTTCAATCTAAAAAACAACTAGTATAATTTCGGTATATGAGGATTATAGTTAAATAACCGCAAGAATACTTGATATATGACTAGCTTATGGGTTGGCTTTGTATATGAGAAACTACTACTTATGTTATTAGTGTTCCGTACGGAACACTTATAAGATCACTTCGGTGTCTGTCTGTCTGTCTGTCTGTCTGTCTGTCTGTCTGTCTGTCACACCCGATTTTCTCCGAAACTATTTGACATAGAAAGGTGAAATTTGGTAATAATATAGGAATTGATGGCCTCATCAGAGCCATGTAGTTTTGAGAATTAAATTTTGACTTAAGGGGTTAGTTTTGGGGGGTGAAGTCGAAAGCGAAAAAAAAATTTTTTTTTTACTAGGTCATCGAGTGTGGTGTCAAATCAAAGCTTGTGAAAACACGAGTAAAAAATATACATATAATATTATACTTGCGCGCACTTTTCTTTGTATTATTTTTAAAAATTCGCGAAAAATCGCTGTCCCGGGCCTTATCTCGAAAAGTACTTATTAAAAAATTTCGAAAAAATTCTGGAATATTCTCCACGGGGTGTAGATTGAACGAAAATTATCACGAGTGCATTACCTTTAATAATTTATATGGTATATAAAAAAAAACAAAAATTTCAAGGTCATCAGATTTCAGTAAAGATTGGAAACAAACTTTGTTGAAAAACTCATTTGGGGTGTGTTTTGTGAAGTCACTGATCATTTTATACCACCGTAACATAAATTTTGACTTAAGGGGTTCGTTTTGAGGAGTGAAATCGGAAGTGAAAAAATTTTTTTTTACTAGGTCATCGAGTGTGCTGTCAAATGAAAGCTTGTGAAAACACGAGTAAATATATATATATATATATATATATATATATATATATATATATAATATATATATATATATATATACTCGTATATAATGTAATACTTGCGCACACTTTTCTTCGTATTACTTTTAAAAAATCGCTGTTCCCTACCTTATCTCGAAAAGTACTGATCAAAAAATTTTGAAAAAATTCTGGAATATTCTCCACGGGGTATAGATTCAACGAAAATTATCACGAGTGCATTACCTTTAATAATTTATTTGGTATATAAAAAAAAAACAAAATTTCAAGGTGACCAGTTTTCAGTAAAGATTGGAAACAAACTTTGTTGAAAACTTATTTGGGGTGTGTTTTGTGAAGTCACTGATCATTTTATACCACCCTAACAACAATTTTTATTTTAAAAACAATCAACGTACGGAACACTAATTGTGCAAGTTCAACTTGCACTTGACCGGTTTTTTTTAACTTAAGATAAAAATACCTTCCAATTACATCTCCCATGTTTTTCAGAGAAACTAACTGAGTCTTGCTACAGTTTACAATAACTCCAGTAAATTGCATTTCTGATTCGTCAAGGGAAAAATAGGGGCATACGCTGGAACCTTTCATAACACACAATGGTTCGAAATAATCTTGAGTTTCAAAATAGATCTAAAACATTGATATAATTTATTCGAAAACTAAATATACTAAATAGTAATTAAAAAGATTTCAGAAATAAAATTTTCGAAACCAAATTTAAAAAATTAATTTGTCGAATCATAAATTTTCAAAAACATATTTTCAAAAAAAAATCAAATGACCAATTTCAGAATCTTTCTCGAGAAGACTAATAAGAAAACACAACATACTTGAATCTAAAAATCTAACAGTTCAGTAACGTAGGCAGGGGTTATTCCTCGTAAGTCCTAACCTAAACTAAATAATTAATTCAATCTTCATTTAATTTAAATTTATCTAAAAATGAACTAACTTTTGTCCACGAGTTAGTTTGATTAGCTCTTGACTAGTCATGGACAAAGGTTCAGATAAATCTAAATTGAACTCCTACGGATACACATGTATATATATACCATATATATATTATATATATATATATATATATATATATATATATATATATATATATATATATATATATATATATTTCTCAATTTAGTGGGGCTGCAGTCTATATTTAAATATTTATGGCCTTGGGTAGTGAAAGAACCTTTTTTGTTAGTCGAGCTTTCGAAATTATATTTATTTCTTCTTCAGGACATCTGGAAAGACAAAATTTTCTCTTTTCTTTGTACTGTTAAGTGCAAAATTTCTTTTTTGAGTACATTTATATGATTGAGAAAACACAAAAAAAAGCATGAAAAGAAAGAAAAAAGAAAAATTATTGACTCACCAAAGTGTTTTTTTTATAACAAAACAAGCAGTCATTAGCACAAAGGGACATTCCCCAATATACTGTTGTTAACGACACAACATTATAATTAAAAGGAAAATACACAAAACGGCCAAAAATGGCTGGCTTTAGTTCTCTCTGCTTATCCTGTAAACTAGTAAAATAACAAAAATTTTCAATTTTTGGCGGTAAAGATGTAGTGTGATAGACCGATATAACTTTTATGTGGTAGAGAAAGATCGAAGATATTGATTCGTTTCGATCTGAGATATGCTTGCAGTGGAAAAATTATTTAAATGGCAAGTAGTGTAATGAATAAAGATAGAAATAATCGTTAAGAATTTGGATTTTTTATTTCAATAGCGCATGTATCAACCTGTATACGGGGGATAACAGAAAGAAACAACGCATTACAGTTTTCGGAAAATAAAATATAAAATGATAGAATAATTGGATGGAAAAAAAAAAAAAACATTTTGTCCATGTGTTATTCGTCTGGTGCAGGACGATCTGTTAGTGATTGGTATTTTTCTAATTCTAATTTAACTTATATGGAACTGAGCACCTGGGTGTTACTCTTTGTATTCATGGCGTAGGGTTCCCGGTTAATATGGACAACTTCTAAGAAAATTCGTTTGTAGTAAGAATCAGACCTCAGTCTTATCCCAGCTCATTCGTTGGTCATTGTTAATGACATGTTGTGCTAAAGCACAAGATTGTACATTACGTCTGCAATTACTTTTGTGTGATGTAATTCTACCCTTCAAATTTCTGGAGGTTTGACCTATGTACACCTTATTACAATTTGAACAAGGTATTTTGTAAATTACGTTCCAATTTTCATTTTCTAGGAAAGGAGTCTTGGTTTTGGTGTACAGTTTAGAAATAGTTTTAATTTGCCTTTTAGCAGTTTGAAAATCAAACGGTTTGAAAATATTAATAAGTCTATCCATAAAATTGTCAATATAAGGAAGAGAGAAATAAAAATTTTGATTGTTTAATTGAGTAGAGGACTGATTAAGATGAATTTCTTGGTTGTTACTTTGTATTGAGCGTTGTGAAGTAAGTGTTTGAGGTTGTGATTGATATGTTATTATATTTTCTGAGATGTTATAAAATGTACTAAAAAGGAATTTATTAATTAAATGAACTGGGTAGGAATTGTCAAGTAGAAAGTCCTTAAGTTTTCTAAGCGATTCATCTCTGTAATCTGGGTGGGTTAATTTGACCGCTCTAGTTTTCATACCTAGTATAAGGTTTATTTTAGATCTCATTGGGTAGTATAAGGAAAGACTTATAAATCTGTTTGGGCAGTACCAGTTAGTTCACCGATGCTCCCCACACCTTGACAAACTCTCCTTCGTAGGCGACCGTTTCAGTAATACAGCACTGCGCATAGCGCTCCCCAGGCCTCCTATAGACTCGTCTTCTTCCATCATTGCCATGTAGGCACATTCAGAACTCGTCGGAGAAATAAAACGGAGTGCCATTGCTCTAAGGTCCAGTCAATATATATATATATATATATATATATATATATATATATATATATATATATATATATATATATATATATATATATATATATATAGATATATATATATATATATATATATTATATATAATATATATATATATATATATATATATATATATATTCTAATGTTTACCGAAAATTCAAAAAACACACACTCCTCCGAGACCAATTATAAGGTCAATTAATTCAACCACATACAATCTATTAAAACTCTTAGCTAATATTTTGAGCGTTGCTTTTAAGCATAAGACTGATTACAATGCTAGAGACACTTTCTCGTTTGTTGACAAAATAAATGAATTAATACTCCCAGAAAAGTATGTATTAATATCTTTGGATGTGGTATCTTTGTTTACAAATACACCTTTAGACTTAATCCTGAGTATTTCGGAAAAAAGTGGAATTTAATTCAAACACAAATCATTATTTCAAAGCATAATTTCTTGATCCTTCTTAAATTCATCTTCAACAACACTTATTTTAGTTTTAACCAAAAATTGTTCAAACAAATTTTTAAAACCCTAATGGGGCCTCCAATCAATCTAATTCTGGCCCAAACTGTTTTAGACCATCTTTTGGAAACGGTTTTCCCCAACTGCCATTTAATTTACCCTTTTTGTACAAGTACCAAAGGATAATACAGAAATCATTTTAATACATTTCACGACATCCTCGCCAATTTCCTTAGAATATCAAAAAAAAAGGATAAATTCCTATTCAGGAGAGGAGATGAACGATAAAATGTATATATATAAGCATGGAAATACCCTAACATTTTTATGTTTTTTTCTAACCTGACAATATCGTATTTTTGGCGAAATATCGGAAACATAACTAAAAATCTGATTGTTTGTCTTACTTTAAAATATTGGAATTGTATGAATGATGAACGTATTTATTTTTATTTTTTAATTTTCTTACCTTTTCCTCAAAATTCACTTTTTGAGTTGGCTGGAATATTATTTCAAAGAGGTCCTTTCCATGAGGCGGAATATTTATGAACATATTTGGTATAATTAATAAGGATTTTAGGTTTTCTATTTTTTCTTTCTCTTGTTGTTTCAATAAAGCATCACTAATTTTTTGATTTCTGCAAGTAATTTAGTTTAGTTATAATTAATAATCATACCATTAAAACCCATAATATATTAAAAATACTTAGTAGTAATACCATTTAAAAATTATTTGTGGAAAGATTCTATCGTTAGTGCAATATTAATTTACATTGTCCTAAAGACAGGAGATTATACCTGAACCTATTTAAAAAAAAAAACATTGAAAAGAAACATTTCCGTTGTATCAACTTTACCTACAGTCTTTATTCAACAGAACAATCATGACAAATAAAGCATAAAACTACGGATAACATAAAAGCCTTAAAAATATTTTAAGTGACACCTTTGGTTTAAAATAGCTACAAAATAAAAAATTTAACACAAAAATAGATACAGATTGAATAGATTTAATTTTTGCTTGATTAAATACAAATTTAGAAAGTGAAGCTCTCTACCAACTTCTTTGATTTGTAGGTGTCGGGTTTATCAGGATAATACAGTGTTCGACAAATATTCGGCCAAATAGCCAGAAAAGTATGATAAAAAAGACTTGATATAAAAAATACAGTTTCCGATTCTCTCATGAAAATTGTTCGTTTTATGGTACAATTTTGTTACGAATAAACTCACCGGGCCTTATATATATTGAATGAAATTAAAGAAAAAAAACATGCAGGGTTTTCTGCATTCTGCTTCTATTAAAAAAAATCGATCCAGTGTAAGCTGGACTTGTGCAATTAGTGTTCCGTACCGTGATTACTTTTAAAATAAAATAAAATCCTTACTTAGGCTAATTTAATTAGGCCCTCACAACTTAAGATCCAATATATATTTTAACGTTTTTTTCTTAGTCAGTAATGTATAATAGTTTTTTTTTATGGGTCTAATACAGGCGCTGTAGAGAAATCCCTAAAGCGTTACCGGAGCGACATGTGTTCGGAAAAGGCGATTCATGTTGGACTTGAATCGCTGTAAATTGTACTCGGTGGGAAACAGAGTCCTAAGCAAATTATTCCATATAAAAGACTACTTGAAAAGGGCTGTACAAGGAGTAAGAAGCAGAATCTCATACGGATGTGAAGTATTAGCGCGACGTGTATATCTAACATGCACCGCCCTGTGAGGAATTAAGCGGGCTACATCCATCGAACACGTTCCATGAAAATATTTTTAGAAAAGACTCACGTCGCCAACCGTGTGGAGTGTAAAGCTTTCTGGTTTAAAATAATATTCCCAGTTTTCGAGAAGCTCTCTTTGCTATGCTTGCAACATGTTCCTGCCAGGACATATTTGCTCCCAAATTAACACCCAACAAACTGAGTGACGATGTTAGAGGACAAAACTATGTCGAATTCAGCAACGTTAACGTTTTTAGAAAAAACTGCCGCCTGGGTTTTTGTAGCGCTAAACTTGGTGACTGCCACCGCAAGATAGAATTTCTTCCAGGTCTTTGCTAAGTTGAATGACTTTCTGCTGTCTGCAGATATTCGTCTGAGTAGCCGATGTCCGAACGTTCAAAGTGAATGAAGAGATAAGCGTACTATCATCTAAAAAGCTGTAGATTGGATTCTTGGTCTTTTTCAGCAGATCGTTAATGTAAATGAGAAAGAGAGTAGGAGACAGTATGGATCCCTGGGGTACACCGGTGTTGATAGTGAAGGTGTTAGAAAGAAATCCGTCGACAGCCACTCGTCAAGAACGCTCTCTGAGGAAACATGAGAGCTATAAACAGAACTTTTCAGACATACCAGAAGAGTGTAGCTTAGCCGACAATCCATCGTGCTAAACACGGTCGTATGCCTTGGATATATCAAGAGCAACCGCCCGAGATTCTCCAAAGTGTTCAATTGCGTTGTCCCAAACATGTGTTAACAAGTCAGAAGATCTCCTGTTGATCTGTGTTTACGGAAGCCATATTGGTGGTAGTTAATAATGCTGAATCCTTCAAGATATTTTAGAAGATGTTGATTGATAGCCTTTTCCATGACTTTCGATATTATTGAAAGCAGTGCAACTGGTCGGTAGTTATTTGGCCTTGCCTTTTTTGGGTATTCGCTGAACTGTGGCACATTTCCAGCAGGAAAGAAATATTCCATTTCTGTGGGATAGGTTGAAAAGTCTACGGAAACCTGGTGTGAATTCCCTCGCACAGTTGTTGAGAACTATTGCAGGCATTCCGTCAGCGCCAGAAGCTTTTTTGGTGTCTAGCTTCGTTAAAATACGTTTTATGATACGCTGTCTGAAGACAATATCGGGCATCCTTGACTGCTCTATGGGAATAGTAGGTGGTGTTTTTTTCTTGGAAATCGACAGTAGAATGTGAAGCAAAGAGTTCAGCCAACAAGTTCGCT
Organism: Pachyrhynchus sulphureomaculatus; assembly: GCA_019049505.1. Classification (NCBI taxonomy): domain Eukaryota; kingdom Metazoa; phylum Arthropoda; class Insecta; order Coleoptera; family Curculionidae; genus Pachyrhynchus; species Pachyrhynchus sulphureomaculatus. Next base: position 179,547,059 of record CM032447.1, on the reverse strand, counting down.
TTCTCAACAGGTGTTGTTGCAATAGAATTATCAAGTCGTGTGAGTGGTGGTATGGTGGATTTGGTGAAATTTTGATTAACTGCCTTAGCGATTGACCAAAAGGACTTGAAATCGTTGGGCAGTTCTAGCACCTTAGCTACCCAATAGCCAGTAAATTAATCTGGCTCAATCTAGAATCTAGTAATGGTTAAAGAACTAGCTCTTTCATCCGGGTTATATTCTCCCCTCCTTTGTTGGTCAAACAATTATTTTATACCAGATAAATTATTAAAAGTATTTCACTCGTGATAATTTGCGCTCAAACTACATCTTGTGGAGAATATTCCAGAATTTTTTCAAAATTTTTTGATCAGTACATTTCAAGATAACGGGAGTATCGATTTTTGGCAATTTATATAAAGAAAAGAGTGCGCAAGTATTACATAATTAAGCTTTCATTCGACGCCCCACTCGATGATCTGGTAATTTTTTTTTACTTCCGATTTCACCCCCCATATACCAAATAAATTATCAAACGGAATGCACTAGGGTGGGGGGACAAAAGTTTTTAGCCATTTTTTTAAAATAATACGAAGAAAAGTGTAGGCATGTGTGTGTATTGCATCATATATATTTTTGAACTGTGTGTGTGTGTTTTCACAAGCTTTCATTTGACATTCCACTCGATGACCTTAGAACAATTTTTTTACTTCCCCCTTCAAGCTAACCCCTTCAGTCAAAATTTAACTTTCAAAACTACACGTAGAGATTGCAATCCAGCAAAGTGGGATCCCGCAATCCCGCGGGATCCAGCATCATTTGAAGGTCTGAGGGATCCCGCACTAGCTTGAGGATCCGCGCGCGGATCCGCAAGGTCCTGAACTCGTCGATGAATCGCGCGACATGCCGAAAAAGAATAAGGTACGTCAAAAAATGAAAAATGTTTTAAGCAGAATTATTAAAGATGACGTCGAAAATGTAAAACTTGTCGAAGTTGTAGCGGCTGCAAATGACAGCCAAAACTGTTTGCAAAATAATTTGACGTTACAAGAGGAACTAGAAATGCAGATAAAGCAAGACAATGAAGACTACACTAAACAGACAGAAACTCGAAAGGAGAAAGATTTTGAAAAAGTATTAAAAAAAATAAATGACGGCATACGAAACTGATGGAGTAAAAGGAAAATACTTGACTTTGATGCACGACTATTTATTGACGCTCAAAGCATCAAATGTAGAGGCAAAAAGAGCGTTTTCAGCCGCTGGCTACATATGTAGTTCTATAAGAAGTAGATTGGGAGAAAAGGCAATTGATGCTATTTGTTTTTTAAGATCATTTTTTCCAAAAAGAGAAGTGACTTAATTATTTAAAATACTTTTATAATTATTTTCAAATTTGATGTTAAATTACTTAATACTATAATATGGAGAATATGGAGATTGAAAAGACTGCTTAGTTATCCAAATACAACTTACATACAAATTAATGTGATAATTGTGATTTGCTTCAGTAACTATTAAGATTGATTATAATTACCTCAGGTAGACAAGGTATAGGCTAGCTTGATAATATTAGATATATAAAAAAATAAATAAGTTTATCCGCCCAAAGTTACTAGCATTTAAAAAGCTAACAAAGTCATAGTTATTATATAGGTATGTGATGTGTTGTTTGTGCAGTTAAATAATAAGAAGCCAAACTCTAAAATAATTTTGTTAACTCGAGTACTACCAATTGTTGATTTTTGTACTTTTTATTAAACCTGTTTTGATTATAGATGAAATAAACGTTTTATTTATTGAATTTCATAAAATTTAAAACCTACCCGGGATCCCGCGGAAAACAACGGGATTAGCGCCAATCCAGCAATCATCCCGCGGGGTTTAAAAACATTGCTGGATTGCAATCCCTAACAACACGGCCCCGATTGGGCAATCAATTCCTATATTTGTACCAAATTTCCACTGTAAAGTTAAATAGCTTGAGAGAAAATCGGGTGTGACAGACGGGACGAAGTGATCCCATAAGTATTCCGTACGGAACACTAAAAAGAGCAAGAACCGAGCCTTTTCTTGTTAACCCGTACTAGATAAATAGAAAGTGTAGGAGACTTTTAGATAATCAGACCAATCAGATAATTCCAATATTCTTGCATCTTAAAAACTTCAGCTAATGATTAGCCTTTAAAAAAAAATGGTAGTCAATGTTAAACCGTATAAGGTCTATACTTATAAATAAATTATTATCTGAAAAATGATAATATTCTATAACAAAAACCAAACAAAAAAAAAAACATTGGCTCTCGTGTGGCGTTTCTTATAGTTTTCTGGACAAAAGCACAAAAAAGTATATTCAAGATGAAATTAATAGAAAACACTTGGAATCTAAATAACAAAAATGGTTTTATGTTGTCCTAATACAAAAATATTTGTGCCTAATTTGAAATCTTATACAGAGTTATCCAACGAGAACTGAACAATATATTAAATATATTTTAATTCATACCGTCGAATGTTATTATGTACATAAAAAAAAACAAGCTTTAAATAAAACAGCAATTAAGAAACATATAATTTTTAACGATTATTGTGGAACAAATTTTTGGCGATATAACTGCAAGTAACCACAAGAAGTAAATCACATCTTCATTTGACAGGTGAGGATAATAACCTATTTAATATTAAAATAGGTATATTAGTTTATCACTTGATCTATTTCTAGTTTTAACGTTTCCAGACAAGAAATTGACGTTTGCCCTGTAACGATGTAATTAAACTCCTTAAAGACGCCAGCTCTTTAAGACTTTATAAAACAAACTACACTGCATATCAATTTCAGTTTTTATTCAGTCCTCATTGTATAGCCCTGTACCATACGGCATTATTACTAATTTATTTACGAAACACGCATAAGACTACAATACTTAAAAAGGTCTAATTTACTCTGTATCCTTTTCTGAGTCCCTTCGCTTCTTTCCCTTATTACTATCAGGTTTCTTGTCTAATTTTTGTTTATCATTCTTTGTATCAGTATTCTTATCCTGCTTTTTTTTGTCCTTGCCCTTTTTAATCCTATAATATATTTTAAATAAGATATACTTAGATATCTACTATTACATTATAGTGTCAATTAATCTTGAAACGGGGAAACAAGTCAGGTCTATGTGTTACGTATTTGTATGAGTATTATTAAGTAAATCCTGGTAGTGGAGGAAGTGTTTTTATATTCTGATAATTGAAAACTGAATAACGCATTATTAGATAACTGCTAGAAAAATCATAGTTAATTGTTTTTTATGAACACTTAGAAAATCTGATAATTCAGTTCAAGTTGTCAGTGGCAACTAGTACATAAAATTGCACTTATACATGGTAAAATAATGTCATAATGATAAATTTCTTATAGAAGTGGAAATAAATTACTTACTCCTGTGTAACTGGTGGAGGAACAGGAATTTTCAAATCAATATTTTCCAATTTTCGAGTTTTATTTTGATGAATCCTTAGATTATCAAATAGACTAAAATGAACGTCCATCCTAACAGGACTATTATTGACAACACCAACTTTATACTTCTTGGTCGTACCAACCATAACTTCCCCAAAATTTATAAATTTATCCTTGGGGTTAGATAGTTCCAATTTTACTTCTACTCCTTCACCAGTAATTGAAATAATATGCTTTATATTGCCAAGTAAAAATACGACATCGGCATGATATGGGCCTACTTTTTGAGGATGAAAATGTATATGGATATTTCGCGATCCACCGGGTAGTACATTACTTGATGTGAAGTCAACTGTAAGATACTCTGTTTTCTCAAACAAGTTTTCAACCCTAAAAGAGATATTTGAATAATATAATCAAAATGAGAATTTTCAATTTTTTCCTTAGATATAGAAATGTTGACCGAGGGAATTACAGACTTTAAATGACAAAAGATGCGAGGGGGTGTGAATAGATTTTTTACTAGGGTAGCTACAAGTATTTTCGAGTTTGCGGTCCAGTGATTTTTGTTTCTCATTCTAAAATTTGTAATATAATAGCGAGGATTGCGGTAATTGGACATTTGGCGTTGTCTAATTTTCAAAGTTATCCAACTACAGAATAGTGTTTCCAGCCTCTCATATTGGACAATTTTCTCCAGCAGAGTAATGTGATCGGATTTCTTATTATTTAATGTTTATAGATAGAAATGAAGGACTAAATTTTCCCACAATTCCCTTTGACACTAAAAACTGTAGCTTTGTCAATTCCCCTTCCTTTTGCTAGTTTTTTCTTTATATTTTACCCGATAAAGCCCTACAGTAATTTCATTTTTCTTCCTTTAATAGTGGAGGTGTTGTGTTTTCACTTGATCCAGGACATATTGTTTATCCTCAAGTAGTCTAGTGCTTTTAGGCCTACATACACAAAAAATATTTTCAAAACTCCCGCCTTGCCTCATCCGTTCGTTGGGTATTTTAGTATCTATGACAGAACTATCCGATTACAGGGAGAGTTTCCCGATCAAATATGGTTCTAATTATCACAACTCAACCCTTTTTAAAAAGTCACAAGCTAGAATTTTATAATTACAATTAAAGATGTTAAAAAAAATCTGATATTTCCTATTAATATTTCTTTACTTGCTTCAATTCATCCACACACTACACCGCATTGTAGGCTTTGGTCAGGTATACCATGGCTATTGGATACATAGTAATATCATGCAATATGACAGCGGCGAATCTAGTACGAAATCAGGGGATTAAAATAAGTACAAGCCAAGAAAATTATTTTATTAAACTATAAGTTATAAATTGGCAGCTGATGCAGTTGCGAAAAAATCTGCTGAATTTAAATTGTGTATGTTCAAAACTATCGTTATATTGAAGACGTAAATATCAAATAAGAGCGTTCTAAAATTTTTTTGCAAATGAATTTATTAATTGAGTTGTTAGGTCCACATTTTCATACTTGGGAGGGGGTGTAGCTATCGAACGTTGGATCAGCCACACATGAAAGTCTAGTAACTCTAAACTTTTTAAATTCACTGATGGACGTAATTTAAAACACGTAGTACTATGCCATTGCAGGGTTATTAAAAATAGACCATGTAATATCAGGTCAGCTATAACCCAGAAAGGAATAATGGAAAATAGTAGGTGAAAATTTAGAGTCTGAAACCGATATTTTTTAAAAACCTGGCCTTCAAGGCCACCGAATGGGTTTAACTTACTTCGTGGCTTGTAAATGTACACGTATTATTTGTTACTAACATATATAAGGTACATATTAAACAACTTACAAAACTGGGTTTAGAGTCACAATTTTTAAAACTTAAAACTGTACTATAGTATTTAGTTCCTCCTTTTTGTACAAAACAGTAACCAAAATTAAAGCCGTTAAAGGAAAACACATAAACTGGTTTATCTGATGTCAGATTTAGGTAAATTGTATAATTTGGGCCGTACATTATCTGAAATAGATAACAAAGTAAAATTAGATTCAACTATACCAAGCAAGCTCAAGCATAGCTCCTCCAAGCGTCCCTCATTAGAACCTGTATATAAAAAATATCTAATTTTTAGGCGAAGGTAAAAATAAATATGTTAAATCAAAATTCTGTCCTTTTTATAACGGTATACTCAACGAATGACGATCCAATCAGATGTTTCTCTGTACTAATTTTAATACTTCTCGATATTAACTTTAATAATCAAAATCAAATTCTCCAAAATCCGATACTACTGTGATAGTAGTTATCTCTTTATTCAATATATGGGTAATTTTTAAAGGAAATAAATCGTCACGACATAGCTGAAGAAGTCCCAGATCAAAATTTCACAGAAATTTGTACGGGTAGATGAAATATTACAACACCTTAAAAATTCTTTTGGTACCATCTGCGAAGAATAAATTTTCAGCCAAAAAAATTTAAGCAGAGCCAGAAGCACGAATTTTTATTGAGATTTAAGTACAAATAGAGAGATATGCCTTAACCCAATACGACGAACTGGTACATATATATATATATATATATATATATATATATATATATATATATATATATATATATATCTATATATATATATATATATATATATATATATATATATATATATATATATATATATATATATATATGTATATGTATATATATATATATATATATATATATATATATATATATATATATATATATATATATATATATATATGTATGTGTATATATATATATATATATATATATATATATATATATATATATATATATATATATATATATATTATTTTCACATGCAATTTATATCTTACAAAATATTATAATTACAAACAAACCACACCAGTTCGTCGTATTGAGTTAAAGCATATCTCTCTATTTGTACTTAAATCTCAATAAAAATTCCTGCCTCCGGCTCTGCTTTAATTTTTTTTTGGCTGAAAATTAGTTCTTCGCAGATGGTACCAAAAGAATTTTTAAGGTGATTTAATATTTCATTTACCCGTACAAATTTCTGTGAAATTATGATCTGGGACTCCTTCGGCTATGTCGTGACGATTTATTTCCTTAAAAAATTACCTATTTATTGAATAAAGAGATAACTACTATCACGATAGTATCGTTGGATTTTGGAGAATTTGATTTTTGATCTTATATATATATATATATATATATATATATATATATATATATATATATATATATATATGTATATGTATATGTATATATATATATATATATATATATATATATATATATATATATATATATATATATATATATATATATATATAAAACACAGAAGATAAATCTTGACCGATTTGTAGAATAGAAATTATCAAACTTTATTGGGGATGCGGTCTAAATGAAGGTAGAAATTAAACTCTTGGTTTTCACTGTCAAGCTTTCGATAATGTTTATTATCTTCTTCAAAGACACGTTTAACACCTGAGTCCTAAACTAAAGAACATTGCATTTTCATCGGAATCGCCGGAAAAATCAGCAAATTCATATGGATGATTATTGATTTACATTTTCATGCGATGCACGTCCTAACAAAAGCTATATATTATATATATATATATTATATATATATATATATTAAGTCTAAGTATCTGTGGTGTTTGGATAGTATAAGTACAGTAGTAAAAATGGCTACGCGTCTTTAAAGGGCGGTCCGAGAGGTCACCAAGCTGCTGGGAAACGATCCAGCAAATACTGTAGATTGTTAATCTCATTAGCCGATCTTATTAAGCAAAAACTAAGCGAAAATTACTCATAAGTCATATGGCTAATTGTCGCCCTGTAGTAATTATTGATTTTGCTGCATAATAATTCTATAATGCATTTCTCACTACACATTTTTTATAGCCAAAATATACAGCCGTTCGCAATTTAGTAACATGAAAAGCATTCAAAAGAATGGCTATGATTTTTAAGATAATCTCTGAAGAGCTATTTTTCATAAGCTCTCCAGCGATTCTATGAACAATTCAATTAGAGAGCATTATTTTTTAAATTTAAAATAATTCCGGGACTTTTTAACGCAGGGTGTAATTAGAAATATTTATGCAAACATAAAAATTATTATCGCCTACTAAGTATACGTACTTACGTTAAAATTGAGTTTAAATTGCTTTAAAGCGCCAAGACGTAGACCCTTTATTTGTAAACTAGTTTCGACGGTTTCATCTTTTTTTTTAAAAATCCTTTCTCTAGGTCAACCGATATACTAAAAACGTGAGCTACAGGTTTTGCATCAAAGTTCCAGGCATAAAATAAACCAGTATTACCATGATTTAATACTTTAAATGTTACTATTTCTTGTCTTCCTTTATACGTCTAAAATAATAAAAAAAGTGTATTATTTTATTGAAATTATATGTGATTCTTTTTTATGAAGGCCGGTAGGCATGATAGCCACTGTTAAAGTATAAAAAGCGACCCAAAGAACATATCATTTTTCTTTTTTTCTTACAAATGCTTAAAGTATGAACACATTTTAAATTTTAGTTATTTCTTAGAAGTGTGCTTAAGCAATTTTGCAGTCTAGCAAATATAGCGTTATTCTGGTTCTTATTATATTTACGTTAATAATGTCATTTAACAAAAGAATCCAAAAAAAGTTTTAACTTCAATAATTTTATCAATAAATATAGGTTTATTGATGTTAAAAAAAAACTATTTATAATCAGTAGTTAAAATTCAAAAGTATAAGTTACTTTACTTTACAGAATACTACTATGTTCAAAAAATTGAGATAACTAAATTTTTGAAAATTTCGCCCACTTTTGCTATCTATTCAAGTATTTGTTTTTACGTTAATAGAACGGTTATTACCATCTGACAAAAAATATCCTGACATTCGCTTTATTTGTCAAGTAAGAACGTATCCACGATAATTCATTTTTAGTAGATGTGATTGTAGCGATTCAATAAAAAAATCGGTAAAGGGAGCCTTTGTCTACCACGATTTTATTAAAAGTATATGTCGATTCCGAACTTTCGTCGAAATCATGTAAAATACAAAATTGTTTGCGCATCGGTTCGAGGCAGTCTTTCTTTGTTCCCATTCAAGGAGGCCTAAAATGACACATTCCTCGGCCGCTAAATGTATTAAAAAGTCAGTATCGTTGGTGACGAAGTAGTTAAATCATTTTAATAAAACGAAAAATGTCGACGAGTTGCCAAAACTTGGCTCGATAGGCACAGTCACTCCGGGAACCAAAATTGACGCTGCATCAAGGAGCGGCAAAATCTGGTTCGAATGTGTCCTATGAGACCATTCGACAATATCTTCGTGCTCATGATGTCAAATTCCGAAGCACGTTAAAGAAACCTTTGCTGGGCGAAAATCACGTTGCTAAGCGGCTCCCTTGGGCCCACAGTACGATACTAGAGTGGCCGTCTCAATCGTCGGACGCCAACGCTATTGAAAACGTTTGGTCAAAACAAAGGAAGGACTCTGAGGACTCAGTTGTCTCGCGAGATTCGAAAAGTTTGCAGCGTATGCAGAAAATCTCATCGGCAGCATACCCAGAAGATTCCAAGCGAATATTGATGCAGGAGGCGATTGGATAACTTACTAAGGTAATTGCGCCGTTGTTAGGACATATTTTGTCAAGAATACGAGCGGTCACGTTCTTACTTAACAGGCTGCAATGTTGATATATTTAATAAAAATATAGCTGTCCATTTTTATCCTTTATTAGATGAGAGGAAATTGATGTCCCTTGAATAGTGTCATTAATAAGAAAATACTTACATGTCCCAAATCTATATTATTATCCGTATCCTTATTTAAGTATACAATGTTTCCAGTTTTATTAATGTACGAAACAACTGCCTGTACCTCCATACAACTTCCTAACACATGTAGAATTAACGGAGATTTAAGTTTTTCTACCATACATTTAACATGAAACTTTATTGATGCAACAGATCTTGATGTCAGAAAAATAATTCTACAATAACTGGATATTAGTTCAGTTGTTATTGCAAGGTATTGACAATATAAGGAGCGTGTAATAAGCAGTGGCGCAGTCCCGTTTCTATGGACTTAAAATGAAAACAAAGATACGCAAGTAAAGAGCAGCATTATATTTAATATTTATCAACAGAGTGTATCAGAACACAAGTCACAAAGTGTGAGCGTATAAACATATCTTTTATTTCATCCTGAATCTGTACGTAACTACACTTATGAATGATATTGGCAGCAACAATTTTTGTCTATGCATTTCATAAATTCCATACGAACTCAACGAATTCCAAACGAAATATCGCAAAAAAAAACTAATTGGCAACATGATTACGAGAGCCTAGTTGTCACTTTCGCAATATCAAACAGTGGTGTTACAAATTCAAACTACTATAGTCCGTTTGTTTGGATTTGATAGCACACAACATGGGTTATAAACATTAACATGTCATAAAATATTAGCCTCCGAAATTTCTCTACCAATTATTTGCATTTTTAATTTTAATCACCTTTATTTTCTATCTCTATACAATTGTGCGACCTTTTTCTAAAAAAATATTTTATTACATGCCTTCTAAACTTTACAATAAGCTATACAACTCTAGGCATTTCAAAGTTTATTTTAATGAGTACATGATGAAATTAAAAATATTATTTGTAAGGAAACCCAAATATGCAAGTGAAAAACTTGCGCATAAATATGCAAATAATTTTCTTAAAATATGCACATACATGTTGTAAATATGCAGTAAAAAAATCGAAATAGACTTGAAAAATGTAAAATTATTGTTTCACATTACATGATACGAGTACTATACAAATGTAGCAATAAAAAACCCATTTTAAATTTTCAACATACAGGGCGAATGAACTCCAATCAATAAATGCGCAATATACCGTCCTCTTGAATCGGTGGTTTCATCAGTACATATATAAAAATGTTCGTTGCGAATTTTACCTTTAATTTCCTCAATTACCTGTGAATACAAGGAGCTTACGTCGTTTCTCCGTATTGTTGTTTCACCTGGGATATTAAATTTGCAATACTTCTGGAGGAAGGAAGTAAAGTTTTGATTACGTAGCTTCGAAAACGGAATGTTTGATGTCATCATTGCATGGCACAGATCTCGGTTAAAGATGTATTGTTCATTTAGCTCTTTATTTTTGTTCGTTGGTTGGAAACATTGCATTAATGTGTGTTGTGGCCTATCTCCAGGTTTCGTCTTACTCAATTTGGCAATATGGCAAGCAGTTTTTACGTGTTGCTCTATTTGAAATTTTTTATCGCATGGTATCTGCAATAAAAAAAAGAAAATTTAATTAAAATCCCAAGGAAAAAAATTCGTTAAATAGAAATTTCGTTAAATAGAAAACTAGGTGTTTAGGGCAGGCAAAAATTAAAATTCTGCTTTGTACCTTTTTTATTAGATTACCTAGAAATACATACGTTTACGTAAGTATTTCTATTTCGTAGTTTCGTTAAATAGAAATTTTGTTCGTTAAATGGAACAAAAATAACTTAAATAACATTGAAAATAGCATCAACGGCAAAATCCTGACAGACAAAAATTTCGTTATGTTTAAATATTAAACGAAAATGAAATACCCTGTATATTCAATAGGTATTCAAAAATTATACTTACAATTTTAACACATGCAGAACAGTAGATTTTTCCCATATCTATTCTTAGTTCTTTGTATGGTTTAATCCACACTGACACACTACTGGCTTTGGGCATTTCACTGTAGTAAAATACGACTCACAAGATAAAAAGCACAAATCGACGTAATTACTTTAAAAGCATAACCAAAAATGAAATCTGATAAATTAATAATACAAGTATGCTCTGATGGCCGTCTGGGGTTTACTCACTGGTTTTTACTGACCATAAAATAATAAAATTTATTTGGGGAAAACCACCGGCGCGGCGGCGGCGGCATAAACATTGACCCTTATTCCGAAAAATGAATAAAAACGCCTGCCAAAGACCTACATTATTATAAATTCCTTCAAATATGCACGTATATGCTATTTTTAAAGCATTTATGCAAATATTTAGAAAAATATAATATGCAAAATATGCAATATATGTGCTTTGCATATTTGGGTGTCCTTTCTTATTTGTATGATAAAGGCCTATACGAGTACAATTAATAATTCTTAAGAACTAGAAATCTACAGTGTTATAAAGCTTAATGATAAGGTACAATAAAATTATTTGAGATTTTAGCAGTTATTGGAATATAATTAACCAAAGTATTTATCGGTAGGTACGTGCCTAAGTACCTACGAGGCTGGTTTGAAAAGTCCGTGCAAAGTCCGAGAGATGGCACCACCGGCGCGTATCGAGGTCATGTTTAGTTAGTAGCATCTCTTGAATGAACGCACACCAAGTTTCAGCCATATTGGTCTATTTCTTTGTGTTTGGCATTCGTGTGAATCAAGGAAGTCGAGTGATTTTCAAGAAATGGACGAAAAAGAATTTCGTGTGGTGCTTAAACATTACTTTATGAAAGGCAAAACGCATCAGGAGACTAAAGAGAAGCTTGATAAACATTTTGGTGACTCTGCACCTTCGATTAGAACAGTTTATAAGTGGTTTCAAAATTTTCGGACTGGCCATATGGGCACAAGTGACGCTGAACGTTCTGGACGGCCTGTGGAGGTTACGACTCCAGAAATCATTGATCAAATCCATGATATGGTGATGGATGACAGAAGAGTTAAGATGCGTGAGATTGCTAGTGCTGTAGGCATCTCGACTGAACGGGTACATAATATTTTGCATAAACATTTGGACATGAGAAAGCTATCCGCAAGATGGGTGCCGCGAATGCTCACGCTTGACCAAAAACGGAATTGTGTGAAGTGTTGCAGGGATGGTTTGCAGCTGTTCCAGAAGAATCCGGAGGACTTTAAGCGTCGTTTCGTCACTGTGGATGAAACATGGATACATTACTATACTCCTGAGACCAAACAACAATCTAAACAATGGGTTACCAAGGGGGAATCTGCACCAAAAAAGGCGAAGACCGTTCCTTCGGCCGGAAAGGTTATGGCGACTGTCTTTTGGGATTCGCAAGGGATAATCCTCATCGACTATCTGGAAAAGGGTAAACTATTACAGGTGAATATTATTCATCGTTATTGGACCGTTTGAAAATCGGGCCCGCGATTGGCCCACAAGAAAGTCCTTTTCCATCACGACAACGCACCAGCACACACCTCAGCAGTTGTGGTCGCAAAATTAATGGAAACAGGATTCCAACTCGTTTCACATCCCCCCTATTCTCCAGACTTGGCTCCCTCGGACTACTATTTGTTCCCCAATTTGAAGAAATGGCTGGCGGGACAAAGATTTTATTCAAACGAGGAGGTGATTGCAGACACTAATGGATATTTTGCAGACTTGGACAAATCCTATTATTCGGAAGGGATCAACAAACTAGAACATGGTTGGACGAAGTGTATAAGCCTAAAAGGAGGCTATGTCGAAAAATAAAAAAGGTTTACCCCAAAACACATAAGTAGTTTTTATTTTTGCACGGTCTTTTCAAACCAGCCTCGTAAGTATGCAATAAAAATATTGCAGTATTGTACGTAAGTATAAAAATAAACAAAAACCTATAATATGCTTAAATCAAATCAAAACAGCAATGGCTTCAACTTTCAGTTTTGCCCCGGTCAAACTTCGCGGAGTCTGTAAACCTGCATTTTTCCTGAGAGAAAAAACAATCATACTTAACGTCTACGATGCCCTAGTGCATCAACAGCCAACAAGCCAAGTTCGTGAAATTGTGGAAACCTGTGTCAACATGACGAGATTCGGATCAGCAACTATTTATAGATTTCTAAAAGAAAGAAAAAGCGTTCCTTGCAACGAACCTCAGAATCACAAAGGAAAGGAGCCCTTAGAGGTCGATTAAGACTGTAAAAACGTAATAAAAGGAAAAGTACACTATTTTTTTATTAAGGAAGAAATACCTACAGTAGATAAAGTTTTGCATAGTTCTCTGATTAGAGAAGACCAAGACTTAACAAACTTAAAAAATGCGAATTATGAAAAATCCTTCATAACCAGAACTTTCGTTGGGAAAAACCCAATTGAAAATCTGTTCTTATCGATAAAACAGAAATAATTTGTTGGAGAAGAGAATATCTACGAGCAATGAGAAAATTTCGAGCGGAAGAAAGAAATATTTTTTATTTAGATGAGACTTGGATTAATGAGGGACACACGGTGAACACACAGTCAACTGGATTACAGCCCCCTTCAGGAAAAGGTCGCTGGCTAATTATGGCACATATTGGTAGTGAAAATGGATTTCTCGACAGTGGCTTGTTGGAATTCGAATCAAAGTCAACTAAAGATTACCATGAGGCGATGACGGCGATGTTTTTCAGGAGTACTTCCAATAAATAATAAAATGTATACCAGCAGAATTAGTTATAGTATTAGAAAATGTCCCATACCATTCTCGATTATTAGAACGACTCCCGATAAATTCATTGAAGAAAGCGGATATTCTTCAATGAATAAGAGACAAAAATCAATCAATCAAAATTGTGAAACAAAATAAGGCACAGTTCAAGAAATACGCAGTCGATGAGATGGCAAAGGAACGGAATATCACAGTGCTTAGATTATGTCCATAGCATTGCGATTTGAACCCATAGAGCTAATTGGGGCACAAATGAAAGGTTTCGTTGCAAGGGAAAACACCACGTTCGAACTTCAAGACGAAAGAAAATTATTACTCGCCGGAATAGAGAGGATCACAGAGGATAATTGGAAAAATGCCATTCGACATATTATAGAAGAAGAAAATAAATTGTGGAAACTTGACGAAGATCAAAGAAACTGTGGAAATAGAACCCTTAATTATCAATTTAAGAGAAGTCGAGTCTTCAGATTTTGAAGATGATGATTGTTTTTGGTTGTAACTAAAGTACTTATATATCGTGAATTGTGAATTTGTATGTATACGAGTACATAGATCTATAGATTAAAAAAATTTTTGGTAATAAATCTTATATTGCTATAACTTTATTTTTAAGATAATTTTATTTATTAAACACTAATAGTAGGTTACGCTTGGACGGCTATGCTACCGATGAACCCTTATTTACATTTTATGACTTTATTGTATAGCAGAGGTTTTCTTGTATTAGTTTTTGAATAAATAAAGGTCAAAATTGGTCTATAAAGGCACATAATTAATTTGTACACTTATTGTTTGTTAACTTATTTCTTTGTTTACCCTTTTTTGCAAACTAACGTGGCTACTATTAATGGTGTGGACCATGAAAGTGTTGGGTTTTCCTAGACACAACAAATATATCAGGATTTTATTTAACTCTACAAACTAGCGGTGAGCTTAACAGTGACTTCTAGGTCACAGTATACCTGCGATGGTGATTTATAAGTCACAGCTTCTTTTAACAGCGACTTAAGTTCCTGTTCACTCTATCCGAAATCTCCGGAAATCCGAAACTATTGCTGCTTAATGATTGGCAACGGCGCCTGTCTCAGTCAGCCAATTTTGTGACCCATTATTTCTGATATTTTGATGTATGTATACTAGGGTGGTCACAAGGTATAGAGAGGAAAAATATTTTCATCGTAATGCCGGCGGGACCCCCCTTAAACTTGCCAAAAAAATAAGATTTGCACAGTTTAAGCTCAATTAGATAGCGTTAACGTGCCTCATGTAGGTTAAAGCTGTAAAATTCGATTTTTTGCAAAAAAAAATCGTGGTTTTCCCTCATAAAATGAAAACAATTCATCCTAGAAATCTGACTCTTGTTTCATTTCATAGGAAATGTTGTTGTCTTAAAGTTTAGTACTACCACTTTTTTGTTAAAACTTTTATATTTGAAGATATTCATCATCCCAGACCGGACATGATTCTTATCCTCAAATTCGCGCCTTAACCTGTTTAGAAAACGAAAGTGAAAAATGGCAACAAAGATACCTAACTTAAATACTTTTGACCTTTTTTTGTTTCCTTTGTATTATAAACAATTATACAAATACATTATTATACAATATATAATAAGATATAAAATTGTATTTGTTTTAACTTCATAAATAATTTTACGAATTGCAAGGTAGTGGATACCTACTTGATATTTAACTCTATTCTTTAAAAGGTTTGTTTTTGTTACAAAAAAAGCTATTGCTAAGGACCCTCTTATCACAGAATTCTACCTGGAATGTCATAAACCACACCCTATTTTTTGTTTGTTCTTGTCTGGAATACCCGAGGAGAAGTCAGGGAGTTTTAGTTTACGTTTGCCTTTCAAGCAGTGAACATTTCAACAGCGTTCGTTTAGTGAGTTTTCTATGGGGTTTGCGGGACAATGTCTTCTACAGCATCAACGAGCCATGCTTGTTCGGGTTTGAAATCAAGGCAGAAAGAAATGGTGTATTTAATCGGCCATCAAATTAGTGGCAGTAAATTACCAACTAATTGTCAAGTTTTACGTAGTTTATTTTATAATAGGCAGCAAGTGAAACTAAACACCAAAGAAGCTGCTAGACTTACAATACAGGAAGTTTTAATTTTTTGAGAGAAAGCTAACAAATCAACCAGACACTTGTGTTGCAAAATTAGAAAAACTGCACGAAGAGCAGAGAAAACTGCAAAAAAAAAAACTAAAAGATCTAAAAGCACAGCGCAAAATAAAAAAGTAGAAGCTATCAAGTCATTCAAGTCTCAGACATTTGTTTATTTATGATCAATATTTATGTAAAAGCGTGGTTCAGCGCCCCCAAACCCCCTGGTCCCCATCCAAGACCTACAATTGTTAAAATATTTTATGAAATACAAACAAATTAATAAAGAACTTGCAGACAAGGCACTGTCTAAAATGATAAATCAGCTGTGGTATCTCAATTCGGAGCTAGTAGCATTTTAATTTTTTGATGAAACTTTAGAAAAAAATATGTCAAAACAAGCATGGCTGCAAAATGTCTAAAATTAATTTCCGTTGAAGAAAAAAGTTACGATGATAGGGATGTAAAAGCAAGGCTCAATCTCGAACAAGTGGATGATTTATTGCAGAAAAAAACTGAATTATTTTGTTTCTCATCAAACTCTAAATTATTTCAAGAATTTGAAATGGATACAACCTTTTTAGATACTAATCGCGATAAATGGTGTGACAATTCACACTAATTAAAAGCTAACAAAACAGTAAACAGTTTTAAGATTGTCAGTGACACAGCTGAAAGAGGTGTAAAGTTAATACAAGACTTCTATTTCTGTGTGACGAAAGATGAAGAACAACGGCAGCTTCTGTTACAAGTTGTAACTGAATGTAGAAACAAAAATTTTTTGACTCTTCAAAGGTCACCTTATCTAAGCCATTACACCTTGATCTGATAATAAATTATAAATGCAAATAATAATAACTTCTTTCCTTTATATTGCTTCCTTTTTTATCACTAAACTTTAAATAATAAAATGCAATTATTTCTTCTCATTTTTATACCTTCCTGCTTTTCTTTTCTCCTAAATCCCCCATTTTCAATTTTAATATTGCTTTATTTACTTTTGAAAATAGTTTTAACTAAACTCTTTTTTATGTACATATTGAAAAAATAAATAAAGTAAAATCTATGGAGCCGATGTAATTGAATCTTGCAATGTTTTTAGACATTTTCATAAAAAATCAATTTTCATAAAAAGTCAAAACTTCAACCTTAATGAGGCACGAGTTAAAGTTATCCAATTGAGCTGAAACCTTACCAATTTCATTTCTTAGTCAATTGGCTTTTAGGAGGGTCAATTCGAACATTGATTTTTTGTAACCACCCTAATGCTGTTATTTGACTATTTTTTAAAATTCATTTTTAAAGTTGTTTTATTCGTTTTTTTATTAACATCTTTCTGCCTAAATATACGTGTATAACTATTTACCAAGATATACATATAAATTTATACAACAAAATTTTACTTTGTAGTTATTTTTTGAGCTAACAGCCCAACATCGTTTTCGGCTGATTACAACCGCCTTCTAACAGCGACACAACAGCCCAAACATCAGGTACCGGTGAATCGTTTCTTTTAAATCAGTTTTTATTGAAAATTTTAGATGATTGTTTTTACCGTTGTGAAGTTTTTGCTAAATACGTTTCCTTAACGCGCTACGACCTGAACTTAATGACCGATCATTAATAACTTCAGGTCGGGCGGATCTGAAGTATTTAAAACAGGGCAACTAGAGTCGCTGCTTTACTTCGAAAAATCCCTGGGTGGCAGGCCCGTATTACCTGTGACTATAATGTCAGGTCGGGCGGATCTGCGACATCTGCGGCGAGTATTTAAAACAGCAACTCACTGCTTTGCGAAAAACTATGATAATAGTCACCGGTAAAAGTTATGATAATATTGTTCATTTCTAATACAAACTAAAACATACATACCGAATATTAGTTTTACTTTTTGGTTTCAGCTTTCCCATTATTGGATATATTTCAATTTTTTCCTGTTGAGTTTCATCAAAAAGAGACCTTTTAATAAATTTAAAAGTCACAGAAAAAGTTTCATCATTTAGTAATTCCAAGGATTTAATTGCTTTTACTTTCGGCACTGTAGGTTTTAATGTTATATTACTTTCAGTAAAGTAAACTTTCGGCTCCCTACATATACCCTCCAATAAGATATTACGTGTCACATTTTTTTCAGGAATTTTAAAAATGTAATTAGTCTTAAAAGTTCCAAGTAGGTGAGGTATAAAATTAAATGCAATAATTGCCTTTTTCTGATTTTTTACTTTTCCTGTCGGCGTCTTGCAAATAAAATAGGAAAATTCTTTTTTATATTCTGGTACTATTTCAAAAGAAAATGATTCGTCATTTTCGTCATTGGGATTAACAAGCAATACTTTTCTAAAAATAATAATCCTCATTAATTTTATATAATGGTAACGTGTGCAACTAGAGTGAAAGATGAGTTCACTAAACATTTTTTCCTATAAAGAAAATTAAATAATAACAGGAATTTTAATGAACGATGGGACGTTGGAGATTGTAAGCCAACATGGTAGAAAGCGTATAATGGTACCAAAGCGTAGTTAAATTATAATATGTAGTGGAATTTTACTTGTATCGGTTGTAAAATTTAAAAAAAAAACTATAATAGCTGCATTTGTATTAACAGTTGCTATTTCTTTGCTGATAAGTCTTCTAGGTTCAAATTCCAGTCACTAGATTTTGGAGAACTAAAAGTGCAGGAAGGAAGGCATGAAATCTTTTTGCTTAGTTATAAACCGACGAAATAATTGTGTGTTAGATTGTAGGACCACCAACAGGACTTTTATACGCAAAGATCATCATAAGATCTCCTAGCCTATGTCACACATTTTTGGAACACCGCAATTAAACCATACTGAGATTTTGAGCAGTGGTCATCCAAGGTATATAACTTGTTTGGCATGTCAGATCTTAAGCAAAGCTACGTTCTTGAGATCTGTCTCAAAAGTTTTCGTTATACTTTTCCTATATACTCAGACGTGTTCCTTTGTAAGTGATAGTTGACGAACTTCTTTCTTTATTTATTGTTTTTAGTGTTCCGTACGGAACACTTATAATATCACTTCGGTGTATGTCCGTCTGTCACACCCAATGTTCTCAGAAACTATTTGACATAGAAAGTTGAAATTTGGTACTAATATAGAAACTGAAGACCTCATCCCATGTAGTTTTTAAACTTAAATTTTGACGTAAGGGGTTAGTTTTGGGGGGCGAAATCGGTCATCGAGTGGGGTGTCAAATGAGAGCTTGTAAAAACACGAGTTCAAAAATATATATAATGTAATACTTGCGCACACTTTTCTTTGTATTATTTTTAAAAAATTGCGAAAAATCGTGCATTCGAAAAGTACTGATCAAAACTGAAATATTCTCCACGGGGTGTAGATTGAACGAAAATTATCACGAGTGCATTATCTTTAATAATTTATCTGGTATATAAAAATAAAACAAAAATTTCAAGGTCATCAGTTTTCAGTAAAAATCGGAAACAAACTTTGTTGAAAACTCATTTGGTGTGTGTTTTGTGAAGTCACTGATCATTTTATACCTCTGTAATAAAAAAATTTAATTTTTTAAAGCAATCAACGTACGGAACACTAATTGCGCAAGATCAACTTGCACTTGACCTGGAAAAGACTAAATATACAACCTATAGTTTTGCTAATAACAATATACTGGTTTCTTTATTTAGCTTAAACATATGAACACAAGCTGCATCTGTAAATATCTGCAGACCTCAAGAATCTATAGAACATACCAAAGACCAGAAGAAATTCTGTCTTGGGGTAACAGTAACAAAGTAAAATTTAATATCACGATAACTCAGACAATGTCTTTTTTAAAACAGTTACAGGACTGGACATAATTATGTCGCGACAGTATATTCCAGCAGCATCATCACTCAATTTACTAGGCGTTAAATAATTATGTCTTCGCATGTTCATGAGCTTTGCATAACAAAAGAAATTTCTCATTCTCCCTCAAGCTCGGCATATTATCTCGTACTTGAAAATTATAATTTAACCATCGATGGACTACTGCGTTCTCGTTTGAGGTTTTGCTTGCAAACATACTCTGCATTTGCTAAATTCTTTCCAGAAGGAAGTTACCCGCCTAATTAGAGATCCTTTGTTTCTTGGGATCATGGAAGAAAAGTTGGTAACTGCAGTCTGTTCTATAAATACTTAAACGTTAATGATCTACTTCTTCTTCTTAAGGTGCCGTACAGATTCCTGCGTAGGCGTCTGTACCAAACTTCTCTCATCAGATGATTCTGTTTAAAGCCGCATTTTAGGGAGACTTAAAATCACTTATTCTTGTCCAGTGACGAATATTGCGCAGCCATGATAGTCTTTTTTGCCTTGAATTTTACCCTGCAGTATCAGGCACTAAAAGCTATAACGTTGCCCACGAATAATATCACCCAAGTATCTTTCTCCTTTTTAGGTTTTCGAATAATTCGCGATCTTCCAGGTTGGCTCTCTCGATCACCTCCTCATTCCTCACTCTATCAACCCAAGATACTCTCAGCATTCTTCTGAGTATCCACATTTCAAATGCCTCCAGTTTGTTAATAGATGACACTTCCAATATCCATGTTTCAACTCCGTACAGCAAAACGGACCAGATATAGCACTTAACCATCCGGTACCTGAGTTATAGGTTAAGGTTTTTATTACAAAGGAATTTGCGTACCTTGACGAAAGTTGCTCTTGCCTGCTCAACTCTTTGTCATTCACAAGGCATCTCAGGTATTTGAACTCGTTAACCCGTTTATATTCTCGCCATTTATATGAATTCAGACGTCTTGAATTGAATTTCTACTGATGATCATGAATTTTGTTTTATTTATGTTGATGCTTAATCCAATATTTTCTCTTGCTTTGTGTATAGCCTTCAGTAATACTTGAAGAGCATCTGCGATATTTGCTAGAATGGCAGTGTCATCTACATATCTGATGTTGTTTATTGGAACACCATTTAGTTTGATACCCAGATAACTCTCCGACACTGCCTTAACGAAGGCTCTTTCGACATATAAATGAAACAGCATGGGTGACAAAACGCAACTCTGTCTAACTTCCTTTCTTATTTCAAAATCTTCCTTTGTATAACCATTCTGAAATCTTACGTCTGCTGATTGATTCCAGCATAAGTTGGCAATGATTTTTATGTCTTTAGTATCTAGCACTAACTCTTGCAGATATTTCATGAGAAGGTAGTGTTTAACGTTGTCGAATGCCTTCTCATAGTCTATTTAGCACAAGAATAAATCCTGTCTCTGATCCAGACAATTCCGAACCAGCATTTGGAGACTGAAGATGGTTTCTCTCGTCCCAAAACCTCCTTTAAATCCGAACTGACTATCTCCACTAACTTCTTCGCATTTTTTGTATGGTCTCGTATGAATGATGCGCAAGAAGAATTTGAGAAAATGGCTTATGACACTAATTAAACGCTAGTCCTTACATTGTTTAGAGCTGGCTGTTTTTGGCAGGGTAATAAATGTAGAACGCAGCCAATCCTTCGGTATTTTCCCAGTATCATAAATGTTGTTAAAGAGTGTTACAAGCTTTATTAAATTATCATTAATGAATTTACAGAATGTCTCTGAGAACATGTTATCTGGACCAGGGGCTTTATCATTTTTCATTAGTGAAATAGCATTAACCACCTCACTCTTCAATATTTCTGAGCCGGACGAATCGACCGTTAAGAGATCTGGTAAACATAATCTATTAGCATTAAACAGATTTGAGGTGTAACTTTTCCATGTATTAAGCTGTTCTTCTGGGTCCAAGAGCGGTTCATTCGCCTCATTTCGGATATGAGAGGAGGGATTCTTATTATATGTTCCAGCTATTTCTTTTATTTTCTTATGAAGGTGTCACCAAGACGCTGCAAGTTTTCGGCCTCGATACATCTTTGTTCCAGCCACTGCTCTTTAGCAATTCTTATTTCTTTACAGATTTCTCTTTGAAGACGGGCATAACCAATCTGATTTTGTTGGTTTTTACATTGCCTGCTTTTTTCCATAAGATTTAATATATGTTGGGTCGTACATTCGTTTTTCGTTTTTAATGTTGACTGTTGAAGATAAGTGTTGTTCGCAATTTCAAATGACTCCTTAATTGTGACCCAGTCCTGTTCAATATCATTAGAGATAGATATTCCATCTAGTTTTTCATTTAAACAGTTTGTGTATTTGTATAGGGTTGATCTACAATAACCTATATATGAATATAAAATGGGTTAACATATTTTCTTTTTAGACACACAAAACTGCAAATGTTTATTTGTAGGTTAATTCAAATGATACTCACATGAATGAGAGGGTATTAAGTGTATCAAAATTCAAATAGTTATATTTAAAAAATGCTCTTTCATGCCCTCTCGAGAGTAGTATTACATTTATAGCGACGCCTATTTTTGCGATTTGTTTTAGCTATTAGAATCAGGTATTTATTTTATAATCTAGTGAATTATTTACCTTGGGCTGGGATTCTGTAACAGACAAAAGGAAGGCGATCCCTTTTTTATAATAAATATCTAGTTTTATCAAAGTTTGATTACCATCGGCTTAGACGAACAACTTCCGAATTTAAAATGGAAAAGGAATGTCATTTTGCATTTATATGTGTTCTTCACATGTGGAAAATACCATTTACTTTTTTAAGGAAGAATATAGCCTCATTTTATGATGTACTATGATCTGCTCGATTTACTTATTTTGTTATTACTTTTTAATTTTATATTAGTAAATAATATGAAATACTCCTAATATACGTAAGGATGTAATATAAAAATGGAAAAAGAATATCCAATATAATATAAAATTTCAAAAAGACAAGCAACTGTTCTCTCTGTAAGAGTTCGATTACTATCGGCTTAGCCGAACGACTTTTGAAGTTAAAAGGGAAAGGAATGTCATTTTGTCACTTATCTTGGTTCTTTATATGGTGAACTAACATTTACTTTTTCAAGTAATGATATAAACTGATTTTATGGTGCATTGTGATGTGGCCGATTTCTTTATTTTGGTATTACTTTTTAATTTTTATCTTAAAGAATAATATAGAATATTCTTAATATACATAAGGATTCGAATCTAAATGTCTAATAGAATATGAAATTTCAAAGGGAATAGGAAATGTTCTCTTTCCTTGTTTTCTTATTTTCGTTGCAGAATACCAGCTCTGTTTTCCTTTTATTATCCTTTACACCTATATGGTGTCTGCGTAAGTCTGCAATAATGGGGACATATCTGTAATAATATAACTATCTACAAAAGCAATGCTATAACTTAAGAGTATATCGGCACATTTTTTTAAATTAATTTCTACAGTAAATGGATTCTAGGTGAAAGTTTGCACATCGAAAGACCTATTTTTGTGCAATTTTTTTTTTAGAGGGTGTAGGTCTGCTCGAAAAACTCTCGTAAATGGATATTTTTGACATTGTTAAATTAAAAACTGACAAATGTAATAAAAGACTGATTTTGTCAAATTTCCACTTTATTTAGTTTCACAGAAACTGTATGACGCGTTTCGCTATACTATAGCTTCGTCTGATATAAAATGTTATTTGAATATTAATGTTGTTACATTTATACAAATACCCTAAAGTAGATAGGTAATAAAATTAATACTATATGCTAATGAATATTGCTGGGAAATCCATTTTGAATATTAATTGTATAAATTGAGTAAAGGTGAGTTACCATGGGTCAGACAGGTATCTTTTTGTTCGTTTAAGATGATGTCTGAAAAATTTTTAATTCTATTTATTTCTAAATTTTCTAATAGGTTTAATTTGACGCCTTTGTTTTGTATGTGTAAACTTTTAAATTTATCGTCAAAAAGATGATTTGATTCTGTTAAATGATTACTGTAAGTTGAGTCGGTTTTGTTTTTTAAAAAGCTGTTAGCTTTTTTTATGTTCTGAAATCCGAGTTTCGAATGAGTGACCTGTCTGATCTATGTGTAACTTTTATGACAAGAACCACAATTCAACTGATACACTCTAGTTGAATTGTGGTTCTTGTCATAAAAGTTACATAGGTCAGACAGGTCGCTCATTCGAAACTCGGATTTCAGAACATAAAGGAAGCTATTTAAAAACAAAACCGACTCAGCTTACAGTAATCATTTAATAGAATCAAATCATCTTTTTGATAAATTTAAAATTTTACACATACAAAACAAAGGCGTCAAATTAAACCTATTTATTAGAAAATTTAGAAATAAATAGAATTAAAAATTCAGACATCATCTTAAACGAACACAAAGATACCTGTCTGACCCAGGGTAACTCACCTTTACTCAACTTATACAATTAATATTCAGAATGGATTTCCCAGTAATATTCATTAGCATATAGTATTAATTTTATTACCTATCTACCTAGGGTATTTGTATAAATGTAACAACATTAATATTCAAATATCATTTTGTATCAGACGAAGCTATAGTATAGCGGAACGCGTCATACAGTTTCTGTGAAACTAAATAAAGTGGAAATTTGACAAAATCAGTCTTTCATTACGTTTCGTTATGAATTTCCATCAACTAACAGCCACAACAACTCAAAGTTTAAAAAACTGACACATATAATTTTAAAAGTCTAATAAAAAATACAACACAGGTGATGTACCTCATGATTGGTTGACATCAATTTTTATACCTTTGCCAAAAAAGAATAACTTTAGAAAGTGCGAGGAATACCGGAATATATGTCTAATGAACCACATCTTGAAAACTCTTCCTTAAAATAATCCACCAAAGAGTATATAAAAAACTATATGAACGTACTGGACAAACACAGTTCGGCTTTAGGAAACGAACTAGAACGAGGGACGCACTATTCTCCATCTGCCTTCTGAATAAAAGATGTAGGGATGTTATCTCTGTGTTTATTTATGGTTCATAGATTTCCAAAAAGCCTTTGATATGGTAAATCATGAGAAAATGATGGAAATACTACAATCGTGTATGATTAATGACAAGGAAGGACTTACAAATAATATCAAGTTTATACTGGAACCAGACTGCCAAAATAAAAGTTGTTCAACGTCTATTCGGAGGAAAACTTTAATAAAGCACTTTCTGATAAAAAAAGATGGAATTACAATTAATGGTATATGTAAAGAAGCTCTGTTATGCTCATGATACTGTCATCCTAGCGGACAGTGAAGAAGGTCTACAAAGATCATAAATGAAATTGTTGATGCATGTGAGGAATATGGAATGAAACTAAATACGAACAATACAAAAGCTATGGTGGTCAGTAACAATACTAATACAAACATAAATATTAAAATACATCAACAAACACTTGAAAGGATAACAAAAATAACGTACTTAAGAAGCGTAATTAGTGAAGATTGGGACCACTCTATTGAAATACGCACAAGAATTGAGAAAGCACGAAGCTCCTTTAATAAAATGCGCATCATACTCTGTAACTGCCAATTAAACTTAAAAACAAGAACAAGAGGGCTAAGATGCTACGCGTTCTCGGTCATGTTATAGAAGCTGCATCAATCACAGAGACAACACAACAAAGACTGGATGGAGACATTCGAGATGCTGCTATCGCCGAATGCTACGTGTTCCTTGGACAGCGCATACTACAAACGTGGAAATACTTGATCGGATGGGAAAACAACGAGAGTTGATTCCAGCTGCTAAAGAAAGAAAAAGCACTTACTTTGGCCATATTATGATAAGCCAAAAATATGAGCTCCGCCAACTTATAACTGAAGGAAAAATAATCGGTAGGCGAGGACCAGAAAGGTGCCGCAACTCCTGGTTGAAAAACTTAGGACAATGGACAAACATGACATCTACTGAACTGTTTAGAGCGGCAATAGATAAAATCAAATAAGCAAATGTGACCACCAACGTCCTTAGAAGATAAAAAACAAATCGAAGGAGGGGTCCCACCTCCCACATACCACCGTCGGTTCCAGAAGGGAGTTCTTAGAACAGGGGTCGGCAACCTATGGCACGCGTGCCATCTCTGGCACGCCAAGCAATTTTGAATGGCACGCGTACCTATTCAAAGTTTACACATTAATTCTGTAATCTGTGACATGTTTCAAAATTAAGTAAATAATCGAAGACAGTATTACTTTAACGATACAAACAAAAACGATATATTATATAGGTCACTAGGTATTATTACCAAAAACTACAAAATATATATTTTGTAATTTATAATTTTACTGAATGCATTGGTTTGGCTTTAATTTCGGCAAGTATTAAAGACAGCAAGCCTCAAAATATAAGCCTAGGCAAAAACAAAAATAAACGCCCTCAATTCAGATCAAAAGAGCCGCTATAAGGCGGTTTTTGTTTGACTTGACTTCAATCGTTCCGACGCGCGCCGCAACTCTTTTTATATTGCCGAACTTTAGTTTTTGTTAGATTTAAGTTCTAGGCGGCCCTTTGATTGCAATGGGCGCGTTGTAGATAATAATTTTTGTTCTAAGAAATTTAATAAACGTAATTATTGGAATTTTCTGGAAACATTATTTTTCTATATATAGCAAGCGGCTACACGTTTGGATCATTTAGTATAGAAGTAACATCCGTTGCAGTCAATAGTCGTCGAAAAGTTTAAAAATTAAAATTACGTTGCGTTATGGCTGCGAAGAAACAGAAGGTAGACGTTCGATCATTTTAAACTTCATGGACAACAGATTACGGTTTTGTACAGCAAAACGATCGGGCCATTTGTGTCCTATGTCGGGAAAGCGTAGTTTTCCGGACATCTAGTGTTCAACAACATTTCCAGATAAAACATGAATCGCCATTTAAAGATAACGCTGATAAAAGGGAGGCAATACAAAGAGCAAGTAAACAATACGAGAAACAGTCAACATTCTTTGGCAAAGTTTTCCAAGGAAAAAATCAGGTAACTGAATGCAGTTTCAAAATTGCACAATCGTTGGCACAGAAGGGTAGGCCGTTCACTGACGGAGAATTTATGTAGCAAACGTTTTTAAGTACTAGCGAGATTTTATTCGACGACTTGCCCAATAAGGATACAATATTGGCCAGGATTAGGGATATACTGGCATCAGCGCGGACCATCGAGAGACGAATTACCGAAATGACACAAAATGTCCAAAAACAGCAGAGAGACGCTATCAAACGGAGTTTTGTATTTAGTGTGGCATTGAAAAGTGTCGATATTAATGACATTGCCCGTCTGGCAATCGTTGCGCGATACTTCGATGATTGCAGTGTGTATGAAGAGCTGATTTGTCTGCTCCCATTGCAGGGAACTACAAGAGGAGAGGATATATTTTCAGAATTTGTTAAACATTTTGAAAAGCGGAGCATTGATTTAAATACAATTTTTTGTGTAACGACAGATGGCGCTCCTGCTATGATTGGGAGACATAAAGAATTTGTTTCTCTTCTTATTGAACGCATGGGTCGATCAGTTTTGAATTTTCATTGCATAATTCACCAAGAGAGTTTGTGCGCTAAAATCTCCGCTGGAAGTTTAAAATCTGTGATGGATAGAGTGGTTAAAATAGTTAACTACATTGTCGGTCGTTCTTCACCGATCCATAGACAATTTAAGGTGTTTCTGCAGGAATTAAAAAGTGCATATTCAGATATATCATTGCACAATAATGTGCACTAGCTCAGCCGTGGTAAAGTGCTCTCTAGATTAGTGCAATGTCTGGGCGAAATTAAATCGTTCTTGTTGGAAAAAATCAAGTGGATGCTTATCCTGAACTAGAAGATAAGAACTGGATCTGTATGTTAATGTTTCTTACTGATATTACAAACCAGTGAACTCAACTTAAAGTTACAAGGTTCATGCAAAACTTCTGGATTTATACGAATCCTGGAAATCATTCAAATTAAAAATAGATTTATTTATCAGCGATATTACTACAAACACATATAAATATTTTCCAAATTTAAAAACTTATATATCCAGTGTGGACGATGGTGCACTAACAGACGAAATTCTTAAATATATGACTAATTTAAAAGAGGAGTTTGTCGAGAGGGGTCAGGATTTTGATAAACATGGTCCTATGTTCGCTTTTTTAATCAAACCAGATTTAATGGATATTTCCAGCAGTTGCTTTGACATATCTCTTTTCTCATGGATGGACATTAATGATTTTGATCTTCAATACATTGAATTTAAAAGCTCCGAGTTATGGAACACGAAACTTGTAGAATTAAGAAGGGTATTAGAAGGTGACTGCCAGAACCATTCAAACGAGATACTCAGTTGTTGGATGAGTTTACCAGAGAAATTTATTTGTCTTAAGAAAGTAGAGTTTGCCATGCTTACAGCTTTCAGATTATCCTATATCTGTGAACAACTTTTTTCCCCTATGAGAGTGATTTTAAACCCGTACCGAACCAGGCTGACAACAGACAACTCGGAAGCATGTGTGACACTGAAAATAACCAGACATGAACCGGATATAAGAAAACTCTCTAAAGAACTTCAAACACAGGGTTCACACTAGGTCCTAGGACTAGTACAATAAAATTATTCGTTAAATGTTAAAAAAAAATTGTAATTAAACCTTCTAAAAGCAATATTTTAAGTTAGTTTAAGTTAATTTTTGTTAATTTTAGTTGTAGTAAGTACCTACGGCGGCACGCAAAATGTTGTATGGATGAAAACTGACACTTAGTTAAAAGGTTGCCGACCCCTGCCTTAAAAGATAAGGCACACTAAGAAGAAGAAGAATAAAAATTACAGCTCTTAATGTTTATTTATTTACTAAATAATAATACATAATAAACTTGATTGGCAACCTAGAATATCCATTTACTTTAGGTACTTTTCATTTCACGAAATTACCTTTTTATTTAAAAAATATATGTAGTTTATTATTATACTAAAATTTTTTAAAAGCGATATTTTTAAACAAGCTGTAAGAAAAATTGATATAAATGAGTAGATTAAATAAGCTATGGGTTAGCATTACCTGAGACATTCAGTTCCATATCCAACACTTTCAAATGTTAACATTAAATCTGTGCAATTAGAACTACCATCTTCCGATTCAAAATAGAACGGAATAGCCAACGCTTTACCATTTAAATCAATAAAGATTTGCTTATAAGCAGGATTTAAATTATCTATAAAGGATTCTAGGCTTGCCCTAAGCTCCTTAATTGTTTCAGGAGAAAAAATAACATCAAAACTTTTACTTTGATCAGGTTCGATGATAGTTGCAGCGGGAATTATAGTAACAAGAGAGTAAGGTTCATCTTCTATCATTGAATCCTCTCTTGAAAACACACTTGTAGTACTCGAACTGTGTAGGGAAGGTTCTACAAATATAAACATGTTTAAAGTCCTCAAATATGTTAAACAATGTTAGAAAAATACCTTTTAAAAAAGTTTATTAACATAACTCTATAATCTAGCAGAGTTATGTTAATAAACTTATTTAAAAGAACAATTTTTACAATGATAATATAACTTTTGCTATAAAAACTATCCTATCTCAATCAGCACGTTTAAAACCTAATAATTGATTTTCAAATTGCAAGTTAAGGCACTTTTTAACAGGTTATAGTACTCACTAAAATAAGCCATTGCGTCAAATAGACCTACTTAAAATTAGATAATAGAGGAGATTTTTTAAATTAATTAAAATTGTAATTTCGATCCCGGCAATAAGGTTCTCCCGTTGTAATATTGTAATTTCTGGAAATTAACAAAGCTGTGATAAGTACTATTATTCTCACATTTTTGAACATAAGAGTAAAATAGTGATGTAAAAAATGAGATTTTTACAACTATTTTCTCAATAAAATATGTCTTTTAAGGAACATCTCTGGTTCGGAGGTAAAAAATTTACAATTTATTAGCACTTTACGATACTATTTTTAGAAATTATCGTGCCATAAAACGGCGTCTATGTTTAATTAAGTATAAGGCAGGAGGAATTACATATTTATTTTTTTCTAAGTTCTATTCAACACCTGGGTACCAGTACCCTTCCTTAATATTTACCAAGACCTTTATCAAAAATATTTCCAAGGCCATTTACACGATTAGCTGAAATTTGGAATCAAAGAAGTAAATAGATTTTTGCCGTGCTTATAAGCAAAATATATATATATATATATATATATATATATACGAGTATATATATATATATATATATATATATATATATATATATATATATATATATATATACGAGTATATATATATATATATATATATATATATATATATATATATATATATATATATATATATATATAGTCCTATATCCCTTCTACCATATGGTGTAGGGCAGTTATACATTCTCTCTTTTTTTCCTCTCAATCTCCACATATAAACTTCTTCCATCTGTCTCTATTCTTTGCCATTTTCACTACTTCTTTCCAGGATTTTCCCTTCTCCTACCTCCAATACTCCTATTCCAGGCCTGTCTAGGTCTTCCTCGCTTCTGTTTTCCTTATATTCGGGCTTCATACACTTGTTTCACCTGTCTATCATCCTTCATTCTCTGTATATGTCCCCACCATCCCAGCTGTCTTTGTTGTATATATTCCATAATTGCTCCCAGCCTTCTCCTTATTTCTGTATTCCTTATTCTGTCCTTCCGTGTAACTCCTTGTACTGCTCTCAGGTATTTCATTTCGACGGTTTGTATCTTATTTTTCTGCCTGTCTGTTAGGATCCATAATTCACATCCATATGTTAGGATTGTCCTATAAATTGCTTTGAACACTTTTATTTTTTTAGTTTCGTCACTTCTTTCCTCCGAATCAATTTATTACTTATTGCATAGTAAAGTTTGTTCGTTTTTTCGATTTTTTCATTAATTTCTTTGTCTTGTTTTCCAGTTTCATTCATTATCACTCCCAAATACTTACACTATTTCCTTCTATGTAAATGTTCGTTTGTTGGTTTTCCATTGTCATTACTTTTGTTTTATCTATATTAATTTTCATACCTTCTTCTTTAAACGCTTTATTCCAAATATCGAAGTTTTCTTGTAATTGTCTCTCATTTTCCGCCACTAGCACAATATCATCAGCAAAACCGCTTTAGATATTTCTATTCTTTTTAGCTTTATCCAATTGTCATTCTTTTCACTTTTATTTCGCATTTCTTGATTATTTCATCCATGAATACAGTGAACAATGTTGGGCTCCTCCCTGCCTCAAACCTTCCTTCTTGTAAATCCCTCCGACTTCATGTTGTTTTTTTAATACATACTGCACATTGTTGCTGTATATTCCCTTTATGATTCTTATTGTTTTTTTTGTTTATTCCCTTGTTTTCTAGGCTTTTCCACACTTTATTTCTCGACATACTGTCAAATGCTTTTTCTAAGTCTATGAAAGGAAGGTGTGGACTTTTATTTTATTTTGATCTTTTTTCGATAATCTGTTTCAATGTGGTCTTGTGTACTTCTTGCTGGTCTAAATCGACTTTGCGATTCCGACAGTTGTGGTTCTATTACTTTCTTTATCCTATTATTAATGATGCCCTCATAAATTTTGACAATTGTGTTCAGTATAGTAATGCCTCTGTAATTATTGCAATCGTCGTGATCCCCCTTTTTATAGATTGGTATAATAAACGATATTCCCCATTCGACCGGAAATTTTTCTTCTTCTCATGCACTATTAATTATTTCTAGCAATATTGATTTTCCTTTCTTCCTCATGTATTTAATCATTTCAGACGTTATCTTATCGCTGCCTAAGACTTTCCCATTTTTCAATTTTCTTATAACTTCCTCTAACTCTTTCCAATCTATTTGTTCCCTATTTTCTGTTTCTCCCATATTTTGTTGTTCCAATTCTTCATAATTTATATTCTCTTTTTCTTCATTACCTCCCAATAGTTCTTCAAAGTATTCTTTCCAACTTTCCATTATTGCTTTCTCTGTTGTTAGGATTTCTTGGTTTTTGTTTTTTACATATAAGTTGCTCCTTCCTGAATGATTTAAGAACTCTGTAGAACAGCTTTTGATTTTCTTTACTACTTTCTTCCATTTTATGTCCGAATTCTTTCCATGACTGTTATTTTGCTTCTCTTACCAACTCTTTTCCTTTTTCCCTTATATAGTTCATATTATTCTGGTGTTTTCGTTTTGAGATATTTTTTTCATTCTTTCTTCTTCGCAAGAATTTCTTCTTGGATATTACTATTCCACCAAGCTGTCTTTTACTGTTGTTTGCGTTGCACACTCCGCATACTTTGATAGCTCCGTCCAGAATTATATTCTTGCAGATTGCCCATTTTTCTTCCAAATTTTTTTCGAATTTCTCATCAGTTATTTGTCGTAATTTGATCATAATTTCTTCATTTCTTAGTTTATATGTCCTTATGGATTTGTATTTTCTTATTGTTGGGTTCTCATCTTTTGGCGACATTTCTTTGATTATTCCTACTAGTAGGTAATGATCACTGTATATTTCGGCTCCTCTTCTTATTCTTACGTTTTTCACATATTTTCTTTTGCTCCTTTATACCAGTATGTAGTCTATAATTGACCTCTCTTGTTTTGTATGTTGAAACCTTGTGTACTTATGTATATTTCTATGTTGGTAAAATGTGTTTGTTATGATGAGATCATGTGCATAAATAATGTTTCTTTTCTTAAAATAGTACGATAGCGTCGGATTTTGCGAGTCGCTTTTAAAGCAAATTAATATAAACAAACATTTTACTAAATCCATTTTAGTTGATATGATCAGAGACATACGACAGCAGAAACATTTTAAATGACAATATAGGGAACAAAAACAAAGTGCATTACAACATCGAAAACACAATTAAGACGTAAGCTTGTTGAGTAAAAAATTATGGCAGAAAATAGAGCTGCGAAGGCGATGAGTGGCAAACTTACACAACGTAATGTGGCGAAATAAACACCTAGGAATTGAAACGAAATCTCGAATTAAAAAGACCACAATTTAACCTATATTAAAGTAGACAGCGGAAATTCCATCTGAAACATCAAAAAAAAATATTTAAGATAATTATAACATCGAAGTCCGGTAATTAAATTTTAAGCAAAACCGCCTCAATGAATAATTTATTAAAAACGCAAGTTTTTAAACGGCATAAACGTTTTTTTTAGATAGAAACAGCTTGAAGCCGACAAATACTAGGACACTATAAATGATTCAGAGTTCTTAAATTCATGTCAGATGAACGCAAGGCACCACTGAAAATTATGAAGAACCTTCGTTATATTAACGAGGAATAAATTCAAAAGATTTTGAAGGAGAAACTAGGCAAAACCAGGCTTTGTTCTACACGTTTTAACTAAAGAGCAAACCTTATTGATAACACAACATTCCAGAAATAACCATTCGACCTCTGGACATGATCCAAACCTCCTGAAATCAATTATTGCTGGTGACGAGACATAACGCTTCCAATACTCCTAATGAAAGAAACGGTCGAAGTGCAGAATGAAACTCAAAATCATCACAGTAAACCAAAAACACAAATAGTTCCATTAAAAATCAGAACATTGATCATTGTCTATGACAGCAAAGGTTTTGTTTATCACGAATTTGTTCTAACCTGAACTAACCTCAACTAACCTGAACTATTAATGACAAGTATTATTTTTAAGCTTTGAAACGTTTGATAACAGCTGTTGCTTGTTACACTAAAAAGCCACATTTAACTTTCGTTCGTCAATTTTTATTTGGAAAGTGTGTAAATGAGAATTTTAATTACCGACGAGACAAGATTTACTAGAAGTGAAAAAAATAATTTTCGAGATGTCCATGTATGTCGAAATATTACGTTGTTCGACATCAAATTTTAAGAATGACTTTCAATAAACGTATAGGTTCATACTGTTAACATCAATGCCTATTAGTCTACCATTGTTACCTTACCGGATGACTGACAGATTATCTGCATTTTGTCCAGAATGACATGCCGAAGTTACTGGAAATAGTGCATTCAATGTCAGACAGATAATGTGGGTTCTTGATAATAGTGTGCTCTCACATTTAGACAGAAATTATTTACACAACGAGCTTCCCAATAGATGGGTAGAGCGAAAATGGTCAATTTCTTCACCTCTAGAACCACCCTTCTATCCCCATCACATTTATCTCTGATGTTACTTGAAACGCTGAATTTATAAAATGAAAATAATACAATAGAACGAGGCAAACGTATGGAAAACGTTAATGAGATAATTCGAAGATATCCTTATAATTTTATACAACTTTTAGGTGGTTATTAAAATAGATTGTTAATACTTTTATATAGGCTCGACGTAATGACTTTATGTAGTGAGTATTATGGCTAGATAAATAGAATGTACTGAAAATATCCTGTATAACCATTTAAAATCAGAGACGGGACTTCATAATCTTTCTAATATACAAAAAATATTGCTGTTCCAGGTATTCTTTTTTTCTTTACAGTCTTTCTACTTACTATAAGCGACTAAAATACAAATTAAAAATCAGTATTAGATTACAAGTAAATGAATTGCTACTCACAGAGCATGAGAACAAGCGCGTACTTCCCACAGACGGGAAGAAAGCTGTCAATGAACAACGACCAGTTACGCATAAACTTTCTAAGCTGAAATCTACTCCATCTTCATGTGTAACTAGAAGATGATAAAAAAGAACATAACGCGAAAAACCATGTATATTTGTTCGGACAGCCGAGACTGGTGAGTGTAAAGACTTGCTCGTCAATTCCAAAGACAAAAATAACTTGTTTCTCATCTTAACACCAAGTCCAAGATGGTCGATATACTAAACGATAAGTTCATGGAAGACTAGAACGAGGTACCAGGGATAACACAGTCTAAGACTCTTAGAGATAAGAGTACCTAAACTTGAGTATACCAGGTCCCTGGTATTAAGGTTAAATAGGAAAGACCTGAAGACACTGATGGGTATATTTATAGGATATTGCCACTTTAATCAGCATCGCATCGAGGTCAAAAACGATCCAGATCGCACATAGTGCTTGGAAGAGGCGACTGCTCGTTAACTTATTATGGCTTTCCCTTCCCGGTAAATTACACGAGCAAGACTATCATTTTGCTGATGGCCAAGTAGTGATTGCGTAAGACAAGGAAGATCTGGAATATATGACAAGAAAGCTAATTAAGAAATAAGGACTCGACTTTTAGCTTTTTTGGAAAGAATAAGGACTCGAATTTTAGCTTTTTTAATGTAGAATCGAATGCCATGTGGTACTTTTTGAAATTTTCAATTCTTTGACAGTGACAGTGTCAAATACAAGTGAAGCTCGAAAAATTTTTAAAATATTTTTCAATTTTAACACCATATTAAATGAAAAAATGCTTTTAAATACATAAGTAGGGATTTTTGAGGTTGCTGAATACGATCCCAATACAAAAAAATAGTTTAGTATTGACAGCTGTCAAACGAGCCATCAATTTACTCAAAATACCATTTAATCATTATTTCATCATATTAAAACACTATGCAAACATTGGCCTTTATGTTTTCGAATCGAATACGAATCTGATGTCAAAAAGATATTTTGACAGCTGCTAACTGGAGCATTTTACGTCGAAATAACAAATTTTTCTTGTGGGATTTTTCAAATGCATCATACATGGTTTTTCTGTATTCCATCGTCAATTGCAAATATAATATCAGATTTTAAATGTTACAGCTGCCAATTGTATAATTAGATGTCAAAACAACGAAATTAAAATGTTAAACGATACAAAGCGATTTTATTCTTAATTTTTTCATTTTGATGTAAGTCATTCATATATTTAATATTTTTGGGAGGATCGGTGGCTGCAAATGTAATTTGAGAATTGCAGTTTGACAGCTGCCAAACGTTAATCCAGCTATTGAAACGGTAAAAATAAGATTTAAATATATAGCAATTGCTATCTATAGCAATTACTAGGCACCTAAATTTTTCAAAATACTTTTTTTTCTTTACTATGGATCTTTTAACTGTGTGTGATTTCACACCGAGCAAATATAGATTACACAGTCCCACAAAAAAAAAAGGTTCTGATTCGTAAATGCGACTGTGATATTCTTATGTATAATTGTGAGACCCTTAAATTTTTATACTATAACCCAAAAAAGAGAAAATCAGCACTAAAATTAATAAAAAAAAACATAGAAATTATTTAAAAAATGTAGAAAACAGTTCTGCTTGGTGATTTGTCTAAGAAATAAGGTCTCAAGAGGTTGAAGAGTACAATCTATTACAAAGGTTCAAAAACCTGAATTACCGCAAAAAACTCCTGAAGTTCAAATAAACAGAAAATTCTAAATTAAATTTTGAATTTTTTTGGTGTTTTATACGAGAATCGTGCTCTTAACTAAACGATTCTAAACGATCAAAATTGAACCTAACAGAAAGACAAACCTAACAATCTCTTAACCAAAGATTCACCTTTGTGATACATTAGGATGCAGAGCAATAAAAAAAATATTTTGAAAAAATTTATGTGTCTAGCAATTGCTCATTTTCATCGATTCAGTAGCTGGCAGCTGCCTAATTTCAATTCTCATATCATATTTTCAGCCAGCGGTCTCAAAAACATTAAATATATGAATAACTTACATCAAAATGACAAAATTAAGGATAAAATCGTCTTTTATCGTTTAACATCTTATTTCCGCTGTTTTGACAGCTAATTATATAGTTGGCAGCACATTTAAAATCTGATATTACATTTGTAATTGACGATTGAACACAGAAAAATCATGTATGATGCATTTGAAAAACCAGAAAAATTGGTTATTTCGACGTAAAATGCCCCAGCTAGCAGCTGTCAAAATATCCTTGACATTAGATTCGTATTCAGCGACATCAAAAACATAAGGGCCAATGTTTGAATAGTGTTTTAACGTGATGGCATAATGATTAAATGGAATTTTGAGTAAATTGACAGCCCGTTTGACAGCTGTCAATTACTCAAATAGATTTTTTGTATCATGATCGTATTCAGTAACCTCAATAATATGGTCTTAAAATTGACAAATATTTTAAATATTTTCCGAGCTTCACTTGTATTTGACAGTTATTGTCAAAAAATTGACAATTTAAAAAAATACTACACGGCAATTGTTCCACATAAAAAAAAGCTGAAATTTGAGCCCTTATACTTTCCAAAATCATTTAACCAGTTTTGACTGCAGCCATTTGCGTTTTCGTATGGAATAACCTACCTATATATATATATATATATATATATATATATATATATATATATATATATATATATATATATATATATATATATATATATATATATATTATATACGTACATGTACTGAATACGATCATGATACAAAAAAACTATTTGAGTAATTGACAGCTGTCAAACGAGCTGCACTATGAAACTTATAATTCGTAGCGCCACTCTACCTAATGCAACCTTATCTTGTATAAAATGTAGGGATGGGCGTAATATATTTTTACCTATCGATAGTCAATGGTCACTTACTATCGATAATATTAAGTTATCGAAAATTCGATAGGTATAGATATATCGATAGTTATCAGTATAATGTTAGCCATCGGTTTATTGATAATGTTTGGATTCATTGATTCTTAATCGCTATAATGATAAGTATAGATTTACCGACAAAAACGTCCATCCTAAATACATACAAATATATCTTAAGTGGGTGATAAATTGATATGCAAAATAGTTAACAATTTGGCATGACGACAGAACTAAAGTGTAGAGGTAAAATATTACACCAGTAAATACCTACCACTAAGCTACCGATTCTTAAATTTTGTATAAAATTTGTATTTATATTTGACAAGTAATATCGGTAGTGAATCACCTCGGCCATGGACCCCGAACAAAATCTGGAATGATGAGAAATATGTCCCCGAAGGATCACCCACTTTAGTCAATTTCGATGTTTATCATGGTTTTATTCCAATATTTATTTTAAATTATCTTTTAAGGCACAGTAATATTTTGCAATTTATGGAAAATACTAATACTTGCCAGACAAGCTTTACCATTGTCTCGATTAGGCGATCCCAGGTTTATTCTCGTGTAGCCAAATTATGTTTAGTTATGAAAGTATTGTCCAATAAACTTTTCCTGTGAACTTTCAGCAAAAGTACGATTATAAAATTCCGAGCAAGTTTAAATCACAAAAAATTGATATTTATTTTTATAATTTTGGATCAGTTTAAAATTTTTCATACTAACATAAATTTTGGCAAAATTATGGGGCTAGGTGAGATATACGTCTTCTGCCCCTATGGGCGTAAAATAAAGCGACTTTTATTACGTTAATTTAAAAATCTACTAAGTTGTATTGTGCTATTATAGCGTCTTATCGTTTTTCCCTTCACGGTACAATAAGTAGCACCACAAAGTGCCGCAAAGCGTCGTTAATATTAAATAAGCATAGGAATGGCATGAAGCTATGGTAGACGTCGAAAATTTGTTAGTCTACTTCGGTGTGTCTTTATTGACATTATGACGCTGTTTCACTACAAACTGCTCCGGAGTGTTTTATATCGCGTACAACCTGCAGTAGATCAAGACTAATGTAAATTATTATATCTACGCACGTAGCGATTTAGGGATATCCCCCAAGTGTGAGTGCCGTTCTCATAATAAAAAAAAGTTCGACAAGGCAAGGCCTCAACCAGAAAGACTATCTTATCTTGAGATGTGATATCAGGAAATCATGTGCTGAAACGGACCCAGATCTCATCGTGTGTCCCTTATATTCAAATACCTTGTTCGTATAAGACTAAATCCTTAATGTACTGTATCAGTTTTTGATACTTACCAGCCTTGAAATTATTATCAGGAATATTGCTTGACGATGAAGACCTCTTAATATTTATTGAGGTACGATCATAATTTACGTTCCATTTAATTTTCAATGGTACTGCTCCGTTGTTGCAAACCTCAAGTTTTTGGCAATTTTTCTAAAATAAATGACTCGTCACTGATGATCTTTATGATTAAAGAGTGAGATTCAGATGAATTATTATAACGGTAAAAACTCCTTTCCAAAAATGAGACTTTTTACAATTATGAGCTAACCAATGACAATGTAATCTGATGGGTCTCCATACTATCTTTGACAATTTTCTTCAACCTAAACAGCTAGTTCA
This sequence comes from Pachyrhynchus sulphureomaculatus, assembly GCA_019049505.1. Classification (NCBI taxonomy): domain Eukaryota; kingdom Metazoa; phylum Arthropoda; class Insecta; order Coleoptera; family Curculionidae; genus Pachyrhynchus; species Pachyrhynchus sulphureomaculatus. Next base: position 179,507,952 of record CM032447.1, on the reverse strand, counting down.
ACTCAATATAGCTCATTATTATTACTTTATTTTAGCTTAATTTACCTAATCTAATATATCATCTTTCACATAGCCGCCCTAATAGGGATTAAGTTCCACTATACATAAAGAAACCAGAGATATGGTGATACACACCAACGTTGTCTAGGTACCGCAACAGTATTCCACGGAATTTTAAAAAGAAAATGTTTGTAATTTAATCACGGACGTTATTGTATTTCTAATATGAACTATTTACATATTACAGTTATCTTAGCAACAGCCACAGAAAATATAGCTATCACTAGATAATATCAAACAGATGGAACAAAATATCGCCGCAAAATAAAGCCGGCTGGCTAACGCCGGATTGGTAAAAGGCGCCTCATCAAGTGCAAGTACAAGTTGTATTATACCACGGCTATCTTGAATGGCCTTTAATTTAAAGTTCTTGGCAATTGCAATATTATTGGTGGACAAGCTAAGTGCTATATTTGATATAGCTCGAATTTATTTTAAAAAAAAAAAACGTATTTTTTCGAATATAATCGATTATATTAACTTTTTAAAATAAAATAATGCGCGTGTACGTACTTATGTGTGTGCGTCGTATATTATTATATGTAATGTGTGCGTGGGCACATGTGTTTGTATGTCTTTATATGTGCGCGTGCGTGTATTATTTAAGTATTTAATAAAGTTTAAAATGAGTAAAACCGAAAATTAATAATGTTTAGATGAGCTATAGACTCGAAAGACAGGAACTCAGAGACAAATAACAAAAGCAGATACAACAAGACATGCAAGACATAACGGAGCGGGAAACAATAGAAGATATGTAGGCGAAGATAAAGGAGGCAATACTAAAAGCAGCCGGGGGTGTGTGGGACCGCAAGGATTGCAAACAAAGAATTCAAAAAGACAGTGGTGGAACGAAAAAATAAAGAACGTAATTAAAGTAAAAAGGAGAAAATGGAAGCACCACCTAAACAAGAAGACGAAACAGGATTACGAAGAATTTAAAAGAGAAAGAAAGGTGGTCAAGGACCTAGTAAAAGACGGAAAGAGAGCAATGTAGATAGAGTTTGGAGAATGGTAAGAATATTGCAAATATTGATGAACGACTTATTCAAATTAAATTAGTAAAGAGTCTTCTAAAAAAGTATGAATTACTTTTTGTCTTAAATATGCCTTACTTATTTAACAATAAATAATTAATCAAATCATATGCAATTTTAACGTCACAGCTTAAATGATGCAAAATAACAACAGGGGTCAAAACCTACCGCATTTTGAAATTTACGAAGGCGGCGTTGCTTTGATTTCTTAGTGCAATTGTTTTTTGTTTAGTTTGACATTTTTTCATTCAATAAAACGAAATTGTTTAAGAATGGGTCGTCGAACTACAATTTCTGAGAGAAATTTAATTATTACTCATTACAGGAATGGATACAGCCAAAGAGACAGCCAAAATGGTAAATAAATGTCCGTCAACTGTTCAGCATATCATTGAACGTTACCGGAATGAAAATAGAGTCGAGAATAAGTCAAGGTTGGCTCCAAATAAGATCTTCAATGAACGTGAAGAGAGGTATCAAATAATCCAAAAACAAATGCGCCAAAGTTGTGCACCGAGGTGGAAAGACAGTTTGGAAAAAGGTGTACCCCCGAAACAGTTCGACGGATCTTGCGAAATAATAATTTACATGGTCGAACTGCTAGAAATAAGCCTTTCATTAGCCAAAGAAATAGACGCGTGAGATTGGAATTTGCCAGATCAATAAAGACTTGAACTTCTGGAATTCAATAATATTTGCTGATGAGACCAAAATAAACTTATTTGGGTCCGATGGAACAATATCAGTGTGGAGAAAGCCTAACGAAGAATTAAAAATGAAAAATAAAAGCTACGGTAAAGCACGGTGGAGGTGGAGTGATGTTATGGGGCTGTATGTCATCTGCAGGAGTAGGTAACATGCATTTCGTCGAAGGGAATATGAACCAATATGTGTACTTGGATATACTAAGGCAGCATCTCCTCGCTAGTGCCCAAAAATTAGATATTGAAAACAATTATCGGTTGTATCACGACAATGATCCAAAGCACACATCATTTCGAGTCCGCAGTTGGTTGCTTTATAACTGTCCAAATGTTATTAAAACACTAGCCGAGTCACCAGACTTAAATGTAATTGAAAATTAAACATTAAAAAATAAAGTAAATAGTGCCCCAATATCAAATAAAACTGAATTAAAAATAAAAATTACTGAAGCATGGAACACTATTTCCCCGGAGTATACTAGAAAGTTAGTTGAATCAATGTCCAGAAGATTACAAGCCGTTATTGATAATGAGGGAGGCCCGACCAAATATTAGCAGGCTTATCTCAAATTCTACAGTTTGTTTTCTCTAATAATTTTTGGTATATTGAATTTTGCATCATTTAAGCTGTGACGTTAAAATCGCATATAATTTAATTAATTATTTATTGTTAATTAAGTAAGGCATATTTAAGACAAAAAGTAATTCATACTTTTTTAGAAGACTCTTTACTAATTTAATTTCAATAAGTTGTTTTTTCCAAATAAATAAAGAGGCACTGAGACCAGTTAGTCTTTTCTTATAGCGACTGCATCATTTAAGCTGTGAGTCACTGTATATTTTTTTTCTCACCTAAAGTGCCCCACTTTTGCAATTTATCACGATAACTTGCGATACCCTATATACTTATACATACAGAATTTATATGTACTTGGATGTTAATTTAAAAAAATTCTACGAATTCACTCATTTATGTGTAATAAGCGTTATCGCTTATTATATATGAATATAATAAAAAAAATTATAATAATAAATGTAATAAAAAGAATCGCGAAATTTAGTATTACTTCGTCAGTTTTTGAGTTCGGTATAAAATATCTCACGCTATTAAAATTAATAAATATAATGGTGAAAATAATAGTTTGTGATGCTAATCATGCCCTCTTACATTAAAAAAATAGGAATAAAATTTGTTTATTGTGCTTTAAGAAAACAAAGATAATGACTAAAATCCAAGTAAGTATACGGTAGCCCAAATTATCGTGAGAAATTGCAAAAGTGGGGCATTTTAGGTGAGGCGAAAATATATATATGCGCCTAATATTTGGTATTCGTAAAAGGAATCACATAACACACAAATTGTTTGAACTGGGATGGTTAAATATGAATGATAGACGTTGTTTGCATGCGGCTTGTTTATTCCACAAAATTGTCTTAACGGGTGTTCCCTCCTACCTACAAAGAAAAATTACCTTTAGATCAGATGTTCATAATTTGAATGTCCGTTTTCGAGGTCGCCTTACGCCTCCGGCTCACAAAACTGAAAAATTTAGATCGTCCTTCTCTTTTCAAATAGCTAAGATTTATAACTCAATTCCAGAAAATATAAAACTATTAGATCCTAGGTCATTCAAGGCGGCGTATAGGAGGATTTTGTTAAATATATAAAGATATAGTACTTATTTATGTAAATTTTCCTTCAGAAAGGAATATCACTAGCTCTTGAGTATATCTGTGCTCTGTATGAATTCTATTGTTTATCTCGGATATGTTGGGGTGACTCGCCTGTCTATTTAACAATGTAATTAATATCAAGGTTTTTTTTTTTGTTTGCTCTAGCTGTGTCATGAGCCATTCTCTATTTTCTTTGTCTTTTTTTTCTTTTTTCCTAACACTTACAACATTACACAGTTTTATTAAGATACTAGCACAGTTTAATAGATAAATATTGTATTCTATAAACTTTAGTATTAGGATGCTTAAGGTAAAGAACAGGGGGAATGTTTGTACCTTCATGGTCTTACATTCCCAGCTGACCTTCGGCATTTTCCAATTTAATGTAGCATTTTGTTTATTTAGTTTATGATGTTTTATTTTCTCTTTCATAATTGGAAATAAAGACCATATTTATTTATTTATTTATTTATAACATAAACAAATACACAAGCTCATCTAAATATTATTAATGTTTGGTTTTACTCATTTTAAGCTTTATTAAATACTTAAATAGTACTTCGCATTCTCCACTACACTTACCAACGCACACACTACATAGAATAATACACCACGCACGTACATAAGCACGTACACACGCATTATTTTATTTTAAATAGTTAATAGTGCAATTAAATTCGAAAAACACGTTTTTTTTTTAAAAAAAAATTCGCGCTATATCAAAAATAGCTCGAAGAAAGATTTCAATTTTTTTTATTATTTTATATATTTTCACAAACCTTTTCCACCAATAATACTGTAATTGGCAAGAACTTTAAATTAAAGTCAATTCAAGATAGCCGTGATACACAACAACAATGGAGAAAAGTATGCGCGGCATCTCTGGGAAACTCGACGAGGCATATTTTTAACGATCCGGCGGTAGCCAGTCAACTTCGTTTTGCGGTAACATTTTGTTCTACGTCTTGGTTTGGAAGAAAAGTGGAGTATCTTCAAGAATATAATCCTGGAGGGGGCTACCAGAGTATGCGGAGTGTGCAACGCAAACAACAGTAAAAGACAAACAGCTTGGTGGAATGGTGATATACAAGAAAAAATTATTGCGAAGAAGAAAAAATGAAAAAAATATCTTAAAACAAAAACACCTGAATAATATGAACTATATAAAGGAAAAAGGAAAAGAGTTAAAAAGTTGGTAAGAAAAGCAAAGGAACAGTCATGGAAAGAATTCAGAGACAAAATGGAAGAAAATAATAAAGAAAATCAAAAGTTATTCTACAGAGTTCTTAAATCATTCAGGAAGTACCAACCTATAACCGAATTATAAGTAAAAACCAAAACCAAGAAATTCTAACAACAGAGAAAGCAATAATGGAAAGATGGAAAGAATACTTTCAAGTACTAGTGGGGGGTAAAAGAAAAAGATAATGCAAATTATGAAGTATTGGAACAGTAAAATAAGGAAGAAACAGAAGATAGGGAACAAATAGAATGGAAAGAGTTGGAGGAAGTTATAAGAAAATTGAAAAATGGAAAAGTCTCAGGCAGCGATAAGATAACGTCTGAACTGATTAAATACATGGGGAGGAAAGAAAAAACAATATTGTTGGAAATAATTAATAGTGCATGGGAGGAAGAAAACTTTCCAGTCGAATGGGGAATATCGTTTATTACACCAATCTATAAAAAGGGAGAACACAAGGATTGTAATAATTACAGAGGAATTACTATGCTGAACACAATTGTCAAAATTTATGAGGGCATTATTAATACTAGGATAAAGAAAGAAAGAACTATCAGAAATCGCAAAAGTGGATTTAGACCAGCAAGAAGTACACAAGATCACATATTTACACTGAAACAGATCATCGAAAAAAGATCAAAACAAAATAAGAGTCTACACCTGGCTTTCATAGACATAAAACAAGCATTTGACAGTGTACCGAGAAATAAAGTGTGGAAAAGCCTAGAAAACAAAGGAATAAACGAAAAGACAATAAGAATAATAAAGGGAATATATAGCAACAATGTGCAGTATGTAATAAAAAACAACATGAAGTCGGAGGGATTTACAACACAGGAAGGTTTGAGGCAAGGAGGAAGCTTGAGCCCAACATTGTTCACTGTATACATGAATGAAATAATCAAGAAATGCGAAATAAAAGTGAAAAGAATGACAATAGGATACTGGAAGCTGAAAAGAATAAAAGACAAAGAAATTAATGAAAGAATCGAAAAAACGAACAAACTTTACTATGCAATAAATAATAAATTCATTAGGAAGAAAGAGGTGACGAAACAAACAAAGATAAAAGTGATCAAGGCAATTTTTAGGACAATCCTGACATATGGATGTGAAGCATGGACCCTAACAGACAGGCAGAAAAACAAGATACAAGCCGTCGAAATGAAATACCTGAGAGCAGTACAAGGAGTTACACGGAAGGACAGAATAAGGAATACAGAAATAAGGAGAAGGCTGAGAGTACAAGCAATTATGGAATATATACAACAAAGACAGCTGGGATGGTAGGGACATGTACAGAGAATGAAGGATGATCGACAGGTGAAACAAACAAGTGTATGAAGCCCGAATACAGGGAAAACAGAAGCAAGGAAGACCTAGACAAACCTGGAATGGGAGTATTGGAAGTATATTTAAGGAGAAGGGAAAATCCTGGAAAGAAGCAGTGAAAATGGCAAAGAATAAAGAAGAAAGGAGAATGTATAACTGCCCTACACCATATGGTAGAAGGGATATACGATTATATATATATATATATATATATATATATATATATATATATATATATATATATATATATATATATATATATGTATATATATATATATATATATATATATATATATATATATATATATATATATATATATATATATATATATATATATATATATATATATATATATATATATATATATATATAAAAAATAGTTAAAGTTTTATCTTTTTATTTTCGGGAAATCGGTCAATAAGAGGAAACTCATTTGTTGTTAAATTCTATATTTCGTTGGTAATTTCCAACTTCATCAGGAATGTAAAAACTGAAAGTAGAAGAAAAAAAAAAAACTGTATGTACTAAACAAGAATAAACAAAGGAGACTCACCAACACAGAGTATTACAAAATCAAAGGTGATGTTAACATTCGCCACACACTACTAACAAATAAAAAACACAAACAACATGACAAGGAACAATATAAACCTTCTGTCCCGATCACTATAATTTAACTGATAATTATGAAGGTAATTTGTTTGAACAGTAGTTTGACTGTGTGAGTAGTAGTATCCTATGCCTAATTCTTAATAACCTATCAGATTATACTGTAAATCTACAAACTTAAAATGTTACAATAGATGGCCATGGACAAAACGGAATATATTGAAAAAAGTGAAATTCTGTTAAGTGATGAAACTACTTATGTCCAACTACACCGTGACCCTACTACCACTGTACAAGGTAATTACAACTGTCTTATTAAAACCATACTAAACTGCAAGCAATTGACTGAACAAGAAGCCAGGAATCTTACTATTTATAATTCAACTTGCCCAAAGTTGTACTGTTTGCATAAGGTGCATAGACCAGGTAACCCACTGAGACCTATTGTCAGTTCTGTCAATGCCACTACATACAATATCTTTAAATTTCTATCCAATATTTTGAGCTGCGCATTTAAAGATAACACAGTTTTTAATATCAAGGACACCTTTTCTTTTGTAAATGCAATACATGGCTTACAGCTACCAACTAGCTATGTTCTTGTATCGCTGGATGTTGCGTCCTTGTTTACTAATATACCTTTGGAGTTAGTGATTGATGTTATTAGTAGTGATTGGGATCAGATAGCTGAATATACTACTATATCAAAAAATAATTTTATAAATCTAATTACATTCATTTTCCAACATACATATTTCGGTTTTAATAATAAGTATTATCCTCAGATTTTCGGCACACCAATGGGATCCCCCATTAGCCCTATTCTGGCCACCATTGTGTTGGACCGGTTATTACTTTGTGTATTACCTAAATTACCATTTGAAGTCCCATTCATATATAAGTATGTTGATGACATCATTTGCTCCATTCCCGGTGGTTCAGCTCAACTTGTGTTGGATATGTTTAATTCATTTCATGATAGATTACAGTTCACTATTGAAATGGGACTTGATTCAGGTGTTTCCTTTCTTGACACCAAGGTTATTAGAAATATACAGAACAGAATTATATTAAATTGGTACCAAAAACCCACAGCAACTAACAGATATCTGAACTGTTCGTCAAATCATTCGACGAGTCAAAAATATAATACAGTGCTTGCCATGAAGAATAGAATAACTCATATAAGTGATGATAGGTTCCTTCAAACTAATCTAAACAAACTCTATAAGATTTTCGTCAACAATGGTTACCCAAAACGCACACTGAAAAAAATCATTTTTAATTCTACATTTTATGACGGTCCTTTGGATGATAACAAGCTTGAAGTGAAGTATGTTAGGTTGCAATCTGTTCCGAATCTAACTGATAGGATAGTCAAGATTAGGATAGTCAAGATTTTCAAGAAGTTTTCAAATTTGAAGATAGTTAAGACCAATTATTTATGTAATGGCAAGTTGTTTACCAAGACCAAACAAAGAACCCCTCTGATGTTCAATAGTAGTGTTGTTTACAGATTGCCATGTCTGGGTTGTAAAGGTGTTTATATAGGACAGACCTCTCAATGGTTGAAAAATCGGCTGACACAGCACAGGAGTGATTGCGTGATTGGGAAAAACTCGTGTGCTGTTTCGTGTCACTATTTGAATACGGGACATGTTTTTGATTATGCGAATACTAAGATACTTGAAGTTGAGAACGTATATAATAAACGGTTATTCCTTGAGATGTGCCATATTATTAGGGATGATAAGACAATTAATTATAAAACGGATATTAATAACATAAGCAATATCTATTGTAACATTTTAAGTTTGTAGATTTACAGTATAATCTGATAGGCTATTAAGAATTTGGCATAGGATACTACTACTCACACAGTCAAACCACTGTTCAAACAAATTACCTTCATAATTATCAGTTAAATTATAGTGATCGGGACAGAAGGTTTATATTGTTCCTTGTCATGTTGTTTGTGTTTTTCATTGTTAGTAGTGTGTGGCGAATGTTAACATCACCTTTGATTTTGTAATACTCTGTGTTGGTGAGTCTCCTTTGTTTATTCTTGTTTAGTACATACAGTTTTTTTTTTCTTCTACTTTCAGTTTTTACATTCCTGATGAAGTTGGAAATTACCAACGAAATATAGAATTTAACAACAAATGAGTTTCCTCTTATTGACCGATTTCCCGAAAATAAAAAGATAAAACTTTAACTATTTTTTACAATAACTACGGTCGTTATCAACGAGAATTAAAATAAATTATATGTATATATATATATATATATATATATATATATATATATATATATATATATATATATATATATATATACGTCTTGGTTTTCTATAACGATAGCTATATTTCCTATGCAGTATCATTCAGCGGACGACACCAGTTAACCGCACGTATAGCTTTTTTTCTCTTTACCTACTCCAACACAAAATAATTAAAAAAAAAACATTACGTTGTTAAAATAAAAGCAAACGTACGAGTATTGCATACTAGTTAAATATCCAATCTATTGTCCAGTAATTGGTATGCAGAGGTGGGAAATCGTACTTAAAAAGTTGCGTGTGAATTTAATTTAGTCAAGTTGCATTAATATCCTAAGACCTTTAACAATTTCGAAATATTTCATTTCAAAAATATTCTATAACAGATATACAATTGTTTATAAAATGGCATGAACAATGAAGATAATATTTCGTTTACGTATAAAATTAAAATGTTCACACAAACAATAAAAATTCCTAAAATATACAGCAAATATAGAAGTAGTTAAAGTTTCTTCTAATAGTATCCCTGCTGATGTCATATATGTTTATTTTGTAAAACATTTTTTACTTGCAATTCATCTCAGTAATAAATATAAACTGTAAAAAATGTATAAAAACTACGTACAAAATTATGTAAAAAATTTTCTACGAAATTTTACATAAATATTTAATTTAACCAAAAAATGTAAATTTATGCGGTAAAATTACTTATACTATTATGATATTTCAATGGTTTTTGGTATATTTGCACTTCGTATTTGTACCTGCGAGTTCTCATCTTTACAGCGCTGTTGTTTGAAGCCGGTCTTTTAGTCCTGCTGGTGCTACTGGGAAATGGTTAATGGTGACTTCTCAAACATTTATTTACACCTTACGAAGGAAAGTTTTTTGATTCCTTAGTAATTGTTATATGATTTAAATTATAAGCTATACTTTATATAATTATGTCTACCATACCAATGATGAGATTGCACTTCAAGGAAAATATCTCCAAAGGTATTTATTAGAACAAGATTAACCATCCATACTTTTATCTTAATCTAATTTTTTTATTTTACAACGAATGATTTGAAAATTATGAAAGATTTCAAGATTTGGTCGAACATAACGTATTATTATTTGACACGGCGGAAGTAATAGCAAGCTGCATAGATGAAAGATACTGGCAGACCTAAGCTGCGATTATGACGAACCACGCTGTTAATGACTATCCTTTGAGAAGATTTCCGGGAGGCCTTACGGAACTGAACCGACTCTCTGACTCGGCTTCCCAGTGGCTCTCTACTCTGGACATTACCGTCTGAGTCAGCGTTCTTTAATGTTACCTCGCACTACATTTGTTAGATGTTTTATATTATGACAATACCATTTGCTCTTATTTGATATCTTGCTATTATATATACATTATTTATATATATATATATATATATATATATATATATATATATATATATATATATATATATATATATATATATATATACTAGCCGGGCCCGCGGCTCTGCTCGCGTGGACTTGATTCACTACTATCGTCACTGCTTATGTTACCCAATGTAATAAAATAACTCCCATTATTTCTCCTTATCCCACAATATTTCTCCTTATCTCCTATTATCTCTACATAATTTCCATTATTTAGGCTTATCTGTGCTCATCTCCCATTATTTCTCCTTATCTTCCATTATTTCTCCTTATCTCCCATTATCTCACTTTATTTCCCATTATCTAGGCTTATCTCGACTTATCTCCCATTATTTCTCCTTATCTCCCATTATTTCTCCTTATCTCCCATTATCTCACCATAACTCCCATTATCTAGACTTATCTCTGCTTATCTCCCATTATCTCTCCTTATCTCCCATTATTTATACTTCTCTCCCATTATCTCACCTTATCTCCCATTATCGAGGCTTATCTCAACTTATCTCCCATTATTTCTCCTAATCTCTCATTATCTCACCTTATCTCCCATTATCTAGGCTTACATCGAAGTATATAGAGCATATGTATAAATTTATAAAAAAACGTAAATCGGATAAGTGGTTCTCGAGTGATAAGCGCACTAACGGATAGAGAGACAGACAGAGAAACGTTGCATTTTATATATATTGTATTCTTTGCTACATGATATTGTTCCATATTTAATGCTTTAGGGAGTGTATTGCAAGAGAACGCGCTAGCGGCAAGCTTTTCTCTGACTTGATTCACTATTATCGTCACTGCTTATTCCTTATGTCACCTAATAAAACATATCCTATAACCTGAGAGAAACATACGTATGTTTAAAAAAAAAGCACGTAAATCGGATAAGTGGTTCTCCAGTGATAAGCACACTAACGGACGGACAGACAGACGGACAGAGAGACATTGCATTTTATATATATTATAGATATTCTCTGCTACATAATATTATTCCATATTTAATGGTTTGGACTGTGTATTGCAAGAGAACGCGCTAGCGGCAAACTTTGTCCGACTTCATTTACTATTATTGTCACTGCTCATTCCTTATGCTACCTATCGTAATAAAATATAGCCTATAATCTGGCCAAAGAACATGTTTTTTTAAAAAAAAGTACGAAAATCGGATAAGTGGTTCTCCAGTGATAAGCGCACTAACGGACAGACAGACAGACAGAGATACGTTGCATTTTATATATATTATAGATGTAATAAAATATATACCTCTAACCTGGTCAGAGAACATATGTATGAATTTAAAAAATCACGTAAATCGGATAAGTGGTTCTCGAGGGATAAGCGCATTAACAGACAGACAGACAGACAGACAGACAAACATTGCATTTTATATATTGTAGATATAGATTATTATTATTATTATATAATCTGGCCAAAGAATATATATATATATATATATATATATATATATATATATATATATATATATATATATATATATATATGAATTTAAAAAAAGACAGGTAAATCGGATAAGTGGTTCCCGCGTGATAATCGCACTAATGGACAGACAGACAGACAGAGAGACATTGTATTTTATATATTATAGATTATACATTACAGATATTCTTTGCTACATAATATTGTTCCATATTTAATGGTTTAGGCTGTGTATTGCAAAGGCACGCGCTAGCGGCAAACTTATTTCCGACATCATTCACTATTTTACGTCACTGCTCATTCCTTATGCTACCTATCGTAATAAAATATAGCCTATAACCTGGCCAGAGAACATATGTATATTTTTAAAAAAAAAGTACGTAAATCGGATAAGTGGTTCTTCAGTGATAGGCGCACTAACGGACAGACAGACAGACAGACAGAGAGACGTTGCATTTTATATATATTATAGATATATATATATATATATATATATATATATATATATATATATATATATATATATATATATATATATATGCTGTGATACCGTCAGCGTTGTCAAAGTTTTTTTTTTACGATACCTTTTGGACAACGCGGTAGTAGCGCGGCCACGGGTATTATGGCATTTCTGCCATAACTAGTACCTATCTATGGAACCAAGCCAAATTTATGTGTACCGTAAACCGGAATGCGGTGCGGGGTGCACAAATGGTAGGAAGAGATGACAAGTTTGTCATTTTGCAATCAAACCACCATGCGTTATGCGCTGTAGGTTGCGGAATATACACTTTTTCAGCCGTTTTGTAATTAATCCCTTTCTTTTACTCTGTCGATTTAAGATTGTCTCCTAACCTAAACAAGCATACCGTGGCGCAGAAACTGTACGGTATTAGTAAAAAAATTAGAAGTCCACCAAATAAACTATTCTCCGTGTACAGGAAAATCTCTAAATAACAAACTTATCTTTAAATTTTATGTAAAATAAACTTACATCTTTAATAAAAGTATCTGGAAAATTAATAACATCCGTTATACAAGAATATTTACTATAATCTGCTGCAATTATCAAAAAGAGAGGTACTGGTTTACAAAATTCAGGAATGGTGGCAAACTCAGGTTCGGTTCCTTCTGTCATTAATTCCATCAAACACTGAATGTCCTCATTGGATGGTTTCCTTAAAATAAAAATTCTCCCAGATTTTAACCTCAGCTCAGCAAAACCCTAATTTGGTACTTATTTAAAGTTGAAGCTATTTATTGTATCATGTATTTCTCATAGCTGCACTTACCCAATTGAAGACGAAGAAAGAAGTTTTCCATCAACACTAGGAATACTGTGATCACACAATATTTGCTTAACCGATGGATGAACAATATCAGTACCTTGTAGATCTGGAACACTATAATCTCGGAATTGTGTTGAAGGGTATTCACTACCTTGACTAACGTCCACGAAAACAACTTTTTCCTCCTGCATGGACTGCAAATGTACATTTCTTTGTCTATCGTCCCATGATAGTGGATCTTCATTAGGATAAACATAATCAATTTTGCTTAAATTGCAATTAATTCTTTCCTAAAAAAAAAGTTCAACTTATTTCACTGAGTAAGTAACACTCGGACTTAAAGAATATGAATGCATTGTTACTTAATTTACTTAATATTCATTAATAGTGTAACGTGTACATTAGACCAAGAGGGCGACCCGAAATTTTGACCTGTCGACTAACCGTCTGCCTAGTTGTTCATTCTATCGAGCGAGTCGAATAATAGCCATTGATTTTTGCCCAAAATGCTATATTAAAAAATGGACTGTCGTCTAACCACTTGATCAAGTACCGTAACATTTGTTGGCACTAAAAAAGTCGAGCGTCCCAAAGAGCAGACGCCGCCGAAACCGGACCAGCTTTAGGGCCAAAAAAATGTCCATTCAAAAATGGACTGTCATTGAACCATATGAATTTACTACTCAGTATATATCACCACCACACCCAACACTTAATTTTTGTACTCGACTCGCGTTTCGCTAACCATATTAGCTTCATCAGGAACGATGATTGACTAAAGCTAAACTACAAATCTACCCTATTTATACTTAGCCTAACACCTGAATTACTCAGGCGGAACTAATGGCATAGGCCATGCCATTAGTTTCGATCAACTCACCAATAGAGGGGACTATAAGGAATAGGCTCTCTGTCTTTATTTAAACTACTTTTACATTTTAAAATTTCCATACTTTCGTATGCATTCAACAATCTCCCATCAGATACGTTTTTAATTAATCTTAGATTATCTAATGTTACAGTATGATCAGCTTCAAGAGCATGTTCGGCAATGCTAGACTTTTTTGTTCTACTGTATTTTAAATGTGCTACATGTTCTTAAAAACCTGTTTTAATTGACCTTTTAGTTTGCCCAACATACTTTTTGTCGCCATCATTACAACTAATTTCGTAAATTACACTTTTCTCACAATTAGGAATCTTATCTTTGGGATTTTCTAAGATATTCCTCAGATTGTCTGATGACTTATAGACCAAGGTGAGGCCTACCTTATTAAGTCCCCTGATATATTTCGTATTATATGGTATGGAGACATACTTGGTCTTATTTTCTTCGCTTATAAAAAAGTGAAATTCTGAATATTTAACCTGAACGTATGTCTATTTATTAACTTGTTTATTAAGTCATCGTCATAACCATTAACTCTAGTTATATGTCTAATACGATTCCTTTCATTATTGAAGTTTACTCTATTCAGAGGACCAAACGATGAACTAAAAAATGTAATGCGGCTAATTTATTAATAATAATAATAATAATGTCTTTATTGTGCATTCACATTATAATTACAATAATATATAGTGTCAGTAACTTAAACACACAAAAGGCGAAGTAGAAGTTAGGTTTCCTCACTTAACTTATCATAATATACAATAAAACTAGACTTACGACTAAAATAACAGTTTTTCCTTAACTCTATTCTGCAGAGGGCAAATATATAAGCAGTACCATATGTAAATCAATCACTCCGTATCAGAAATCAGACGCAACGTACTCAACAGAGCGGCATTGCGGCTCAGGGGAGTCTAGGTACTATTCATGCTGGAACAGAGATGCTGTGCTAGAGGACGAATGGAATTTTTAAAAATCTGAGGGGGGACGTTTTTCAAATTCAACGGGACCAGATTGTATTTTTGCGGGATTTAATAACCGAACGATCTTTCAAATAGAGTTGTTACGGGGGAAGGAGGAGTGATAGTAAATTTGTGCCTCAAATCCAACTCATGTGCACCATATCTGAATTTTATTTTTTGATATAAATGTGACGGGCATTTTAGAAAGATTATTTTATTATACAAAACTAAGCTATGAAACATTCTTCTTTCTCGCATGTTAAACCAACCAATATCTTTCAATTTTGCACTCACCCCTCTTTCATATTTTCTGATCCGACATATCATTCGCACATAGCAGTTTTGCCCTACAAAGTGTCACAAAAAGAGAAGTGTGACAAGACCAGGCAGTCACATAACGATTTCTTGAGGTTCACATCCAAAAGGTGCCTTTGATTGAAAATTAGTTTTAAATTAGCAAACGCCTTTCTTACACAGCTGTTAATGTATTCAGAGAACCTCAAGTCAACGTCAAGCAACAGACCGAGATTTCTAGCCACATTCGAAGTAACCAGAGCTTCACCATCTAGATTAATGTGGAGCAAATCCTTGTATTGGTCCCTAACATGCTTACGTCCAAAAAGAAGTACCTTACTTTTCTTGGGGTTACGGACTAAACAATAATCAGTTGAGTTCCGCTGCAGCCGTTGAAGATCACTCATAAGCATGTTATTAGCCTCAGTAATTTTTTATTTAAAGGACAAGTAGAACTGAGTATCATCCGCATATAAATGCACTGTCGCGTACCTAAGATTTCTAACTAGTTGTGAAGTATATAGAGTAAAAAAGAGAGGACCAAGAATAGATCCCTGCGGGACGCCACATGCGATGTCCAGTGGACTCGATAGTATGTTATTACTCCTGACAGATTGGACTCTTCCAGAGAGATAGCTTTCGAGGAACTGACAAGCCTGAGTCTCGAAGCCAAGGAATTGAAGAATTGCCAGAAGCAGTTGATGGTTTAGCGTGTCAAAGGCCCTGGAATAGTCAAGAAGGATTAAGGCAGTAAACTGGACCAGAGTCAGCTGCCTCCAAGATATCATCTGTAACTTTTAAGAGAGCAGTGGAGCAGCTGTAATTTTTACGAAAGCTGGACTGATACGTGGGCAGTATGTCATAGGATTGACAATATTCCCGAATCTGCCCCTCCAGAATCCGTTCCAAGACCTTCGACAAAGTGGGCAGAATGCTTATAGGCTGAAGATCTTTTAATTCAGCAGGGACTGGAACCTTTGGTATCGGAATTAAGAAGGAGACTTTTCCATATCTGCGGAAATGTAAGAATTTCGATACATGAGTTTATTAGGTGTAAGATAAATGGCAGGATATATAGGCAACTCAAACTTATCATAGATAGACCAATACCATCCGTACCAACAGCCCGTGAACCGATAGAAAAGAGAGCCGACTGGACCTCATCACTGGTGACAAGTCTAAACTGAAATGACCCGACACTCTGTTTTTTGTTATGCAAATAGTAATTCAAGATATTTGGATCAGGGGCCTTGGGAGTAACAGAGTTAACAAAATACTTGTTGATATCATCCACATTTCCCAAATGATCAGGGACTGATTTAGTCTCCTTAGAATAGACACCCATATCTCTAAGTAACCTCCAGTTATTTTTCGTATTTTCTCTGCGGAGATTTGTTTGAAGGTAAGCCCTCTTTTAGTTTTGTAAAGCTCTAGTTACGTAATTACGTAACTGCCGATATTGCTCCCATTTTCTGCTGTCCCTGACCTTTTGAATTTGGAGTGCGCTTTGTCCCGCTGCTTCATAGACAATGTAATATTATAAGTAATCCAGGGTGCTTTTTTCTTTGTTATACATGCATTTTTGAATGGAGCATGAATATCAAAAAGATCCAAAATATAAGAGTTAAAAGCTGCTAACTTATTGTTAACATCATTCATACGGAAGAGTGGACAATTTGTGTTGTTTGCAATAAAATGAATCATTAGGAATATATCTATCTGTTGCTGTGTCTTTTCTATAGATATCGAATTCTAACCTATTAACATATTTAATAATTAAAATATCTAGAAAAGGGTCCTTCGTTCTCAATTCCGTATGTGAGAGAACAAGGGACAACTGCCTTTTCTAGATAGTTTAATTATTAAAAATAATAATAGGTTCGAATTTGATAGTTATAGAAAATAGACAGTAACATATAGATATATTCCTAATGATTGATTTCATTGTAAACAACACAAATTGGCCGCATTACTGTTTTAGTTCATTGTTTGGTTACTTTTCCTTTGATTAGAGTAAACTTCAATAATGAAAGGAATCGTTTAAAGGCCCCTAGAGACACACATACATTTCTTGAGATACGTACGCGTGTACATATAGGCCCGTACATATTCGTCAATGTATAGTCAATATCTACTTAAAATATCTGTCGTAGATGTATTCAGTCGCTGCTTGAATTTTTGCACGCGCGGACAGAGACGCACGTACACATCTTTCCGTGTGAAGGCAAAACGCATTTATGTACCAGATATAATATTAGTGCTGTTCGTGTTTTTATTGCGTAAACCATGTAGTAGTAGTAGTAGTAGTAGAAATTATTCAAAAGAATTTTTAGCAGAGTTCATTACGCCGTATAAATCTTACCCTACCCCTATGGAAAACTAAATCCAAAAACTACATGAATAGAATAAGAAAAATGATGCATATAAAATATTGGTACAAAAGTATAAAGAAGTAGAAAAGACGGCAACAAAAGAAATTTTTTTTTTAGTATAAGCTTATGCCTTTGTTAGGAGTGTAAGGCCCGTGGAGTTTAGTTATTCTATATCTGTCTTTTCCATATTTCCTTCTATATCCTTCCATCCTGTTTAAATTGCCGATTGCCTCTTTTGTTTCTTCTGTAATTAGTTTCTTCTGTTTGTATGAGCTCTGTATCTTGTTCCGGTATTATGTCTCTATGTTGATTTTTGTATGCTTTTCTCTCTATTTTTTTGCATCCATTTCCTTTCCTCTCTGTTTCAGTAATTCCTACATAGTACATTTGTTGTTCTTCCTTTTTTCCGTTTATACCACTATTACTCCGTGTTCCCAATCTAAAAACTCGATAATTATTTCCCATTTCTTTCTTCCTCTCTATTTCTTTAATTATCTTCTTATTTGTATTAATTTTACTAGACCTCTTTTCCCTATCCTTTATCTTTGCCAGGGTCATCGTCAATCTACCTATCTCTCTCCTTTTTCTCAGTTTTTTGACTTGATGGTCGTAGTATTCTTTGTTTGTTCTTTCAGTTTTTCTTCCTCAATGTCCCATTTATATTCTCTTCCTTCGATTACGATTTTTTGATGTCGTATTTTCACCCTTTTTCCATTTTTTCTCTCTTCCCTTGTTAAATCGATGTTTATATAAACTCTCTCTCTCTCTTAGGTTTCTCAGTTTGTTTTTATTTTTCATTACAGCTTCCTTATCTCTTGCGTTTCCAAGTTCTATCTTGTATATAGCCGCTCCCATTTTTATCACATCTTTTATCTGTACTTTTGTGTCCACACTCTTCTCCATAAAAAGTTCTATACCCATTTTCAGATCTAGTTGGCTATTCGCTTCAAAACTCATTCCTGATATTACAATATTATTCCTTACGTTGTCTTTTTTCAGTCTACTCATCTTCAAATCCATACTTCTCATGTTTTTTCTAATTATCTTTCAATACTTCATTCTCCTTTCTTAGTTCCTTCATCTCTTGTTGGTATCTCTCCTGATCTTGTTTCATATCCTTTATTAGCTCTCGGATCATTTCTATCAAATTGTCCATCTTATCTACTCTTTCGGTTTTCTCTTTCTGTGGTGTTCTTATCAGCTTTTTACTCTTCTTGAATAACCTCATTCGCTCTTCTTTTTCTTTGACTCTTCCTCTTTTCGAGTCTCCTGAGGTATAATCATCGCTATCCATTGTTCTTTCTGTTATAAAAACTTTACGTATGTTCCTCGTATATTCCATTTTCAAACACGGGAGAAAAAGAAAAAAATTGTTGTTTATATTTCTTATCACCGTAAACAGTAAAATAGTCAAGGTCGTCGCTTATCGTTTCGTTAGCTTCATACAATTTCACAAAATTATTCTCATAAATCACCAAATTTTTTACTTATTGTCTTAATCTAACACTACACTCTGCTTTATGTCTAGTCCTTCTCCTTTGCAATCGACAAAAATAATTAAATAGATCGAAACGCTACCGTAATAATGGTCGTTGAACGAGCTGACTATTGCCGGGCGTTTGATTCACGTGTAGATACATTGCGATCCGAAACTCAAGTCCCGTTGAGAAATGGTAAAAACTAAAATTAATAGTCTACGTGCTGGATTCGGCAGAGAAGCAAAAAAAATTGAAGAGTCTAAAAGGACAGGTGCTGGACTGGATGACCTATATATGCCACATTTATGGTATTACGAGAGATGTTCAGATTATTTGTCAAATATACCAAATGATGACGCGGAGAATGAACATTCTGATTCAGATAGAGGAGAGGTAAGTAAATAAACTATTATTATAGGAACATTGTAATATTTCAGGTAATATGTATTGTATACTATATCTAAACTACTGTATTATTTTTTTTCTGCCAGAGCAGAGTACTTTCATGACAAAAATACTTCGTAAACAATAGTCTAACTTGTTTTGCATCATTGTTACTTCTTCGCTTGTAACCGCGCTGCAGTCTTATCATTCCAGTGGTTTGTAATCCTAAATCTATAGCGCCGCCTTCTACATTTTCACTGTATATGTTATTTTCTGGTACATATACAGTTCCACGCTTTCGTCTTAAAAAGTTATGTAAAACACAGGAGACCATGACTGTTTTTTCAATTCCTTCTAAACTAATGGAAATCGATCCTTGATATATTCTGAAACGAGCAGCCAATATGCCAAAAGCATTTTCAACTCTACATCTTGCTCGTGATACCCGGTAAATAAAAATTTTTCTGTAGTGATTGACTCCTTTCTGACTGAATCGTTTTAAAAAGTCCGAGCGCAACGAAATTGCTTCGTCACCTATGAAAACGAATGGTATTATATTTTGACTGCATTTAGGTTTTGTTGGAACTGGTAAAGATAAATTCCCATCTTTAAGTTTCTTGGAAAATGTAGTGTGGTCAATAACTCCTCCGTCAGATATTCGAAAATTTACACCAAAATCACATATAATAAATTCATAATTTGCGTTGACTATAGCCTTGAGTACTAAACTGTGTGTTCCTTTATAGTTAAAAAAATATGAACCACTTCCAGCAGGTGGAATTATATTGGTATGTTTGCCGTCAACGGCTCCCAAACAGTTCGAGAAATTACATTTAATTTCAAAATCCTCTGCAATTATTTTCCATTCATCCTCTGTTGTAAGAAACTGAAAAAAAAAGAAAAAGTATTTGAATAAATTAAATAATTATTAATTAAATTAAATTTTAATGGTAGGAAGTTGGAAATGAAATAGAGGACACCTCAGAGCGCGAGATTGAAGAACTTAGTAGTTCATTACAGAGCCCATTAGATTCCGGACCAAGTAGTAGTTATGAAATGAATAGAAACACGTCGTCAACATTACATACGAGTCACTACAAAGAGAAACGCAGAGTCAAAAATGATGATCAAACAGATGAAATTCTTACTCTAGTTGAAAAAGGCTGCGAGGTAATAATGAGGACCAATTCAGCATTTTTGGAAATAATGTTGCATCGAAACTGAGAACACTTCCAAGAGTTATACACTGAAAAACTCATCAATGACCTATTGTTTGAAGCAGAAATAAGCCATGTTACCAAAGCAACAAAAATTGTTTCACTACTCGATTCAGCAGAAAATAATCCCCAAAGTTACCTTTAACGGAGATGTGTCCGTTGGTTCTTATTATCATCACCACCATAGTTCGTATCCATTACAGACTGCTCATCCTCATCAACATGTGTCACCAAATTCATTTTATACCTATTCATTTCAAACACAAGAATTGCATCCACCACAAACACAGATCCCTAATACTCACTCACCTCGTTCATCTAAGAATAATGATCTAATCTCCCTACAACAGTCTGGCAACGAATCAAGCGAAACAAACATTATTACTTTTTTAACAAACTTTCAAGCCAATTAACACTAACTAACATAATTAAGACAGCATTGATTTATTTTAATTTTCCCACTTATCTCAAACTTTTATGTTCACTTTAAATACCTGTTATGTTTAGTTAAATAATAGAAATTAAAAATCTTGAAAAAATAGTGATATGTATTATTTTCCTTAGTAATACCTTCATATACTCCTTTAATACTTGATAAATAGCACTGAAGGTCTCCGGAACTATTTTACTTAGCAATTGAGATGAGATGATACTAAAAAATTTCAAATCTTCATAATTCCTCCCAGTGGCTAGATATGGCGGGCCTCATGCACGTGTCTTGTATCTGAATTAGTGGTGTTACTAAATTTAAAAGTATTACATAATTATCTTCATCTCTGCGGAGGTAATTTCGCCAATCATCAGGTTCTAATCGGAGTTCTTCCAGTAGATTTATATGTGAAAACTGATCAAGCTGCAACAATCATTTCTTTACCCATGTACTTCGTGGCTGACGTCTTATTCGATTTTGTTTCTTCTTTATATTGCACACACACGCCACTGCTATTAAATTTAAATCACTGTTACTCACTGTCGACATGCTGATTAGCAAAATGACATAAAAATTATCTTTCTGTGTGTAGGCAATTCGAATGAATCGTATATGTATGCGCATACTTGTACGCGCGTACATATCTCAAGAAATGTAAGTGTGTGTATATACCCCTTTAGAAATATAACTAGAGTTAATGGTTATGACGAGGACTTAGTAAACAAGTTAATAAATAGACATAAGTTCAGGTTAAATATTCAGAATTCCACCTTTTTTAGACGCGAAGAAAATAAGACCAAGTACATCTCCATACCATATAATCCGAAATATAGCAGGGGACTTAATAAGGTATTTAATAAAGTAGGCTCCACCTTAGTCTATAAGTCATCAAACAATCTGAGGAATATCTTAGGCAATCCCAAAGATAAGATTCCTAATTGTGAGAAAAGTGGAATTCATGAAATTAGTTGTAATGATTGCGACAAAAAGTATGTTGGGCAAACTAAAAGGTCAATTAAAACACGATTTAAAGGATTTAGTACATTTAAAATACAGTAGAACAGAAAAGTCTAGTATTGCCGAACATGCCCTTGAAGCTGATAGTACTGTAACATTAGATAATCTAAGATTAATTAAAAATGTATCTGATAGGAGATTGTTGATTGATACGAAAGTATAGAAATTATAAAATGTAAAAGTAGTTTAAATAAAGACAGAGGCTGATGGCCTCGCCTATGCCATTAGTTCCGCCTGACTAATTCAGGTGTTAGGCTAAGTATAAATTTGTAGTTCAGCTTTAGTCAAACATCGCTCCTGATGAAGCTAACATGGTTAACGAAACACGCGTCGAGTGCAAAAATAAAGTGTTTGGTGATATACACTGAGTAGTGTCGTTGTCCCAAAGATTCCACATTCCCAACATAGTCAATAAATTTTGTTCTTGATAAAATACGAGGGAACCTGCAAAATACAGACGCAGCCAATAGCGGAGGACGAAGCTGGACCCGCTTTTTCTGGAACATTTTATAAAAAAATCATGAATTGGCTGGCAAAGCAGGACCAGCTTCGTCCTCTGGTATTGGCGGCGTATGCCCTTTGCAGGTTCACTCTTATTTTATCAAGAACAAACTAAATTTATTGATTTTACTTACTTACTTAGTTAATCCTTATGCCTTTCTACCCCTTGTTAGGAGTGTAAGGCCCGTGGCCCTGTTTAAATTGCCGATTACCTCTTTTGTTTCTTCTGTAATAGTTTCTTCTGTTTGTATGGGTTCTGTATCTTATTCCGGTATTATGTCTCTATGTTGATTTTTGTATGCTTTTCCTTCTAATTTTTTGCATCCATTTCCTTTCCTCTCTGTTTCAGTGATTCCTACATAGTGCATTTGTTGTTCTTCTGTCAATGCATCCTCTTTTTCATTTATATCCCTATTATTCCGAGTTAAAAAATCGATAATTATTTCCCATTTCTTTCTTCCTATCTATTTATTTGATTATCTACTTATTTATATTCATTTTACAGTCCTCTCTTCCGTATCCTTTATCTTTGCCAGGGTCGTCATCAATCTACCTATCTCTACTCAGTACGAGTATATATCACCACTACACCAAACACTTTATTTTTGCACTCGACGCGCGTTTCGCTAACCATGTTAGCTTCATCAGGAGCGATGATTGACTAATGATGATGATGGCTAAGTATAAATAGGGTAAATTTGTAGTTTAGCTTTAGTCATTCATCGCTCCTGATGAAGCTAACATGGTTAGCGAAACGCGAGTCGAGTGCAAAAATAAAATGTTTGGTGTAATGGTGATATATATACTGAATAGTGTCATTGTGCCAAATATTCTACATTCCCAACTTAGTACCTATCGCTATCCTTTTTGTCAGTTTTTTGACTTGATGGTCGTAGTATTCTTTGTTTGTTCTTTTTTTCTTCAACATCCCATTTATATTCGCTTCCTTCGATTACGATTTTTGATATCCTATTTTTACCCTTTTCCATTCTTTCTCTCGTTCTCTGCTATAAGCTGTTATATAAACTCTCTCTCTTAAGTTTCTCAGTTTGTTTTTATTTTTCATTACAGCTTCCTTATCTTCCGTGTTTCCAAGTTCTATCTTGTATATAGTCGCTCTCATTTTTATCACCTCTTTAACCTGTACTTTTGTGTCCATACTCCTCTCCATAAAAAGTTCTACACCCATTTTCAGATCTGGTTGGCTATTCGCTTCAAAACTCATTTCCGATATTACAATATTATTCCTTGCGTTGTCTTTTTTCAGTCTACTCATCTTCAAATCTATACTTCTCATGATTTCTCTAATTATCTTATTTTCCTCTTTCAATACTTCATTCTCATTTCTTAATTCCTTCAAATCTTGTTGGTATCTCTTCTGATCTTGTTTCATATTCTTTATATCTGACATTAGCTCTCTGATTATTTCTGTCTGTCTATCTTATCGACTCTTTCGTTTTTCTGTTTCTGTGGTGTTCTTATTAGCTTTTTACTCTTCTTGAATAATCCCATTGACTCTTATTTTTCTTCGACTTTTTCTGTTTTCCAGTCTCCTGAGGTATAATTATCGCTATCCATTGTTCTTTCTGTTATAAAAACTTTACGTGTGTTCCTCGTATATTCCATTTTCAAACACGGGAGAAAAAGAAACAAAGTTTTGTTTATATTTCTTACACCGTAAACAGTTAAATGATCAAGGTCGTCGCTTATCGTTTCGTTAGCTTCATACAATTTCACAAAATTATTCTCATAAATCTACAAATTTTTTACTTATTGTCTTAATCTAACACTACATTCTGCTTTATTTCTAGTCCCTGTCGTTTGCAGTCGACAAAATAATTAAATAGATCGAAACACTATCGTAATAATGCTCGTTGAACGAGTTGACTATTGCCGGGAGTTCGATACACGTGTACACACATCGCGATCCGAAACTCAACTCAACTACCTCCCTTTGCAGGTTCTCTCTTATTTTATCAAGAAGAAACTACATTTATTGATTTTATATGGTTAAATGACATTTTATTTTTAGATTGACGTTTTTTGGTCCCTAAAGCTAGGTCCGGTCTCGGCGGCGTCTGCCTTTTGGGGCTCTCGACTTTTTTAGTGTCAGCAAATGTTATGGTACTTAATTCAAGTGGTTAAACGACAGCATTTTTGGATGTAGCATTTTGGGCGTTCCAGGGCACGGGAGCCACAAAAATAAAGTTAAAGGCTTTTATTCGACTCGCTCGATAGAATGAACAACTAGGCAGACGGTTAGTCGATAGGTCAAAATTTCGGATCGCCCTCTTGGTCTATATAGGTTAGTTATCAAGTACCCAGAGTACTACCTGTCAGAAATTTCTAAAAAAATTCTACAATTGAATTTTCCGTCATAAACATAGAGTTGATGAAATATTATAATAAAACATAAATTTTAGGCTTCGCTCAGATAACGTCTGTTGATCTTCGATTGTACAAGAAACTTCGAGAGCGATTGACATTGATAACATCTTATGGCAACATAATGGCCAATTGAGATTGTTCATCTTAGTCGACTCTAAATTGGTTCGTTTATTATCCCTAAATTATTTAGATCAGAAAATAAGTACTATTTTGAAAAGGAACTGTGTGCTTAAGAATATTTTCGTGTATGTAGTTTTTCAAATTTACCTTATTTTTTTGGACTGGTGCACTCGATTTAAAAACTACTAAAATCTCTTTGAATGCTTTGGGCTTTAAATGACCAATTTCCGGTATAAATGTAACTGACGACGCAGAAAATTTAAACCGATAGATATATACTTCTGATCGGTTTTTTATTAAAAATGTCAATTTGTATAGTTTATTTAATTCCCTAGTGCCGAAATCTAATAAGTATCCAATCGTGTTTCTCAGACGAGGAGATATTGTCTCTTCGTTCAGATTACATGCTTGCAAATTTTCAATAACTACGTCATTGTCAAAACTGTCAGCGTTTAAAATTATCTGGAAAAAGAAATACTTTACTCAAAATTACAAGAGCATATTAATTTAGAAACAACCCTTGTACTTATGAATAGGTGAAAAGCGGACTGTCATACTACTGATGTCGTCCACTTGTGCTATGAAACATGTAGGTAGGTGCAGGCTGGTAATGACAATAAACCGCCAAACAGTTTATCGACAGGCGAGCGCAGTTACCAGTAAAGAATAACAAACACAATAATTTGGCAAATCAAGTGACGTACTAAACAATGTTATTTTTAGTCTATTATTTGCAATAAAGACCTGAACTACCTACTGTAAAACCAATCTCGATTGATTTTCCCAGAGGTTCACCAAAAAATTCACCCCTAGACTAAATAAAAAAGCATATGACGTTATTAAGCTCTAGCTCTCTTAACAAGTAGACTAACAGAGTTTCGAGTAGAACCGTATTCTAAAAATGACACTCAGTGCTTCCGTTAACTCTTTAGAATATTTTATCTTTGGACGATGACACCTTGTTACCAGGGTTGCCAGGTCTTTTAAAAAAAAAAAACGAACAGTGAGCAAAAAAACGTTATAACTGTTTATTTACACGTACTATTGTTACAATACAAAGTACCATTGCACAAGAGAACATAATCATTAGCAAGTAGAGAACATGACAATATAAAACAGTTATACTTTTTCTCACTTACATTTTACTTTTTAACTTACATATTACTATACAAACAAACATTGCACAACTAAAAAAACCAACCAGAATTCAGAAACTAAAAAAAAAGAAATCTTAAAAATTATATTTTTTGTCATTAATGCACGCTTCCAGCAATTTCTTATTTGCTTTAACTGCCCCGTGCATTTCGCGACATGTCAGACCGAAATTGCATCGTATGCATAATTCAGCCTTCACCATGTCCACACTTAATTTATTACGGCTGTCCGTCCACAAATGGTTCATGTGGTTAAATACTCTTTCCACATGAGCATTACTACATGGCACTGCCATTATCGTTTTTATTATCTTTTTTAAGTTAGGGCTTACTTCTGCCTTTAGAAACGT
>CM032447.1:179457820-179481204 GCA_019049505.1 Pachyrhynchus sulphureomaculatus | reverse complement strand
ATATATATATATATATATATATATATATATATATAAGATATATATATATATATATATATATATATATATATATATATATATATATATATATATATATATATATATATATATATATATATATATATGGGTCATTCTTTTTAAACCGGACCTCCCACCAAGCCAAAATTTGGAGCCACGTAAAGCGGTTTGCGTGGGCTCAGTTTAAAGCTTAAAGACTTTAGATTTGAAAGCCGTTGGGCGGGTTTGAAATAAAAAATATTGCGCATGCGCAGAGATCCCCGAAAGGAGTCTGCTTCCCAAAAAAACATTAAAACTAAAAAAAAAAACAGGTAGAATGGCTTTTTTTATAACCTCACTAAACTATTATCTTTGTTTTCAAAAAACAAAGAAAATGACACCCGTGGATTTTTTTTGGAAGTCCCGATCACAAGTTTTTTAACAGGTTTCGTTCGTGCAAAAATTCAAAATTCGATAAATCGCTTGAAAAAATCTAAAGAAATACCTATTCCTCATTGGAAAACAAAGCGTTTTTGTTCTATGAACCTGGATTCTAAAGTGCGTTGCTTTCGGGCTCAGGTTTATAGGGAAAAAGGGAGTTTATTTGATTTTTTTTTGAATCTTTCAAACGATTTTTCTAATTTTTTGGACAGACGAAAAAATTTAAAATTCGAAGATTGGCTCTAAACTTTTCCATGGAATATTCACTTTCAAATCCTTGCACTGGACATAATTTTAAAATTTTGTTTTTTATTTATATTTTGATATGTTCAACCTTGCATAATTTGAATATTTGGAAAGAATTCTTGAAATATGTTCTATTTAATATTCTGCAGGGATTTTTAGGAACGTATCAGCTGCCAGATCAGATAAATGTATTAATCCATATAATATAGCAGGTCATAAAGGTCATATAAGAAAAATACCAAAACCGCTAAAATTACGTATTCTTCATTGAAAAACAAAACATTTTTGTTCTATGAAACCTGGATTCTAAAGTACGTGGCTTTCGAGAAAAAAATTCTGGGTGCGTTTTTTTTCGTTTTTTTTCTCGAAAGCAGTGTATTCCATAACCCAGATTTCTGCGAAATATATATTTGAAAACATTACAGGACATTTCATAAAAATTTTGTAAACTTAATAACATATTTGTTTTGCAATAAAGAATACGTAATTTCAGCGGTTTTGTTATTTTTCTTAAATTGTGACCTCTATATCCTGCTATATTATATGGATTAATACATCTATTTGATCTGGCAGCTGATATGTTCCTAAAAAATCCTGCAAAATATATGAATTTTAGATTTTTTCGTTTGTGCAAAAAATTCGAAAAATCATTTGAATGATTCTAAAAAAAAATTCAAATAAATTCCTTATTGAATAACAAATCCTTTTTTTCCTACAAACCTGGGTCCTGGAGTACGCTGCTTTCGAAAAAAAAATGAAAAAAATGTATTCAGAGTTTTTTCTTGAAAGCAACGCACTTTAGAATCCAGGTTCATGGAACAAAAAAAGTTTGGTTTTGCTGTGAGGAATATGTATGAATTTCTTTAGATTTTTTCAAGCGATTTTTCGAATTATGAATTTTTGCACCAACAAAACCTATAGCAGGCGATCGGGACTTCCAAAAAAAATTCACGGGGGTCATTTTTTTTTCGTTTTTCGAAAACAAAGATAATAGTATAGTGAGGTTATAAAAAAATGCCATTCTACCTGTTTTTTTTTTCACTTTTAATGATATTTTTGGGAAGCAGTCTCCTTTCGGGGGACAAAACTAGAGTCTTCAAGCTCTAATTTGAGCCCGCGCGAGAAGCTCTATGTGGCTCCAAATTTTTATCTTGGTGGGGGGGGTCCGGTTTAAAAAGAATGACCCATATATATATATATATATATATATATATATATATATATATATATATATATATATATGGAGCATGGATATATGGAGCAACTTGAAAGTGGGGAAATAAAAGCAATGTTTTACCTCCTGCTGTAAACTTCTCTCATTCAGCCTATGGATCAGGGTGTACTGGAAAATTTAAAACGCAATTACAGGCGCATATTTTAGAAGAAGGGACGTTTTGCTTATCAAAACGTTGGAGAGACATTGCAACCAAAAACAGAACTAACGCAAAACGAGTGCAGTTAAAAATTACCTCATTTTTAAGACATTAAAGTTAAGAATGAAACTGTTTTATTTTCAATTTTCCGTACATATACATAAAATAAGTAAACTAATTGTTCTATTCTTTGTTTTAATAAATACCTATGTACGTAATAGCATACAATATAAATGCTTTTAAGTCAATCTGCAATGTTGTATTCATTCTAAACTTCTATTTTATGAAAAATTCGGATTAACCGAAATTCCAATTATCTGAAATCACTTTGGTCCATCTTATTTCGGATAATCGAGATTCTACTGTATACACATATATACATATGCCAGGTTAGATATGGGAGGTTATTTTGAATATTATAGATGATTAATATACTGCAGGCAACATTTGTCATAAACTGCTATTCTTTGTGAGACATACAGTATTATGCAAAGAAATGAGATTCTGCAGATAAACCAATTCTTAAAGGAAATGGTACCAAACGCGAAATGCTGACCTATTACGATTATTTTATATAAAGGAAAATGACTCATTTCTAACTACGGCCTATATTATGAAATATGCCATATTCCTTAGATCCTTTTAAGCTGACCAGGTTTTTATTTTGAATTGCACGAAATATTTTGAACATCTCAAGTAATTATTTTTGCAATTGAAATTTTTTACTTTCATTGTTATCAGCATGTAAATGTGATACATTTAGGATGAAATTTGTAGTCCTATGATAAGTTCACACAAAATTTACCAATTCGAATTTACTACATAATTACTGCATAAAAATAGATTGTTTTTTTAAAACTACAGAATTTTGTTTCTTTCAAAAGTTACTCTTCAGTCTAAATTCTTACTTGTAACCTAAAATTTGTCAAAAAAATCTACTGATGGTGTTAATCTTATTTATTGGTATTAATTTTAATATAATTATTACAATAATAATTAAATTGTTTTAAGGTACTGGAAAAAAGGGTAAAAGCAGAACAAAGCAGGAGTAGACTTTTGGAGGAAAAGGAAGCAAAGGGTTCTAAATATACTGAAGGGCGTAAAGATAAAATGTCTGCAAAAGCTGATAAGGATTCCAAAAGTACCAAAAATACCAAGAATACCAAGAATAAATCGGACACAACTAAAATTAGCATGGGAACTCAAAGTTCTAAAACTGTATGTAATTTATTCTTTTTTTGTATATTTCGTTTAAAATTTTTTACTGTCCTCTTTAAAGTCTTCCAAATAGTTTCATCTACCTTAACCTGATTTAGTGTTTCCCTATTTGTTACTCTGTTTATAGTCTATTTTGTACCTAAGTACTACTTAGACATCGACATTATCCTACTTGCTTTGGCCTGCTGCCCTAGTTTGATACTTACTTATTCCATTATTGGTTTTTATATATTCGGTGTCATTGTTTATATTTATTTTTTCTTATTTAATTCCCAAGAAAACACTTCTTTCATTTGGATTCCCGCAATCATTTTGAATCCTATATTACTAATATTAAAATTATATTTTGTATGGTTTACTAATGATTTTTTACCAGTTATATAATGTAAAACCTGGTGAAACCAATTTTTGTTCTTGTTTATAAAGGATTATGTTTAATGTTTAAATATTTAGTCCAGAAAATAGTGAGCCAAATGTATAGGCTGCATCCAAATTAAAAAAAAAAGAGGGAAAATAATCATTTCGTCATAATCATTTTTCCATATTTTACCTTATATTAGATGTCCCTTATAGACAAGAATAAGAAATGTACAACACCGGGAGGATGTGGATTTCCATAGAAGAGAGTTTGTAAGCTCTTTGAAACACAGTGAAGATACAGCAGTTGATGACATATTTGAAAACATCCAAAATAGTACAGGAAATGCCATTGGAAAAAACTTGCCCAAAACAACAAAAAGAACAGAAATTAAATCAGAGTATAACAGCTAGTGAAGCAAAGGAGATAAATGGTAGATAAGACTACAGATGAATACAGAAATATAAATAGAAATATATCGAGGGAAATTAGAAAAGACACACGACAAAAAATACAGAGGAAATTAAAAACGTTGTAGAACAGAATAAAAGCTTAAAAATCTTGAGAAGGAAGAAAAAGACATATGCAAGATTAAGGACATGCATGGTAATGTAATAACAAACAAAAGAGATATTTTACAGATCATCGAGTTATTTTATTATTTTATATACTTTATGAGGTAAAAGAACAGAAATCAACATACCACAAGTCCTAAATCAGGAGTCGGAGGATATTCTAGACATCACAGAAAAAGAAATCACACAGCCTTGAAGAACATGAAAAATAACTAAGCTCCGGGTTAAGATAATATTGTAGTAGAGGCAAATATACAAGGAGGACAGCAAATTATCAAATCACTTAAAATGTTATTCAATAAATGCCTCTTGAAAGAAATAACTCGATCGCAATGGAATAATGCAACTATCGTCATCATACATAAAAAAGGAGATACTTCAGACCTTACAAACTATGTACTCATTAGCCTCCTAAGCCATGTATACAAGTTATGCACAAAAATATTTACCAAACGTTTAGCAAATAAAACTGAGTTTTTCCTTGCAAAAAAATAAGCAGGTTTCCGCTCGGGGTATGAAATAAACGACCACCTGCTTACAGTTAAAATCCTCATTGAAAAATGTATAGAATATAATAAGCCTCTTGTACTCGCGCTTGCTGAGTGTCGTATTGATCATCGATATTCCAATGTAATTAAATACATATATGAAAATGCCACCGCTCATATTAAAACAAACTAATCAATCCACCAGCAAATTTCGAATCGATAGAGGAGTACGACAGGGTGATACGCTCTCACCCAACCTTTTCGTAATACTTCTAGAAAATACTCTAACATCGATAAACTGGGAAATAACGTAACTTCGCATTGACGGTGAGAAGTTAAATCACCTCTGTTTCGCCAACGACATTGTCTTAATAACAAACAAAATACAAGAAGCACAAACTATGCTACATATGCTTCAGGAAGCTTCAGAAAAAGTTTGGTTTAAAAATTAGTTTATCCAAGACCCAGTTTATGACAAATCTTGTATTAAGCGACACTATAAAACTGAATAACGTAGAGATAGAGCAAGTGCATCAATATAAATACCTGGGATATGAAATCAGCATAGTACGAGATAACCAAACACATTATATTCAGCGATGAATAGGTCTCTCCTGGGCTCCGTATGGCAAACTGGCCTATGTATTTAAATCTAACCTTCCTGTGTCTTTAAAAAAAAGTATTTGACAGATGCATACTCTCACAGCGCCGAAGAAAAACATCAATGAAATATGTATCATGCAACGAAAAATGGTGAGTCATTGTTAGGCGTTACTCTTAAAGATCACAACCCAAATCACATTATCAGGAAGAAAACGGGGGTACAAGTTGCAGTCAAATTCATTCTACATCTTAAATGGAACTGGGCCTGGCATGTTGCTAGGTTTAAGGATGGGCGATGGACAAAAAGAATCATTGAGTGGCGACCAAGATCCGAAGCCTATCGGAGTAGAGGTAGACCAACAAATCCGTGGACTGATGATTTGAAAAGGATGGCTGGAAATTGAGTGAAAGCGTCCCAGAATAGAAAAAAGTGGTAAGACTTGACTTTCGTCCAGCCTCCCTCAAGCAGTGGACAGTGTAAGCTGATGATGATGATAATGTTAGACAAGAATTATTACTTAGACAAATTTTAGCAATAATCTTATACAAAATTTTAAGCTAATATGTTAAAATATAAAGGAACAGAAAAAACTGGCGAATTTCGTAGACATCGGATATAATTCGACGTGTAGATTAAAAATTTAAATAGAATTTTCGCGTGAGGCTGAAGTACATAGCTATCATAACTTTATTTTTCTATGGATCATTAATCACGTTTAATTATTTATTCCAAGAGTGTTTTACGAGAGGTCACTCCAGATAGTAAAGCAATTAACATTTAAAATCATATGACGCTAAGTTAATTAAAAAAAAATGTTGAACTTGCTTCTTTCTTAGCTGCAGTTTTTAAATATCAAATCGAGGAGAAATTCGCAATACAACTAATATAAGTGACAGACTATGTGTCTTTATATATTATATTACTTAACTTTTATACGTAAATCCTCTACTGTCTACCTTTGTCCAATTCATAATGCGATGTAAGATTTATAGTATTTCAGGTGAACGTATTTAAGAAATGACTATCCAATGTTTTCTTAACGCTATAAACGTGGCGTGCGTTGAATTTTTTTCTGCACTGGTGAGCAAAAATATTAACTTAAACGATTTTGCTCCATTTAATACCGATCTCTGAATTTAATTTTCAAGCAATGGTTTTCTTAACATCATTAGAATGCTGCTTTTCTACTCTTTCCAATAATACCAAAAATATTTGGATTTTCAAAATTTTTTTGAATGTACTCGTTGCGCGCTATTTATCCCTATAAAAACACATGTAACTGCATTTTTTTATTAATCCTTTATTCGAACTTGAACCGTCAACATCTCTGCTATACCTGCTCACTACTGACGTTTCCGGAAAATGGATTGTACCCCAGAAGAAACGGCACAAGTCATTGCCCTGCATGAAGGGCACAGCCAACGTGTAGTCGTTGCGCACTTGAGTCGGTCAGCTGTCTCCAGAGTCTGTAGACGTTACCAAGAGACTGGAGCCTTTATACGGGGACCAGGATCAGGAAGAAGAAGGTGTAACTCTAAGAAATCGTCACTTGACCGGCGTTGAGGTCCAGCAGCTCCGACAAGTTCGTGGCCGGGCTGCTAGTCATTGAACAGTCAGAAGAAAACTTAAAAAAGCTAATCTAACTCCAAAGAGACCAGCTAACGGACCTAAACTGACAGCAGCCCCTCGGCAAGCGTGACTTAGATTTTCGTGACTGATGTGACTCGTAGCGGTGGATTAACTGCTCACCGTTACATCGAGGAGATCCTGCAGGAACCCGTCGTTCTTTACTTTGGGTTTGTCGGCTTTGTGCTAATGCACGACAATGCGAGCCCACATGCTGCTGCATCGGTGCGGCAATACCCGGCGGAAATGGGAATACCCATATTGGACTTGCCTGTGCGGAGTTCTGACCTCAATCCAATCGAGCACATATAGGATTAACTCAAAAGAATAGTTCGAGCCAGAAATCTAGTCCCTGCATTGCTGAGGGACTTAAAGGTTGCGATGGTGGAAGAGTGGAGAAGAATCCCACAGACAATATTGAAAAAGCTCACCTGCTTCATGAAAAACCGGTTAGAAGCAGTAATAAGGGCTAGGGAGGGTAATACAAAATATTGATTTTGGTTTTCATCAATAAATTTAATGTTTTCATCAATAAATTTAATTGCTGAACTTAAAATTTGTTTAATTTTTCCTTTCTCTTACCCCTATTTTTAATCCCTGTTCTCCTTGTTTCTCCTTTCCGTGATATTAATCGGTAAAAAAAAAAGCATAAAGTGTGCTATGGAATTTAGTATCATTAGAGGAGACAAAAAAAATGGGCTTTTAAATGATACTAAAATCCGTAAAAATATATGAACACTAAATTCTAAGATTCGTGTTAAATGAAGCCAAATAGTTTGAGTCGATTTTTTTGCTCACCAGTGTATATTCCATTACTTTCCACAAAACAACTATCACTTATTGTATTCGATGCGCCCTACCCAACAGAAACAAACAAATAAAAACTTCTTGTATTCTTCGTGAATCGAAATTAGCCATCCCCTTGCGGGTATCTTGTTCTTTAATATCTCTAATAATATAGAACTAATTGGGTCGTGTTGAATTCATTATAAATATAACTGTTCTAAGCTAAAAATTCGTTATAAAGTTTATGAAGAGAAAAACGGCGTAAATCTCAATTAAGGATCATTGGTTGCTTATAAAAACGTGGAAAAATTATTTGCAAACCAGAATTTTAGACATAGAGGATACAAAAATAAGAAAGATACCATTTATTTTAAGACAGATTTTCAAAAAAAAAATTATAAAGCTTGAAATAAAAAAAAATATATTAGAGTAAATCGAATGCATTCAGACAAACTGCTTAAAATTTCTGATCTGTTATTTACTAGAGAGCAAACTAAAAGTAATGGCAGCATAGTAAGGGCTATTTTCTGTTAATGACTGTAGGTCCCAAAAATAATATCAAAGTATAACGACGATAAGAAGCTGCTACATTAGATTATACGAGATATATTCTGTCAAAATCTTGATTATAGCCGCAAATGAAAGTAAATTAGAGGTGTTTATGCAAGGACTGGCAAGGATCAGTAAAAGCTACTTACTGGAAGTAAATAACAATAAAACAAATGACAATTCACCTCAACACCGACTAGGGTATGAAATCGTAGACTCCTATCAATACTCTAATCTACTAAACTAATACCGCCCAGTGCGACTCAGAAATACGTAGGAGGCTCTCAATTGCTCAGTCTGCAACTACAAAATTAAATCGAAATATGGAAAGACTCGTGCATTTCGCGGTCGACTAAGTTAAGGCTGACAAGAACGCTCATATTTCCGATTGCAGCATCTCCGAAACATAGACAATAAAGAAAGCGAATAGAAATAGAATTGCCGCACTTAAGATGTGGGTGTATCATCGAGTTCTCAGAATATCGTGGGTGGAATATCGAATTAAGTACTTATCATCAGCTTATACTGTCCATTGATGGACGAAGTCCTCCCTCAAGTCTTGCTCCTTTTTTCTGTTCTGGGCCGCTTGTACCCAATTTCCAGCCACTCTTTTCAAATCATCATGGGCGGTGGCATTTTCATATATGTATTTAATTTCATTGGAATATCGACGATCAATACGACACTCCAAGCGCTTCCAAAAGCCTCTGCTGATTTGCAGAATCAAAAGCCTTTTCGGAGTCCACAAATATGAGTACATGAGGCTTATTATATTCTAAACATTTTTCAATGAGCCGTAAGCAGATGGTCGTTTGTTCCAGCGGAAACCTGTCTGTTCTTTTGAAACTCGAATTTATTTGCTAGATGTTTGGTAAGTATTTTCGTGAATAACTTGTATATATGGCTCAGAAGGCTAATGGGTCGATAGTTTGTAAGGTCTGAAGTATCTGCTTTTTTATGCATGATGACAATAGTTGTATTATTCCGTTGCGATGGGGTTATTCCTTCCAAGAGGCATTTGTTGAATAACATTTTAAGTGATTTAATAATTTGTTATCCTCCTTGTTTAATTGCCTCTGCTACAATATTGTCTTCACCCGGAGCATTGTCATTTTCCATGTCCTTCAAGGCTGATGTGATTTATTTTTCTGTGATGTCTGGGATATCCTCCGATCTCTGATTTAGGACTTTTGGTATCTTAATTTCTGCTCTTTTATCTTGTAAGGTATATAATTGTTGATCAAATAATTCGATGATTTGTAAAATATCTCTTTTGTTTGTTATTATATTACCATACACATCCTTAATCTTACATATGCCTTTCCTTCCCATTGTGTTCTTCCTTCTTAAGACTTTTAAATTTTTATTCTGTTCTACAACGTTTTTAATTTCCTCTGCATTTTTTTTTTGTTTTTTTTTTCTAATTTTTCTATATCTCTCTATTTATAGTTCTGTATTCATCTGTAGTCTTATTTATCGTTTCTTTCCTTTGCTTCGTTAGCTGTTTTACTCTTTGATTTAATTTCTGTTTGTTTTGTCAATGGCATTTTCTATACTATTTTTGATGTTTTCAAATATGTCATCAACAGATAAAGTTGATGACATACAGTTGATGAGATACAGTTGATGACGTATCTGGAAGTACTAAAAATCATTAAAAAGTTTGAATTCACTTATAAACCAGGCATACTTAAGGTATTTTCGCCACGTCAGCAGAAGACATGTGTTGGAATCACTGGTCATACAGGGTAAGGTTGAAGGCAAACTCTGCAGGAGTAGATCACTTTCACATTGGGTTTATCAGGTGAAACAGTTAACTGGGAAGTCATTGCGTGAAGCATCAGAGCACACACGAGAACAGTGGCAGATGATAGTTCAATCCATCTATTGAGCACAGAGTCATACAAGGAATATTTTTTTTATTTCTAGATGTTAAATATAATGCATTGTGAGTTTTCGGTATTGAGAATAACTAAAACCACTTTCAGTTCGGAATTATTGAATAAAGAGTGAATATTTTTAGTCCAATAAAAATGTTGGTGTCGTTAATATACTAAAAAAAATCATTAATAAATTATTTAGATAAAAAATAAAAAGAAGTTGCCAAGAATGTTGCCTTGTGATATACTAATGTCTGTTGCTCGTTTATCAGAAGCAATATAACGCTCATTATTTTTAACGCTTTTTTTGAATTGTATCATTAAGATGCACGTGGGTCTACGCCAATGTAGGCTCACGTATGTTACTCTATATATTGGTAACTTATGCAACAGATCTGTATGTGAAAAGCTGTCGAAGGGTTTGAATAGGTCTAGAAGACGGCCACGTACAAATTCCTTCTGCTTCAGGAGTTTCAACCTTTTCTCTACGGCGTCAAGAAACACCTGTTTGGACCTATTTTTGAGAAATTGTTATTGAAAATTTGATATAAGTATTTTTTAAATCCGTTATAAAAAATTGTTCTGAAATTTTTGAAAAATTAGGTAGAATATTATTTAATTGCTAATTTTCTAAATTAATGTGATCTTCTTTTTTAATTAATGGCATTGTTCAAACTACTGGATATTTCATCTCTATCAGTAGACAATTCAAAATGTCGTTTAGGGAGCCCTAATATGTTATGAATGCACCTTCACTAAAAATAGTCTTCTTCAACACTTTTTTGATATTAAAGTTTTTTAGTATATATACCAATTTTTCCTCTATTATGGTACTAAAAATGTCGCATCATTGGAAAAGCTATACAGGATATTTCAAAGCTAAACCGTATCCTTTCAGGATCGTACCTAGTTCGTCAAAATAAGGAGTCCGCAAAAACTTTCGCTACCGAGATACGTATCTTGAGAATTTTTGAATTTTTTAAATATTTCTAACCTGGTTAAGAATAAAATTTTGAAATGCAAAAGATACGTTTGAGTGACTAAGAGCTATTTAAACATAAAACAACTTCCTTTCCTTCTTTTGTCCTAGTTATAAACAGTTATTTTATTTTAATTGTGCTGTTATTCTTGGGAAACTGTGAGAAACTAGTTAAATGTTTAACCATGTACTACATAATTAAACAAACATGAACATTATTGTAACTCGAACAATGATTAGTTGCAGCAGTTGGTTGCTGAAGCTCTTTTTTACCTCCGTACATCTATAAAATAATGAAAGGGCCTTCCTATGTACGATTGTGGTGACAAATGATACTTTTGATATAGTAACAGTACGCATTACTACAATATTGACAAAATAATGCGTTAGTACATGCAAATAAGCACGGGCAACTTACCTCAGAAATCGGTTGCATTAATATCCTAAGGTTTCTAGAGAAAATTTGAGTCAAAACGGCTAACAAAAGGAAAATAAATCGAGCAGCCATTTTTATTTCGCCTGGTTTAAGGTTTATAAAAACTCATTTATCTTAAAAAATAATTCTTAGAATTTCAGATTTATCTAGCAAATTTCAGAATTTTTTTGTGCCACTATTGTCTGAGATACTATTTTCAATACCCTATTCTTCGGTAATAACTCGTTTGTTTAGGCCCATGTTTATAGATATATAATTTAGATCATATTTTTCATTTTATATCAGGACGTTCTGTAAAAACTATACTTGCAGTATAGTGGTAGACACCAATATACGAAGTTACAGAGCAACACTATCTTGAAAGGGTGTGGTTTAATTTTGAAGCAGCTTGTATAATATAATACGAGTATAATGTATAATATAAGGGTCTATTAATGTAAATAGTTTTTTTATTTAAAGCTTCCCGACTTAAACATGACGGATATATTATTACGAGTATTAATTTATAAATAACCTAAATTTTAATCTCAAACTTATTTGCGATAATTGATTTTTTAAACAGGCACTAATAATTTTCAGAGCTGCCAGTAAATTTGTTTTGTTTTGCTGCTGTTTAGGATTCAATTCAGTAAAGGTCGCAAATGCAAAGGTTTAGAAAATCGTTTTCTATTTAGGTCTCTAGTAATGCTTCAAAAGACTTGTTCTGTTGCTGACTAGGAAGTTGTATTTATAAAAAAGCCGAAATTTTATTAAAATCCATTTCAGCTTCAATCCTGTCCCTGCGACTGCTCCTAGCAACTTGTGGTTTCACTTTTTTTATATTGTTGGGATCAGTTAAAGTTAATAATAAGTATCTTAAGGCAAAAAGTTTTAAAGTAAAATCGTTGAGATTGGGAAAAAAAAAGGACTATAATTTAATAACATGTAGGCTGAAAAGTTTTTGGTCTGACACATAGATGTCGCCCTTTTCAAAAAATCCATATTATTTTTAGGAAGTATCAACCTTCAGACGATACGTGTCAAAAATTTCATGACATTTCGACGATACAACTCTACAAGTTATAGTGGTTTTAGTGACGCCATTTTTGATGTTTTCAAAACAATGGAAAAAATCGAATTTCGTGTGTTGATTAAACACTGTTTTTTGATGGGAAAAAAACCGTTCAAGCAAAGCAATGGCTTGATAAGTGTTACGGAGATTCTGCCCCTGGAAAATCACTCATCATTTACTGGTATGCTGAATTTAAACGCTTACAGACACAAATGATGCTGAACGCTCTGGACGCCTAAATGAGATGGTTACCCCGGAAAACATAAAAAAAATCCACAAAATTGTTTTGGATGACTGTAAAGTGAAATTGCCTGTGATAGCCCCAAAAATATCAAAAGAACATATTGGTCATATTTTGCATGAATATTTGGGCATGAGAAAGCTCTGTTCGAAATGGGTACCGCGCTTGCTCACAGTAGACCAAAAACAACAACGTGTTGATGATTCTGAGTGCTGTTTGGACCTGTTTAAGCGCAATAAAAAGGATTTTTTATACGATATGTGACAATGGATGAAACATGGATCCACCACTGCACACTGGAAACAAATCGGCAGTCAGCTGAGTGGACAGCAGCCGTTGAAAGCAGGCCGAACTGACCAATGGCACAAGTCGGCTGGGGAGCTTTTGATCTCTGTAATTTAGGATGGGCATGGAACAATTTTTATGGACTATGCTGAGAAGAAAAAAACCAGCGAATATTATATAAAGTTATTGGTGCGTTTGAAAGCAGAAATTGCAAAGAAACGGCGCCCAAATGAACAAGAAAAAGTGTTCTTTCATCAAGACAATGCACAGTGTCAATGGTTACGATGCCAAACTTGCATGAATTGAAGTTCGAATTGCTTCCTGATTCGCCATATTCTCCAGATTTGGCCTCCAGCGAATAGATAATAATCCATTCACAGTCTTCAAAAAAAAAATGCTCACGGGAAAGACATTTGGCTCCAATGAAGAAGTTATCGCCGAAAGTGAGGCCTATTTTGAAGGCAAAGACAAATCCTTCTATAGAAATGTTAGAAAAGCGTTGGACTGATTGTATCGCTCTTGAAGGAGACTGTGTTGTGAAGAAAGTTGAATTTTCCAAAAAAGAAGTGTTTTAAGTAGCTAAACTAAAAACTTTTCAGCCTACGTGCTACTACTATTTTTTTTTAAAAAAAAAACCTTTTTTAGGGATAAAAAGAAAATAAAAATGACTAAATTAGACCTTGACGGGTTTTCTATAGCGCCTTCTAATGGAATTATTGATCGATCCTAATGAATCGTTGGAAATTAATGTTGAATTTACTCCACGAGAAATTAAAGATTACAAGGCGGAGATACTAGTCAATATAGCGGAAATTGAAGACATTGAAAAGAAAAAGGTTTTTACATTAACGGGGTCCGGATGCGAACCTAAAATAAATTTAAGAAATTATGAAAATGTTTTCATAGAGCAGTTTATTGTAACCAAACTAGATGACTTTATCCAACCAGAATATGTAAGTCAATGTAAAAATTAATTACAATAGATAGTTATAGTGAAATAAAATTGTTAAATAAAAATGGATATTTGACTGCACAAATCAACTTCATATGTATAGTAACTACTCTGAGAGCGTGAAGTTATGCTAATCTGTATGTCAAGGGTCTACCATCATCGACCAACTCATTGAAAACGATATGGAACAACATGAACGAACATGTAAGAAATATAAATGTCTGTAATTAGGCATATACAGTGTCCTTAAAAAAATCTGCATCATAGGAGAAATTATTTATTACGGGTTTGTTGAAATTCAAACTGTGTCATAAGTTATTGCTTCGATAAAAGTGAAAAAAACGACCTACGCGATGCTAGTTACATGATTTTCTTTACCTTTTTTAATTGACATTTTATTAAAAAAAAAATCTCCGAAAACGAGCTTATTTCGGAAAAGTTTTGTTGTTGTCTCTTCTACGCCATAACCTTTTTATTACGTTTTGATGAGGGTCAAATTTCTAAAAAACTTTTTGAATTTATATGTGTGTGTAGCTGATTTTATACTGGCGCTTGTTTGTCTAGTTAATTTATGGGGATTTGTAGCATTTAGGGATTATATACCTCTATGTGTTCATGAAATACTTATTTCTCCAATACTGCGTTTTTTTCTTTGTTTTAAAAACTATTTTTCACTGTATTAAATATGAAAGCACGGCAACTCAAACTACCTATTCAGATAATGTATATATCAAAACTGCGACTGAATTAGCCGCAAAACCTATCCAA
The DNA here is from genome assembly GCA_019049505.1 of Pachyrhynchus sulphureomaculatus. Lineage (NCBI taxonomy): Eukaryota > Metazoa > Arthropoda > Insecta > Coleoptera > Curculionidae > Pachyrhynchus > Pachyrhynchus sulphureomaculatus. Next base: position 179,466,351 of record CM032447.1, on the reverse strand, counting down.
CGTGAGAACGGAACAATTAGAACTTCTCATCCAGAATTAATTTTCATCAACACGAAAGACTACGGAGATCCAGTGTACAGTGTGTCTTACAACGGCGACCGTTTAAATCGAAATACGGGTGAATTAGAATTCGTCAAGGTACGAGAATTTTGTACCCGTATTATGGTAAGCAACCCCAGAACTATGGTAATAACTCTAGTACTGACCTGAATACTGAGAAAATTGTGTTTTACCCAAAATTGTCACTATTAAGTTTATAAATGTTTTGTAGTTTGTGGGAAACGAAATCAATGAATCTTTGTTTAATACACCTAGTATAATTATATTTCATTTGAATGTACAGTGTATTTCCAATTTAAAAAATTTATTTGAGTTGTTATACAGACGGTATAATATAGATGTTTTATGTCTAAATGAACACTGGCTTAATAGTGACAGGATAGAAAATACGACAATTCAAAAGTTAAAACTACAAATTTTTTTTGCTTGAAAAGTTCATATCCATGGTGGGTCAGTAATTTATGTTAACAGTAGAATTTCTTCTAACTGTTTTTCGATCATTATTTAAGTGCTTTTTCGATTAAAATGGCTCTTGAGCGTTCATCTGTCGGTACTGAAAAACTTTGTATTGTAAAAATCTATGGACCACTCTGTGATAATTTTAATCTGTTTGTTTCAATTGTAACAAAAAAATTAATTAAAACCGTGTACATATTTAATTTTATCATCCTATGTGGTCATTTCAATGTCGATCGGCTGGGCACTGGTACAAATCACAAGATGCAAGATGTTTTCGAGTCCTCTCGTTTAACGTCTTTGGCGGATATCCCTACCAGAATTCATGTCCGGGGTGTGTAAAAATTCCAATCTATTCTAGATTATGTAGTTGTCCAATTTCTACAATCAGAAATGGTCTAGTAATGGTCTAGTAATGGTCTTAATTTTAAGATTGCGTCCGAACATTTCGACAGGGAGTTTGAAGGTTTTATGAATGTTTTTATGGTGTTTTAATTTTTTTGGTTTTTTATTTACGCAATACATAACAAAAAAAAATGTAACCAAATTCAATTCTCTAGTGAACTATAAGGTTTATATAAGGTATTTCAAAATCTTATATGAGTTAGAAATAGAACCCATGGTGAGAGAATCCTTAACGAATATAAAATTAGGAAAAAAGCATTACGTCTTAAAATTAAAGAATAAAAAAGATTATATTATCGCAACAAAATCTTACAGTCTAAAAATAGAATAAAAAAAAAACCGGTTGCAAGTCGGACTTGCGCAATTGCACTGGTGATAATTTTCGTTCAATCTACACTCTGTGGAGAATATTCAAGAATTTCTTCAAAATTTTTTAATTATGAGGGATGGCGATTATTTTAAATTTTTTAAAAATAACACAAAGAAAAATGTACGCAAGTATTACATTATATATATTTTTGAACTCAAATTTTTGGCAAGCTTTCATTTGACACCCCACTCGATGACCTGGTAAAATTTTTTTTTTCGCTTTCGATTTCGCCCTCCAAAACTAACCCCTTAAGTCAAAATTTAACTTTCAAAATTACACGGCTCTAGTGAGACCATCAATTTCTATATTAGTGCCAAATTTCAACTTTCTATGTCAAAGCGTTTCGGAGAAAATCGGAAGTGACAGACGGACGGACAGACAGAGACCAAAGTGTGTAAGTTCTATACGGAACATTAAAAATGACATACACACAATTATGTTGATTTAATTTTAAAAATTAGCTTCATAAATTAAATCAACTGTAGCTCTTTAGTGCTAAATTGATTTCAAAATAAGAATAAATGAAAATAGGACCCCTCCGAATTAGATACGAGAATAAGGATCAAGCTATTAGGAAATTAATGTCCAAATTTTATATTATTTTCGTTAAAAGGTGAATACTACACTACATATTTATTTTAAATATATGAATGTGGTGTGGTACTAATTTTTATGGTTTACTTTATAAATTAAATATATATTGATTCAGTATGTCAGCTGGGGAAATTAAATGATTAAATGTTATTTTTTTATTTCAGGAAAGTTTAAATAAATAAACAGATACATAATTCGGTTTGATGATATTTTTATTTGTTAGTGTTCCGTACGGAACACTTATAAGATCACTTAGGTGTCTGTCTGTCTGTCTGTCTGTCTGCCTGTCTGTCTGTCTGTCTGTTTGTCTGTCTGTCACACCCGATTTTCTCCGAAACTATTTGACATAGAAAGGTGAAATTTGGTAATTATATAGGAATTGATGGCCTCATCAGAGCCATGTTTTGAGAATTAAATTTTGACTTAAGGGGTTTTGGGAGGTGAAGTCGGAAGTGAAAAAAAAAAAATTTTTTTTACTAGGTCATCGAGTGTAATGTCAAATGAAAGCTTGTGAAAAACACGAGTAAAAAATATATATATAATATTATACTTGCGAGCACTTTTCTTTGTATTATTTTTAAAAATTGGCGAAAAAATCGCTGTCCCAGGCCTTATCTCAAAAAGTACTTATCAAAAAAATTTCGAAAAAAATTCTGGAATATTCTCCACGGGGTGTAGATTGAACGAAAATTATCACGAGTGCATTACCTTTAATAATTTATATGGTATATAAAAAAAACAAAAATTTCAAGGTCATCAGATTTCAGTAAAGATTGGAAACAAACTTTGTTGAAAACTCATTTGGGGTGTGTTTTGTGAAGTCACTGATCATTTTATACCACCGTAACAAAAATTTTGACTTAAGGGGTTCGTTTTGAGGTCATCGAGTGTGGTGTCAAATGAAAGCTTGTGAAAACACGAGTAAATATAATATATATATATATGTAATACTTGCGCACACTTTTCTGCGTATTACTTTTAAAAAATCGCGAAAAAATCGCTGTCCCCTACCTTATCTCGAAAAGTACTGATCAAAAAATTTTGAAAAAATTCTGGAATATTCTCCACGGGGTATAGATTGAACGAAAAGTATCACGAGTGCATTACCTTTAATAATTTATTTGGTATATATAAAAAAAAATTCAAGGTCACCAGTTTTCAGTAAAGATTGGAAACAAACTTTGTTGAAAACTCATTTGGGGTGTGTTGTGTGAAGTCACTGATCATTTTAACAAAACATTCTAACAAAAATTTTTATTTTAAAAACAATCAACGTACGGAACACTAATTGTGCAAGTTCAACTTGCACTTGACCGGTTTATTTTATTTTAACAACTATTTAGTAATGGGAAAATGAATTTGTCGAGTCAATTTTTGAAGCTTTTTTAGTGTTAGTTTTGCTATTGTTACATTAGAACAGTAATACTATTTTAAAGTTACCCCCAAGAAAATATTTTTTTTAGGTTAAAAATTTTTTCCTTTTTAGAAATTTTAAAAATATTAAAAATTTAAAATGCTAAAATTTTTACATATATGTAAAATTGGCAAAGGGGCAACTTCTTTAAATTTTAACAGATAAGTCGATTTTCATTGTCATCATGAATGTTAATTTGGATAGATAACAGCCATCACATGGCTACCATCGATTTTTATATTTTTTATCTTCATTATTCTTTTTTTCATTATATATTTTACAAAGCAAAAGCTAATGCCACAGTTGCGTTTTGAAATGAACCTATATAGGAAAAATTCTGACATATTAACATCATTAAAACCACCTTGACTACTGGTCAAACAATAAACCCACTAAAAAGTTGGGATCGATGGAAATGTGGTCATTATCAATTTGACTCTTCTTCCATAACCTTCCTTACCTTTAAACTTTTTAAGGAAGTTTTGGCCTATAGTGACTGTATTTAAATTGCATTTATTTGTTTTAGTATGCTACAGGTCAGAAAAATAAGTTCCTAATAAGAGTTTTACTGCTAGTAGTTTTTCAAGTTTATTATTTTTAATTTGCTATACCTGCCTGCTTCTAGACGAGGAAATATTAAATTTTATATTTAAATATTTTATGTACATTTTTTAATATAAATTTTAAGAATTCGTTTAATGATATTAGTGAAAGCGCATGAATTTTCTGCAGAAATTTCCTAACCAAATTAGCGATGTTATATTTCTTACACTTTATTTTGAGTTGTTTAATGATGGTACAATTTTCTGGCGATCTCTCAGCCTATGGCCATTAAATTTTTATTATTTCAGATGGACAATTACTGTATATTTGTTTCATCCGAAATTGCTTTATATTTTAAATTGGTTTGTATAAATACCAAAAAGACAATACAACTTCATTTCAAAAATATCGGATTTGTTACTGCCAATATGATTGCGAAATTAGATGATGGTAAAAATTGCTTTTCCGTTTCTCCAACTAGCAAGAGAATCGATCCATACTCTGGAGCTGTCTTTGAAATTACCTTTAAACCTAATTCTTTAGAGGTAAGGTTGCTCTATTTGGTGAATATATTTAATTAAATTTAGTCACATTAGGTGAAGATGTTTATCGAGTACTTCCTGAGCAAATACATACTTTTAAAATAAATTTGAAATTTGGCTTCAGAAATATTTAAAACTTAAATCTGATATTTCCTTCTTCACAATACCTTTAAAAAGATTTCAAAACAATAGAGAAATAATAAATAAAAATTATAGTTGATCTTGTATCTGTTGAATATTAATGGAGTTAATATATATAATTTAAAATATATAGGTTACCTTTTAAGTTTTTACAAAAGCAATAAAAAAATCGTTTTATTGTTTCTAAAGATATTTGCCTTTAAGATTTATACACTTTTGCATGCCTTCGAACCGATTCTCAAAACATTTTTTTCTACTCTGAAGTTGGTACCTCAAAAATATGGTTTTGGAAGGATTCAACAGTTGTTCATTCCTTTTTTTTTGACATTCGAGAACACAAAGAAGTCGATAGGCGATAAATCAGGTGAATACGGGCAATGAAACATTAATTTGATGTTTTTCTCCATCAAATAATTAATTGTTTGACGTACTGTGTGAGAGCTGACATTGTCATGATGAAGAATGATGCGACGTTTTCGGTTATTTTTACTGATTTTATCCATGATTTCTGGCAAACGAATTGTTGTAAACCATTCAGCACTAACCGTTCTTCGATCCTCTAGATCAATGGTTGCAACATGTCCAGTATAACCAAATAAACAAGCGATCATTTTCTTGGAAGTGCTTAGCGAACGAACCACTTTTGTTGGATTCTGTTCATCTTGAAACACCCAAACAGCTGATTGTTGCTTAGTTTCCGGCTCGTGCGAATATATCCCAGTTTCGTCTCCTGTTACGATGTTGTATACGGATTTTCCATGTCCTCGGTCGAATTTTTTGAGTATTTCCTTACACCAATTGACTTGGGCCTGTTTTTGAGTTTCGATTAAATTATGCGGAATCCAACGGAAAAAGATTTTTTTCACGGCTAAATGTTCATGCAAAATTGAATGTATTGCAGTCTTCGATATGCCTAAGGATTCTCTTCGCTTCTCTTCAATTATGTTCCGCACAGCATCGATGCTTTTTGGAACAACAACCGATTTTGGTCGACCTTCATGAAATTTATCGCTGACGGAAGCACGACCATGGCAAAATTCTACACGCCAATTGTGAACAGTCTTTCCTAATGGTGAGTCATTACTAAGTATTGAACGAAGCGAGTTGAGGCATTGTTGTTGAGTTAGGTCTTTACTAAAGTCGTTAAAAATCATCTAACGAAAATCTTCACGTGAAATTTCCATTTGGACACAAAACTGTTTTTTTTTTCAGCGCTCATTGTAAACAAACTTCTCGGCAAACTTCTGAGTTGCTACTCTTTTAACAATAACAAATGTCAAATTTTACAGCAATGGTAATATCACATCTCAATGGCGCCATCTAGTGGCCGTTTGTAAAAACTTGAAAGGCAGCCCTCGTATTGTAGTAAGTTGTAAATATGTAATTGTTATAAAAGTATTGCATTATAAGCAGAGATTTTTGTGTTTGAATCGTAATGTGTAACAGAAAGTGGGTAAAATTACAGTCAGAAGTGTAAAATAGACATACAATAGGCAATACCATCTTACAACACTATATGCAACAGAGCGCGGAGAAAAGAAAACTAATCCAGCTACATTTTGGTCGCTATAAACATTTTCTCTACGCTCTCTCTCTATTATTTAGTGTTGTAAAAAGATTTTCCCCTTTAATTACAAATGGAAAGACTCCATTTGGTTGTGCCAGGTTGTCACTTTTGCAAAGCAAACTAGATGAACCGAGTCGTGTAATAAAGTCAAAAACTGTAGATGTATCTGAAATTACAGGTACCGTTTCTACGTAGGACACTTCCATATGCATGTCTTATTTTGGTTTACCTTTCTGGACGTGCCGCACGCGTCGTTCGGGCATGTCAAACACAGCGAAATACAACTAGTTTGTGTCATTATCGTTTTACAAGTACAGCTATAGGTACATGCTTTCCTACTTTAGCTCATGATACGTCGATATGTGTAACATTAGGGGAAACCGCAACTGATTTGCGTACTGTCAAACGTTGGCTATTGTAACAGTGATTGCAACAAGATATTTTTGCTGGTGGTTTCTAATTTTAATTGTGATTTAGCTGCCTTTGTTAAATGGCAGGGGATGCTCTGAATTTTGATTGAAATCAGCCAGTGAAACAAACAGTTCATATCTTATCATTAATTTTCGCAACTACCTATTTTCTTGTTCCCTTCTATAGTTCCTAGTTCAGCTGGCGAACGGTAATACGACAGATAGCAGAGCGGTATATTAACTGAAAATTGTCTTTGTCATCTTGATAATTGTTTAATTATATTCTATTTATTATTACTATGAGGTTTTTCAAAATATTCATTATTATAGTACCTAATAGTTTTTAACATATCAGTCAATGAAATTTTCATTACCCAACTGTTTTATAGACTACAAAAATACATTAAAATTAAAAAGTATCATTAAGATATTCATGACAAACGTATTGTCAAGACCCTATCTTTCAAAGTACAGGGTGGTCCAAATTGGATACTTTTAAAGGTAAACCCCTTTATCTAAAGGAGATAGACGAAAACTGATGTCGGTGTCTAAGGCTCAATCCGCATTTTGGAAAAATGTTTGTAATTCTTTTCCTATTGAAAATTTTTGGTTTTCTGTAAAAACATTCTCAAAGCACTTTTTCACGTGAATTTCAACAGTGTAAGTTACATTTTTTTACAACTAATATTTTAATAGTTATAAACGCAAAAATATATTTTTTAAATGAGATACCCTGTATATTTTTCCTTATCCAAATAGAGCTTTAAAGTTACCATTCTAAAAATATAGCACACTTTATATTTTGCTTAAATCTACTTCAAAATATAAAGGTTTTCAGTTTTTACGCGAGTTTTAAATGCACATTTTGTGAAAGTAGGCTTTGGATGGAGTGGCCATATGGTTTAATTCAATTGTTTACTCGTAGTTGTTGCCAAATTTTACTTCAGGATCAGTTATTGAATTGTCAAATAAATCGCAAATGAAGTTTGAAAATTACGAAAAATGGGATATGATAGTGTGTTTCATACAAACCGGAGAAAATTCGGAAGCGGTAAGTAATTTGTACCACGAACGGTATCCAAAGAGGCGTTAACCCTTCAAGGATATATTCGCTTGATTGCGCCATAACTTAGTTAATAGTGGCCAGTTTGAAAAGAAACGACCCAAAAATTATGCATCAAACAGGGATAAGGAGTTAGAAGAAATAGTAGTTTTAGGAACTATCGGAAATAATCCCAGCACTTCAACCCGACAGTCAAAAGAATCCACTGGACTACCAAGAACTAACGTAAGTCGTACTTTGAAGAAGCACAAATGCAGGTCATATAGGACAAGAAAAGTTCATCTTCTTAGAGACAGAGATTTTCAACGGTGTATGGACTTTTTGCCAATGGTTTCTGGAGAATTGTAACCATGTTCCAAATTTTTCATTAAATTGCATTTGGACAGACGAAGCTTATGTAAGCAATGCAGGTATTTTTTAACCGTTACAATTCTTATACGTGGACACAAGAAAATCCTCATTTAGTTGTGGAGCAAAAAAAATCAAGGCAGATTTGGATTTAATATGTGGGCATGAATTTTTAGAGGCAGGGTTATAGGTCCAATTATTTACGAAGGAACACTCACCTCTCAGAGATATTTAGAATTTTTAAGGCAGCAAATAGAACCTTTATTGATAAAGTGCCGTTAATGGACCTTAGAAATATATTTTTTCAACACGACGAGGCACCCCTCATAACGCTGCAGTTATCAGTAATTTTTGTATCGGCCAATTTCGACAATAACTGGATAGCCAACCATGGTCCGAACCGTTGGCCGGCAAGGTCACCGGATTTAACACCCATGGACTTCTATCTGTGGGGAAGATTGAAAGACCTAATTTTTAAATTGCCAACAAACACTAGGCAAGAGTTAGAAGTCCCAGTGATACAAAGTTTTGCAGCTCTCACTCCTCTTGAATACCTCTAAACAACTCGGTAAGAAATGTCTTACTCTTAGAGTTACTTCTGGGATTTTTTTTTACGAT
>CM032447.1:179443526-179457720 GCA_019049505.1 Pachyrhynchus sulphureomaculatus | reverse complement strand
TTACAATTGCAACAAACAGATTAAAATTATCACAGAGTGGTCCATAGATTTTTACAATACAAAGTTTTTCAGTATCGACAGATGAACGCTCAAGAGCCATTTTAATCGAAAAAGCACTTAAATAATGATCGAAAAACAGTTAGAAGAAATTCTACTGTTAACATAAATTACTGACCCACCATGGATATGAACTTTTCAAGCAAAAAAAATTTGTAGTTTTAACTTTTGAATTGTCGTATTTTCTATCCTGTCACTATTAAGCCAGTGTTCATTTAGACATAAAACATCTATATTATACCGTCTGTATAACAACTCAAATAAATTTTTTAAATTGGAATACACTGTACATTCAAATGAAATATATTTATACTAGGTGTATTAAACAAAGATTCATTGATTTCGTTTCCCACAAACTACAAAACATTTATAAACTTAATAGTGACAATTTTGGGTATAAAAAACAATTTTCTCAGTATTCAGGTCAGTACTAGAGTTATTACCATAGTTCTGGGGTTGCTTACCATAATACGGGTACAAAATTCTCGTACCTTGGCGAATTCTAATTCACCCGTATTTCGATTTAAACGGTCGCCGTTGTAAGACACACTGTACACTGGATCTCCGTAGTCCTTTCGTGTTGATGAAAATTAATTCTGGATGAGAAGTTCTAATTGTTCCGTTCTCACGTTGGATAGGTTTTTGGCGGCTAATTCAGTCGCAGTTTTGATATATACATTATCTGAATAGGTAGTTTGAGTTGCCGTGCTTTCATATTTAATACAGTGAAAAAATAGTTTTTAAAACAAAGAAAAAAAACGCAGTATTGAGAGAAATAAGTATTTCATGAACACATAGAGGTATATAATCCCTAAATGCTACAAATCCCCATAAAATAACTAGACAAACAAGCGCCAGTATAAATCAGCTACACACACATATAAATTCAAAAAGTTTTTTAGAAATTTGACCCTCATCAAAACGTAATAAAAAAAGGTTATGGCGTAGAAGAGACAACAACAAAACTTTTTTCCGAAATAAGCTCGTTTTCGGAGATTTTTTTTTTAATAAAATGTCAATTAAAAAAGGTAAAGAAAATCATGTAAACTAGCATCGCGTAGGTCGTTTTTCACTTTTATTGAAGCAATAACTTATGACACAGTTGAATTTCAACAAACCGTAATAAATAATTTCTCCTATGATGCAGATTTTTTTTAAGGACACTGTATATGCCTAATTACGGACATTTATATTTCTTACATGTTCGTTCATGTTGTTCCATATCGTTTTCAATGAGTTTTGGTCGATGATGGTAGACCCTTGATATACAGATTAGCATTAACTTCACGCTCTAAGAGTAGTTACTATACATATGAAGTTGATTTGTGCAGTCAAATATCCATTTTTATTTAACAATTTTATTTCACTATAACTATCTATTGTAATTAATTTTTACATTGACTTACATATTCTGGTTGGATAAAGTCATCTAGTTTGGTTACAATAAACTGCTCTATGAAAACATTTTCATAATTTCTTAAATTTATTTTAGGTTCGCATCCGGACCCCGTTAATGTAAAAACCTTTTTCTTTTCAATGTCTTCAATTTCGGCTATATTGACTAGTATCTCCGCCTTGTAATCTTTAATTTCTCGTGGAGTAAATTCAAACATTAATTTCCAACGATTCATTAGGATCAATAATTCCATTAGAAGGCGCTATAGAAAACCCGTCAAGGTCTAATTTAGTAATTTTTATTTTCTTTTTATCCCTAAAAAAGGTTTTTTTTTTTTAAAAAAAAATAGAGTAGCACGTAGGCTGAAAAGTTTTTGGGTTTAGCTACTTAAAACACTTCTTTTTTGGAAAATTCAACTTTCTTCACAACACAGTCTCCTTCAAGAGCGATACAATCAGTCCCAACGCTTTCTAACATTTCTATAGAAGGATTTGTCTTTGCCTTCAAAATAGGCCTCACTTTCGGCGATAACTTCTTCATTGGAGCCAAATGTCTTTCCCGTGAGCATTTTTTTTTTTGAAGACTGTGAATGGATTATTATCTATTCGCTGGAGGCCAAATCTGGAGAATATGGCGAATGAGGAAGCAATTCGAACTTCAATTCATGCAAGTTTGGCATCGTAACCATTGACACTGTGCATTGTCTTGATGAAAGAACACTTTTTCTTGTTCATTTGGGGCCGTTTCTTTGCAATTTCTGCTTTCAAACGCACCAATAACTTTATATAATATTCGCTGGTTTTTTTCTTCTCAGCATAGTCCATAAAAATTGTTCCATGCCCATCCTAAATTACAGAGATCAAAAGCTCCCCCAGCCGACTTGTGCCATTGGTCAGTTCGGGCTGCTTTCAACGGCTGCTGTCCACTCAGCTGACTGCCGATTTGTTTCCAGTGTGCAGTGGTGGATCCATGTTTTCATCCATTGTCACATATCGTATAAAAAATCCTTTTTATTGCGCTTAAACAGGTCCAAACAGCACTCAGAATCATCAACACGTTGTTGTTTTTGGTTCTACTGTGAGCAAACGCGGTATCCATTTCGAACAGAGCTTTCTCATGCCCAAATATTCATGCAAAATATGACCAATATGTTCTTTTGATATTTTTGGGGCTATCACAGGGGCAATTTAACTTTACAGTCATCCAAAACAATTTGTGGATTTTTTTTTTATGTTTTCCGGGGTAACCATCTCATTTAGGCGTCCAGAGCGTTCAGCATCATTTGTGTCTGTAAGCGTTTAAATTCAGCATACCAGTAAATGATGAGTGATTTTCCAGGGGCAGAATCTCCGTAACACTTATCAAGCCATTGCTTTGCTTGAACGGTATTTTTCCCATCAAAAAACAGTGTTTAATCAACACACGAAATTCGATTTTTTCCATTGTTTTGAAAACATCAAAAATGGCGTCACTAAAACCACTAGAGTTGTATCGTCGAAATGTCATGAAATTTTTGACACGTATCGTCTGAAGGTTGATACTTCCTAAAAATAATATGGATTTTTTGAAAAGGGCGACATCTATGTGTCAGACCAAAAACTTTTCAGCCTACATGTTATTAAATTATAGTCCTTTTTTCCCAATCTCAACGATTTTACTTTAAAACTTTTTGCCTTAAGATACTTATTATTAACTTTAACTGATCCCCAATATATAAAAAAAGTGAAACCACAAGTTGCTAGGAGCAGTCGCAGGGACAGGATTGAAGCTGAAATGGATTTTAATAAAATTTCGGCTTTATTATAAATACAACTTCCTAGTCAGCAACAGAACAACTCTTTTGAAGCATTACTAGAGACCTAAATAGAAAACGATTTTCTAAACCTTTGCATTTGCGATCTTTACTGAATTGAATCCTAAACAGCAGCAAAACAAAACAAATTTACTGGCAGCTCTGAAAATTATTAGTGCCTGTTTAAAAAATCAATCATCGCAAATAAGTTTGAGATTAAAATTTAGGTTATTTATAAATTAATACTCGTAATAATATATCCGTCATGTCTAAGTCGGGAAGCTTTAAATAAAAAAAACTATTTACATTAATAGACCCTTATATTATACATTATATTATATTATACAAGCTGCTTCAAAATTAAACCACACCCTCTCAAGATAGTGTTGCTCTGTAACTTCGTATATTGGTGTCTACCACTATACTGCAAGTGTAGTTTTACGGAACGTCCTGATATAAAATGAAAAATATGATCTAAATTATATATCTATAAACATGGGCCTAAACAAACGAGTTATTACCGAAAATAGGGTATTGAAAATAGTATCTCAGACAATAGTGGCACAAAAAAATTCTGAAATTTGCTAGATAAATCTGAAATTCTAAGAATTATTTTTTAAGATAAATGAGTTTTTAAAAACCTTAAACCAGTCGAAATAAAAAATGGCTGCTCGATTTTGTTTTCCTTTTGTCAGCCGTTTTGACTCAAATTTTCTCTAGAAACCTTAGGATATTAATGCAACTGATTTCTGAGGTAGTTGCCTGTGCTTATTTGCATGTACTAACGCATTTATTTTGTCAATATTGTAGTAATGCGTACTGTTACTATATCAAAAGTATCATTTGTCACCACAATCGTACATAGGAAGGCCCTTTCATTATTTTATTGATGTACGGAGGTAAAAAAGAGCTTCAGCAACGAACTGCTGCAACTAATCATTGTTCGAGTTACAATAATGTTCATGTTTGTTTAATTATGTAGTACATGGTTAAAATTTAACTAGTTTCTCCCAGTTTCCCAAGAATAACAGCACAATTAAAATAAAATAACTGTTTATAACTAGGACAAAAGAAGGGAAGGAAGTTATTTTATGTTTAAATAGCTCTTAGTCACTCAAACGTATCTTTTGCATTTCAAAATTTTATTCTTAACCAGGTTAGAAATATTTAAAAAATTCAAAAATTCTCAAGATACGTATCTCGGTAGCGAAAGTTTTTGCAGACTCCTTATTTTGACGAACTAGGTACGATCTTGAGAGGATACGGTTTAGATATCCTGTATAGCTTTTCCAATGATGCGACATTTTTAGTACCATAATAGAGGAAAAATTGGTATATATACTAAAAAACTTTAATATCAAAAAAGTGTTGAAGAAGACTATTTTTAGTGAAGGTGCATTCATAACATATTAGGGCTCCCCAAACGACATTTTGAATTATCTACTGATAGAGATCAAATATCCAGTAGTTTGAACAATGCCATTATTTAAAAAAGAAGATCACAATAGTTTAGAAAATTAGCAATTAAATAATATTCCACCTAATTTTTCAAAAATTTCAGAACAATTTTTTATAACGGATTTCAAAAATACTTATATCAAATTTTCAATAACAATTTCTCAAAATAGGTCAAAACAGGTGTTTTTGACGCCGTAGAGAAAAGGTTGATACTCCTGAAGCAGAAGGAATTTATACGTTACCGTCTTCTAGACCTATTCAAACCCTTCGAGTGCTTTTCACATACAGATCTGTTGCATAAGTTACCAATATATAGAGTACGTGAGCCTACATTGGCGTGGATCCACGTGCATCTTAATGATACAATTCAAAAAAAGCGTTAAAAATAATGAGCGTTATATTGCTTCTGATAAACGAGCAACAGACATTAGTATATCACAAGGCAACATTCTTGGCAACTTCTTTTTTTTTTTATCTAAATAATTTATTAATGATTTTTTTTAGTATATTAACGACACCGACATTTTTATTGGACTAAAAATATTCACTCTTTATTCAATAATTCCGAACTGAAAGTGGTTTTAGTTCATTTTCAATACCGAAAACTCACAATGCATTATATTTAACATCTAGAAATAAAAAAATATTCCTTGTATGACTCTGAACTATCATCTGCCACTCGTCTCGTGTGTGCTCTGATGCTTCACGCAATGACTTCCCAGTTAACTGTTTCACCTGATAAACCCAATGTGAAAGTGATCTACCCCTGCAGAGTTTGCCTTCAACCTTACCCTGTATGACCAGTGATTCCAACACATGTCTTCTGCTGACCTGGCGAAAATACCTTAAGTATGCCTGGTTTATAAGTGAATTCAAACTTTTAATGATTTTTAGTACTTCCAGATACGTCATCAACTGTATGTCATCAACTGTATGTCATCAACTTTATCTATTGATGACATATTTGAAAACATCGAAAATAGTATAGAAAATGCCATTGACAAAACAAACAGAAATTAAATCAAAGAGTAAAACAGCTAACGAAGCAAAAGAAAGAAATAGATAAATAATACTACAGATGAATACAGAACTATAAATAGAGAGATATAGAAAAATTAGAAAAAAAAAACAAAAAAAAATGCAGAGGAAATTAAAAACGTTGTAGAACAGAATAAAAATTTAAAATTCTTAAGAAGGAAGAACACAATGGGAAGGAAAGGCATATGTAAGATTAAGGATGTGTATGATAATATAATAACAAACAAAAGAGATATTTTACAAATCATCGAATTATTTGATCAACAATTATATACCTTACAAGATAAAAGAGCAGAAATTAAGATACCAAAAGTCCTAAATCAGGGATCGGAGGATATCCCAGAAATCACAGAAAAATAAATCACATCAGCCTTGAAGGACATGGAAAATAACAATGCTCCGGGTGAAGACAATATTGTAGCAGAGGCAATTAAACAAGGAGGATAACAAATTATCAAATCACTTAAAATGTTATTCAACAAATGTCTCCTGGAAGGAATAACCCCATCGCAACGGAATAATACAACTATTGTCATCATGCATAAAAAAGCAGATACTTCAGACCTTACAAACTATCGACTCATTAGCCTTCTGAGCCATATATACAAGTTATTCACGAAAATTCTTACCAAACATCTTGCAAATAAATTCGAGTTTCAAAAGAACAGGCAGGTTTCCGCTGGAACAAACGACCATCTGCTTACGGCTCATTGAAAAATGTATAGAATATAATAAGCCTCATGTACTCATATTTGTGGACTCCGAAAAGGCTTTTGATTCTGCAAATCAGCAGAGGCTTTTGGAAGCGCTTGGAGTGTCGTATTGATCGTCGATATTCCAATGAAATTAAATACATATATTAAAATGCCACCACTCATGATGATTTGAAAAGAGTGGCTGGAAATTGGGTACAAGCGGCCCAGAACAGAAAAAAGGTGCAAGACTTGAGGGAGGACTTCGTCCATCAGTGGACAGTATAAGCTGATGATAAGTACTTAATTCGATATTCCACCCACGATATTCTGAGAACTCGATGATACACCCACATCTTAAGTGCGGCAATTCTATTTCTATTCGCTTTCTTTATTGTCCATGTTTCGGAGATGTTGCAATCGGAAATATGAGCGTTCTTGTCAGCCTTAACTTAGTCGACCGTGAAATGCACGAGTCTTTCCATATTTCGATTAATTTTGTAGTTGCAGACCGAGCAATTGAGAGCCTCCTACGTATTTCTGAGTCGCACTGGGCGGTATTAGTTTAGTAGATTAGAGTATTGATAGGAGTCTACGATTTCATACCCTAGTCGGGTTGAGGTGAATTGTCATTTGTTCGGCTAATGATCATTATTTTTGTTTTATTGTTATTTACTTCCAATAAGTAGCTTTTACTGATCCTTGCCAGTCCTTTCATAAACACCTCTAATTTACTTTCATTTGCGGCTATAATCAAGATTTTGACAGAATATATCTCGTATAATCTAATGTAGCAGCTTCTTATCGTCGTTATACTTTGATATTATTTTTGGGACCTACAGTCATTAACAGAAAATAGCTCTCACTATGCTGCCATTACTTTTAGTTTGCTCTCTAGTAAATAACAGATCAGAAATTTTAAGCAGTTTGTCTGAATGCATTCGATTTACTCTAATATATTTTTTTTTTTATTTCAAGCTTTATAATTTTTTTTTGAAAATCTGTCTTAAAATAAATGGTATCTTTCTTATTTTTGTACTCTCTATGTCTAAAATTCTGGTTTGCAAATAATTTGTCCACGTTTTTATAAGCAACCAATGATCCTTAATTGAGATTTACGCCGTTTTTCTCTTCATAAACTTTATAACGAATTTTTAGCTTACAACAGTTATATTTATAATGAATTCAACACGACCCAATTAGTTCTATATTATTAGAGATATTAAAGAACAAGATACCCGCAAGAGGAGGGCTAATTTCGATTCACGAAGAATACAGGAAGTGATAGTTGTTTTGTGGAAAGTAATGGAATATACACTGGTGAGCAAAAAAAATCGACTCAAACTATTTGGCTTCATTTAACACGAATCTTAGAATTTAGTGTTCATATATTTTTACGGATTTTAGTATCGTTTAAAAGCCCATTTTTTTGTCTCTCTAATGATACTAAATTCCAAAGCACACTTTATGCTTTTTACCGATTAATATCACTGAAAGGGGTAACAAGGAGAATAGGGATTGAAAATAGGGGTAAGAGAAAGGAAAAATTAAACACAAATTTTAAGTTCAGTAATTAAATTTATTGATGAAAACCAAAATCAATATTTTGTATTATCCTCCCTAGCCCTTATTATTACTTCTAACCGGTTTTTCGTGAAGCGGGTGAGCTTTTTCAACATGTCTGTGGGATTCTTCTCCACTCTTCCACCATCGCAACCTTTAAGTCCCTCAGCAATGCAGGGACTAGATTTCTGGCTCGAACTATTCTTTTGAGTTAATCCTATATGTGCTCGATTGGATTGAGGTCAGAACTTCGCACAGGCAAGTCCAATATGGGTATTCCCATTTCCGCCGGGTATTGCCGCACCGATGCAGCAGCATGTGGGTTCGCATTGTCGTGCATTAGCACAAAGCCGACAAACCCAAAGTAAAGAACGACGGGTTCCTGCAGGATCTCCTCGATGTAACGGTGAGCAGTTAATCCACCGCTACAAGTCACATCAGTCACGAAAATCTAAGTCACGCTTGCCGAGGGCTGCTGTCAGTTTAGGTCCGTTAGCTGGTCTCTTTGGAGTTAGATTAGCTTTTTTAAGTCTTCTTCTGACTGTCCAATGACTAGCAGCCCGGCCACGAACTTGTCGGAACTGCTGGACCTCAACGCCGGTCAAGTGACGATTTCTTAGAGTTACACCTTCTTCTTCCTGATCCTGGTCCCCGTATAAAGGCTCCAGTCTCTTGGTAACGTCTATAGACTCTGGAGACAGCTGACCGACTCAAGTGCAGTTGCGCAACAACTACACGTTGGCTGTGCCCTTCATGCAATAGGGCAATGACTTGTGCCGTTTCTTCTGGGGTACAATCCATTTTTCGGAAACGTCAGTAGTGAGCAGGTATAGCAGAGATGTTGACGGTTCAAGTTCGAATAAAGGATTAATAAAAAATGCAGTTACATGTGTTTTTATAGGGATAAATAGGGCGCAACGAGTACATTTAAAAAATTTTGAAAATCCAAATATTTTTGGTATTATTGGAAAGAGTAGAAAAGCAGCATTCTAATGATGTTAAGAACAATACCATTGCTTGAAAATTAAATTCAGGGATCGGTATTAAGTGGAGCAAAATCGTTTAAGTTAATATTTTTGCTCACCAGTGCAGAAAAAAATTCAACGCACGCCACGTTTATAGCGTTAAGAAAACATTGGATAGTCATTTCTTAAATACGTTCACCTGAAATACTATAAATCTTACATCGCATTATGAATTGGAGAAAGGTAGACAGTAAAGGATTTACGTATAAAAGTTAAGTAATATAATATATAAAGACACATAGTCTGTCACTTATATTAGTTGTATTGCGAATTTTTCCTCGATTTGATATTTAAAAACTGCAGCTAAGAAAGAAGCAAGTTCAATATTTTTTTTTAATTAACTTAGCGTCATATGATTTTAAATGTTAATTGCTTTACTGTCTGGAGTGACCTCTCGTAAAACACTCTTGGAATAAATAATTAAACGTGATTAATGATCCATAGAAAAATAAAGTTATGATAGCTATGTACTTCAGCCTCACGCGAAAATTCTATTTAAATTTTTAATCTACACGTCGAATTATATCCGATGTCTACGAAATTCGCCAGTTTTTCTGTTCCTTTATATTTTAACATATTAGCTTAAAATTTTGTATAAGATTATTGCTAAAATTTGTCGAAGTAATAATTCTTGTCTAACATTATCATCATCATCAGCTTACACTGTCCACTGCTTGAGGGAGGCTGGACGAAAGTCAAGTCTTACCACTTTTTTCTATTCTGGGACGCTTTCACTCAATTTCCAGCCACCCTTTTCAAATCATCAGTCCACGGATTTGTTGGTCTACCTCTACTCCGATAGGCTTCGGATCTTGGTCGCCACTCAATGATTCTTTTTGTCCATCGCCCATCCTTAAACCTAGCAACATGCCAGGCCCAGTTCCATTTAAGATGTAGAATGAATTTGACTGCAACTTGTACCCCCGTTTTCTTCCTGATAATGTGATTTGGGTTGTGATCTTTAAGAGTAACGCCTAACAATGACTCACCATTTTCGTTGCATGAAACATATTTTATTGATGTTTTTCTTCGGCGCTGTGAGAGTATGCATCTGTCAAATACTTTTTTTTTTAAAGACACAGGAAGGTTAGATTTTAAATACATAGGCCAGTTTGCCATACGGAGCCCAGGAGAGACCTATTCATCGCTGAATATAATGTGTTTGGTTATCTCGTACTATGCTGATTTCATATCCCAGGTATTTATATTGATGCACTTGCTCTATCTCTACGTTATTCAGTTTTATAGTGTCGCTTAATACAAGATTTGTCATAAACTGGGTCTTGGATAAACTAATTTTTAAACCAAACTTTTCTGAAGCTTCCTGAAGCATATGTAGCATAGTTTTGTGCTTCTTGTATTTTGTTTGTTATTAAGACAATGTCGTTGGCGAAACAGAGGTGATTTAACTTCTCACCGTCAATGCGAAGTTACGTTATTTCCCAATTTATTGATGTTAGAGTATTTTCTAGAAGTATTACGAAAAGGTTGGGTGAGAGCGTATCACCCTGTCGTACTCCTCTATCGATTCGAAATTTGCTGGTGGATTGATTAGTTTGTTTTAATATGAGCGGTGGCATTTTCATATATGTATTTAATTACATTGGAATATCGATGATCAATACGACACTCAGCAAGCGCGAGTACAAGAGGCTTATTATATTCTATACATTTTTCAATGAGGATTTTAACTGTAAGCAGGTGGTCGTTTATTTCATACCCCGAGCGGAAACCTGCTTATTTTTTTGCAAGGAAAAACTCAGTTTTATTTGCTAAACGTTTGGTAAATATTTTTGTGCATAACTTGTATACATGGCTTAGGAGGCTAATGAGTACATAGTTTGTAAGGTCTGAAGTATCTCCTTTTTTATGTATGATGACGATAGTTGCATTATTCCATTGCGATAGAGTTATTTCTTTCAAGAGGCATTTATTGAATAACATTTTAAGTGATTTGATAATTTGCTGTCCTCCTTGTATAATTGCCTCTACTACAATATTATCTTAACCCGGAGCTTAGTTATTTTTTATGTTCTTCAAGGCTGATGTGATTTCTTTTTCTGTGATGTCTAGAATATCCTCCGACTCCTTATTTAGGACTTGTGGTATGTTGATTTCTGTTCTTTTACCTCATAAAGTATATAAAATAATAAAATAACTCGATGATCTGTAAAATATCTCTTTTGTTTGTTATTACATTACCATGCATGTTCTTAATCTTGCATATGTCTTTTTCTTCCTTCTCAAGATTTTTAAGCTTTTATTCTGTTCTACAACGTTTTTTAATTTCCTCTGTATTTTTTGTCGTGTGTCTTTTCTAATTTCCCTCGATATATTTCTATTTATATTTCTGTATTCATCTGTAGTCTTATCTACCATTTATCTCCTTTGCTTCACTAGCTGTTATACTCTGATTTAATTTCTGTTCTTTTTGTTGTTTTGGGCAAGTTTTTCCAATGGCATTTCCTGTACTATTTTGGATGTTTTCAAATATGTCATCAACTGCTGTATCTTCACTGTGTTTCAAAGAGCTTACAAACTCTCTTCTATGGAAATCCACATCCTCCGGTGTTGTACATTTCTTATTCTTGTCTATAAGGGACATCTAATATAAGGTGAAATATGGAAAAATGATTATGACGAAATGATTATTTTCCCTCTTTTTTTTTTAATTTGGATGCAGCCTATACATTTGGCTCACTATTTTCTGGACTAAATATTTAAACATTAAACATAATCCTTTATAAACAAGAACAAAAATTGGTCTCACCAGGTTTACATTATATAACTGGTAAAAAATCATTAGTAAACCATACAAAATATAATTTTAATATTAGTAATATAGGATTCAAAATGATTGCGGGAATCCAAATGAAAGAAGTGTTTTCTTGGGAATTAAATAAGAAAAAATAAATATAAACAATGACACCGAATATATAAAAACCAATAATGGAATAAGTAAGTATCAAACTAGGGCAGCAGGCCAAAGCAAGTAGGATAATGTCGATGTCTAAGTAGTACTTAGGTACAAAATAGACTATAAACAGAGTAACAAATAGGGAAACACTAAATCAGGTTAAGGTAGATGAAACTATTTGGAAGACTTTAAAGAGGACAGTAAAAAATTTTAAACGAAATATACAAAAAAAGAATAAATTACATACAGTTTAGAACTTTGAGTTCCCATGCTAATTTTAGTTGTGTCCGATTTATTCTTGGTATTCTTGGTATTTTTGGTACTTTTAGAATCCTTATCAGCTTTTGCAGACATTTTATCTTTACGCCCTTCAGTATATTTAGAACCCTTTGCTCCCTTTTCCTCCAAAAGTCTACTCCTGCTTTGTTCTGCTTTACCCTTTTTTCCAGTACCTTAAAACAATTTAATTATTATTGTAATAATTATATTAATATTAATACCAATAAATAAGATTAACACCATCAGTAGATTTTTTGACAAATTTTAGGTTACAAGTAAGAATTTAGACTGAAGAGTAACTTTTGAAAGAAACAAAATTCTGTAGTTTTAAAAAAACAATCTATTTTTATGCAGTAATTATGTAGTAAATTCGAATTGGTAAATTTTGTGTGAACTTATCATAGGACTACAAATTTCATCCTAAATGTATCACATTTACATGCTGATAACAATGAAAGTAAAAATTTCAATTGCAAAAATAATTACTTGAGATGTTCAAAATATTTCGTGCAATTCAAAATAAAAACCTGGTCAGCTTAAAAGGATCTAAGGAATATGTCATATTTCATAATATAGGCCGTAGTTAGAAATGAGTCATTTTCCTTTATATAAAATAATCGTAATAGGTCAGCATTTCGCGTTTGGTACCATTTCCTTTAAGAATTGGTTTATCTGCAGAATCTCATTTCTTTGCATAATACTGTATGTCTCACAAAGAATAGCAGTTTATGACAAATGTTGCCTGCAGTATATTAATCATCTATAATATTCAAAATAACCTCCCATATCTAACCTGGCATATGTATATATGTGTATACAGTAGAATCTCGATTATCCGAAATAAGATGGACCAAAGTGATTTCAGATAATCGGAATTTCGGTTAATCCGAATTTTTTATAAAATAGAAGTTTAGAATGAATACAACATTGCAGATTGACTTAAAAGCATTTATATGATATGCTATTACGTACATAGGTATTTATTAAAACAAAGAATAGAACAATTAGTTTACTTATTTTATGTATATGTACGGAAAATCAAAAATAAAACAGTTTCATTCTTAACTTTAATGTCTTAAAAATGAGGTAATTTTTAACTGCACTCGTTTTGCGTTAGTTCTGTTTTTGGCTGCAATGTCTCTCCAACGTTTGATAAGCAAAACGTCCGCGGCAGTTGCATTTTTTGTTGTTCTACATAAGTTAACGCTTTTTCTAGGGCCTCTAGTCCTTCTGAACGTAAATTTTTACTGGAATATTGTCAGTGGCTTCTACTTCGCTATCATCATCTTCATCACTGTCTATTTTATTAGCATTTTTGCATACACTTTTAATTACTTCTTGGTCAGTCATTTCATCTTCCACACTATCACTGTTTAACCATTCACAAACATCGGTTTGCGTAACACTTTCACATCCTGATATTCTTGTAATAATTTGATGTAAACTTTCATTATCCTCTGTTTCTGCCTCTGAGTAATCCTCTTATGGAATCAATTTTGACCAAGATTTTTCCAGAGTACTACTCTTTACTAGATTCCAGGCTGTGCTATCCAATATATAACATGTTTCAAATTTATCTTTTTTTAGATAATCAGTAAGCTTGCCACCTTCATCTACTTCTTCTAAAATATGCTCCAATAACAAACGCCTGTAATTGCGTTTTAAATTTTCCAGTACACCCTGATCCATAGGCTGAATGAGAGAAGTTACAGCAGGAGGTAAAACATTGCTTTTATTTCCCCACTTTCAAGTTGCTCCATATATATATATATATATATATATATATATATATATATATATATATATATATATATATATATATATATGGGTCATTCTTTTTAAACCGGACCCCCCCCACCAAGATAAAAATTTGGAGCCACATAGAGCTTCTCGCGCGGGCTCAAATTAGAGCTTGAAGACTCTAGTTTTGTCCCCCGAAAGGAGACTGCTTCCCAAAAATATCATTAAAAGTGAAAA
>CM032447.1:179323526-179433526 GCA_019049505.1 Pachyrhynchus sulphureomaculatus | reverse complement strand
TTTCCATGATGACTTCTTATGTCTTAAACTTGTAAAAACATGATGCAATTATACTTTAGCTTTTCATCAAGTCTGCTATGAATGAAACAAGCGAAGAATTATGTTTGTCTTATCTCCTCAGTAAGGATGTCATTAATTTTCTTATCTGTCAATTTGTATGGGTATGCAATAGCCGCTGAAAAATTATCCCTTCAAAAAAGAATTGAAATCATTTTAATATACACATCCTGGTAAAAATATTTATAATTCGGTGGTGGTCAGGCTCTTAAATATTATTAAAGAACATAGTTCTGTAGATAGCCTATACCAGGTTCGTCACTACAGACGTGTAACTAATAAAGAAGCAAATTTTAATATAATTTTATCGACTGTCAAATCCTCAAATAGCGCTCTCCGAAAGACAAGTTAGAACGTCATAATGGTTGATCAGACGAGTTTTAGTACAAAATTCATTCGGATTTCACAAGAAAGAGATTATTATGCTGGACTATATTTTTATTCTTGGGTATAAGAAGAGTAAGAATAAGACATATATTTTTATAGAAACATTCTTTTTATTGATGAAGCTACGCTTTCTCTTAATAATAATAATAATAATAATAGCTTTATTACCCAACAGTTTCCCATTAATAGGGTAAATATTTAGACATTTACATATTCAATGACAGTCTGTAGTAATTGCTTCTTAGTACAACAGTATATATCACCAACACTACAAATATGATTAAAATTAGTACACATTACATGAATAGGTGAATTCAATAACAAAATTAGTATTAGGTCTGTCACATCTAAAAAACATACTTGATCGTGAGTGTATCCGTGGCACATTGATGTTAATACGAGACAGTATATCCGTGCAATCAATCATATTGTGCAATACTTTATATAGGAATAATATTGAGGCACAAACTCTCCTGATTCCCAGGCTAAGAATATTTGTCTGTTCACACAAATAATCGCTGCTGATTCCCCGTTCAGGATACATTCCATTAATCTTAAACAACAGAAATTTCAGAAATCTCCTCTGCACTTTTTCAAGTGAAACTCTATGCACCTCGTACATTGGACTCCAGACAATACTTGCATATTCCAGTTTCGAGCGAACAAAGCAGAAATACAAAATCTTCAGTGATGCAATATTAGTGAAACCCCTACAATTCCTAATGATGAACCCGTAAGACTTCATTGCTTCAGAAACTTTCAATGCTATATGCTGAGCAAATGTTAGCTTTGCATCAAAAACAACTCCCAAATCCTTAGCTGTGCTACACCTACTTAAATTATGGTCTTGAATTCTATATTGAAACTCTATTGACGCTACCCTCCTAGTATATGTTAGAACTTTGCATTTTTGAGCATTTAGATGTAGTTTGTTGTCACAACACCAAGAATGCACGAAATTCAACTGGCTTTGTAGATAGGAACAATCCTCAGTTTTTTCTATTGGCATAAACATTTTTAAATCATCAGCATAAATTAGCCTGTTACATTTTAAATCCTCGCAAAGGTCATTTATGAACATAATGAAGAGCAAGGGTCCCAAATTTGAACCTTGTGGAACGCCGGAGGTAGCCACAAATCTTTCTGATTTGAATCCGTTGTAGGCTACAAACTGAGTTCGATTAAACAAGTAAGAACTTATAAGAGCCCTCGCACCATCAGTGAAACCAAAGAAAGACAACTTATTGATGAGAACATGATGGTCGATCCTATCAAAGGCCTTCGAGAAATCTGTATAAATAACATCAACCTGCCCACCATCATCTAATATTTCCGAAATGAACTGTGTCATAACAGTTAGATTTATTACCGTAGATCTCTTACTAACAAATCCGTGCTGATAAGGAGAAATTTGATTTTTAATTTGGCTATAGATACGTGCATACAAGACTGACTCAAAGACCCTTGAGAAGTTACAAAGTAGAACGACACCCCTGCAATTTTCAACATTTCCCCTGTCTCCATTCTTAAAAATAGGACTTAATCTACCTTCTTTCCATCGTTTCGGATAAACACCCTGTTTAATTGATAAATTAAAAATATACTTTAAAGGTCTTACAAGGACAGTCGCACAGTCCTTAATGAGAAACGAGGGAATATTATCAGGGCCAGAGGTCATCTTATTTTTTAATTTTTTCGTGGCCATCAATATTTCAGCCCCAGTGATGGGCGAGAATTCCACAATTGTCAACGACGTACTAAGCGAATGACAAGTCCCTGCTGGTTCCGACAGTGCGAAGACACTCTTGAAAAAATCTGCAAACGCGTTAACAATGCCCGACGGAGACTTCAGAATGTCATTTCTATACATCATCATACTGGGAATCCTAGAAGATTTACTTTTGGAATGGACATAACTCCAGAAGCGTTAAGGATCCAGTGCCAGAGAAGCCTGTGCATCCTCTATGTATTTAACATATGACGCTTTAATTTGCTGCTTAGAAATTGATCTTAACCGTCTAAATTCTAGATAATCATTGTGATTACCATATCTCTTGAATTTTTTTGCATGCTTTGCTTTCCTTTTTATATTTTTAATAATATCAGCAGAAAACCATGGAGGATACTGATGAGCAAAATTTTTGTATGCCGGAACATGTTCATCAAACAAATGAAAAACCATATCATACAATTGCTCCAGTGCAAGATCAACATCACAACAACCCTCAAGAGACGTCCAGTCAACTGCTGATAGGGCTCTGTATAATTCAGGAAAATTTGCTTTTCTAAAGTTATAAATCTTAGCCGGGGAATTAGTAGAGAATTTTTTTTGTCTTATATTTATTTTTGGAATGGAGAACATAAGCGCCGGATGATGTGTATCCTCCGGGACCATTGGGGTATCATCTTTCCTGACAATACACTCTGATCCAGAGATAATTAAATCAAGTAGTCTATTATTCGAGTTAGTTATGCTGTTCCATTGCTTGCACTGATTAATTTCAAGAAAGTTGTTGATAACCAAAGTCTTGTGATCAGAAACGTTGCCGTCAACAAAACATGGAGCATTAAAATCACCCATTATGAATACACTGTCTCGACTCAAATAATCAATCTGTTCAGTAAATTCGAAAAAATGATCATATACATCAATACTTAATCTATCAGGTATATATAATACTACTACATACAAAATTTTATCATTAATACTACATTTTACCATCAACAAATCAATATCCGAAAATTGTAAATCAAATAAAGTCACATCCATAGACTCTGAGTTTATATAATTCTTGACGGCCAGTAAAACACCACCACCACGTTCTTTACCTGTTATATCAAATTTTCTATCCTTTCTGTAAAGCCGTATATTCACTCGGAAACAATTCCGAGCTATGAACATCTTCGTGAAGCCAGGTCTCACTTAAAGCCAACAAATCAAACTCACAATCACAAACCGAGGAATAAAAGTCAACAATTTTTGAATTTAGACCCCTTACATTCTGATAATAATATACTAGATTTATTTCATCACCTGCTGAAACACTCATGACATTTAGTTTTTTAATTCACAAACAACAGGCTTTCCTTTAACATATTTAATACCAACATTTTCACCATTAGATCTTCTTTCCTGTTTCATTTTCTGCAAGCTGACAATTTGTAAAGGAGTTAAGTCGTTACTAATGTACAATTTCCTCGCCTTAAGAGACTCCTTATTAGCTCTCATCACTTTATTGACATCATCGGCGCTGGATAATGTAATTTTCAGTGCACGATTCCCATTCTTATTCCTCTTTCCAATACGAATAGTTTTTTTGACAACAATTTGTTCATTAGTTAGAGTCTCAATAATTTCTGTTGCTTTGTTGATGTCCGACTCGTTCCCCTCAGACATATTAAAAATCATGATGTTATTCATTCTCCTCTGCCTTTCGTAGAGTTCATCTATAGTTGTTTCATCCGTTTGCACTACATCCCCAACATTTACATTTCCGAGTTGGGACTTCAGTGCTTTGACCTCACGTTGAACCTCATCTATCCTCATTATCAGCTTTGGAATCATCCTGATACCTGTCAGGCATTCTTCACAATAAAATTTCAGGGTACGCTTCCCTTTTAATCCCATAACTTTTAATTCTGACCCATTAAGTCCAGAGCAATCAGTATTGGAGTGAATAAAACGATCACATCCATCACAATTTAGGTAAGCATCCTTATTGCTTATTTTACATTTCGCACATTCCATAGTTCGTTGTAAAATATTCAAAGCCGGTCCTGTCAACTGATGAATATAATAAACAAATTCCAAACTTTTTATCTTCTATAGAGTTTTTGTCAGTTTAATCCTTTTTTCTTCACTGTAAATTTGTTGTTAGTTACTTGTGTTTAAAAAATAAATATGTTGGAGAAACAAACACTACAATCGAAATCACTAAGTTTTTGCTAACACATTCATATAAATTTCGACTTCAACTTTGATATTGTTGATTTAAAACCTCGAGCTGTCCACTCGACGCGACAGCCTGATGTTTAAATGCCAAGAGAAGACGGTTATGAACACCTAATGGAGTGTTTAACTCACAGAATTTCAGATGGTGAGCAGACAGAAACCACAAATCAGTACTACTTTAAAGTGAACGTGTGGTGTCGGCTATGGAACACCCAAAGTCTTAGCCCTTTCTTTTCCCAATGAAGTTTGACTTCAGAACATTACTTGTAATCTTTAAACACAAAAATATTTAATTTTTTACTCAAACTTCCACTTCAGCAGCGCAGGGGACTATTTTTTCAGCAAGATGGTGCCTCCATTCACTGGATGCTGCAAGTGTGAGAATAGTGGATTTGACGTTATGCTGCCAATACTTGGCCGACGAGATCTCCGGACTTAACACCGCTCGTATTTTAAAATTACCTCAAGAACAAAGTTTATGCTCAGAAACATTGAGCATTTGGAAAATACAAAAACGTAGTGCATAAATAGCGTTACTCCGTACATGTTAAGAAAAGTTTTAAAAGAATTACTTTTCGAACAATTCGGTGCATACAACTGGTCGGTCGGACGTCGAAATATAAACTAGTTACTTTTTTTTTGAGTTAATGGTTTATCGTTTATTTAATTTTTGAAATGTCTGTAATTTATTTATTTCTTATGTGCGGTATAGTCAATATCTTCGTTACCTTTAGTAAATATTAATTCACTAGTTCTCTTTTCTTTTTTGCAATAAAATTGTGGCACCAGAATGTCCTTAAAAAAATGAAAACCACAAATTGCATGCTATAGAGTTAAAATATTCGATATTCGTCCGCACGACAGTTGCGGTTTTAGCAAAATGATCATTTTTTAATTATTGGTTGTGAAAGAAATAAAACAGGGCTTGAAATCAACAAATAAGTTTTGAAATTCTTGCATCTAACCAAGGTACTATTTTTGTTCAATCGATCTAAAATGCAGTTCTAAATACTTTCTGTCAATAAATATTTGCGATATATATATATATATATATATATATATATATATATATATATATATATATATATATATATATACATATATATGTATATATATATATATATATATATATATATATATATATATATATATATATATATATATTTATATATACACTTAAATATCAGTTATGAGAATTTGTTCAAAATTACATTTTAATCTTTTATATACATACCGTACATTTTATGAAATTGTATATAGAGTGGGTCCAAAAAGTCTCCATATACCACCTGCTTTCTATATTATTTTTTTCTGTTATGTTTAACTAATTAATTGGAAATATGATAAAACTTATTTAAATTGAATATGTTCCATAGCGTTAAAAAAAATAGTGTTTATTAGCACGAAGTGTGCCCTAGATTAACAAATATAATGTTTTAGACCTTGTGTCATTTTAATTGATTTTGCACATTAAATTTCTAGAAATTTATAAAAAAACGTAGCTTCTTCTAGGCTACTTTCATTTAACTCACCGTGTACGTCATCATTACAATACTAATCTGTATATATCTACCAGGTGTACAAGTATGAAATTCGAATTTTTTTTTAAAAAAAACATGTTAAATTTGGAAGAATGATAAAAAGTGCTTTATTCAAAGTATTCTCCTTCGCTTGTTATACATTTTTCCCATCTTTCGGGCAATTTGTGAATACCATGCCAGTAAAAATCTTCCTCTTTTGCTGCGAACCATTCATCGAGCCATTTTATCACATCTTCGTACGAACCAAAGCGCTACTTAGCAAGTGTGTGACCCATCGATGCAAACAAGTGGTAATCGGAAGAAGCCAAGTCTGGTGAGTAAGCCGCATGGGGTAGAACTTCCCAGCTGAGTGCTTTCAACGTGTCGCGAGCTGGTTTTGCCGTATGTGATGGAGCATTGCCATGAAGAAGAATGACTTTGTGTTGCCTCTTTCGGTATGCTGGCCTTTTTTAAGCAGCGAACGCTTCAAATCGGTTAATTGTTGTTAGTAACGTTTAATATTAACCGTTTTCCCAAGTTTTGGTCCCACCAAACACAGAGCATCGTTTTTTTCTGCCAAAGCGATTCGGTCTTGCGGTCGATGTGAATGGTGCACCTGAGTCTACCCATGATTTTTTGCG
Source organism: Pachyrhynchus sulphureomaculatus (assembly GCA_019049505.1). Classification (NCBI taxonomy): domain Eukaryota; kingdom Metazoa; phylum Arthropoda; class Insecta; order Coleoptera; family Curculionidae; genus Pachyrhynchus; species Pachyrhynchus sulphureomaculatus. Next base: position 179,426,969 of record CM032447.1, on the reverse strand, counting down.
TTTGGGATTCTCAAAATAAATCCACTTTTCATTCCCTGTAACTCTAGGATGCAAGAACAACTTCCTTTTGTACCGAGCGAGCAAAATGTCACACGTGTTTTTGCGCTTTTTCCATTTGTCTGTCGTTCAACTCATGTGGTACCCATCTACCGGTCTTCTGAATCTTTCCCATCTCTCGTACCCGATTAGAAATAGCTTGCTGACTAACGCCCAATTGCTCGGCGAGTTGTTTCTGTGTTTGGGAATCATCTTCGTCCAACAATGCTTGCAATTCCACATCTTCGTATTTATTTGGCGGTTTTCCACGTTCCTTGTCTGCAACACCGAAGTCACCACTTTTGAAACGCCGAAACCATTGTTCACACGTACCTTGCGATGAGGCATGTTCACCATAAGCTTCTCGAAGTAATCGGCATGATTCAACAGCAGTTTTCTTTAAATGAAAATAAAAAAATTAATGCTGTCCGCGAATGCTCTTTGTTCGGTATAAATTTCGACATATTGAACACAACAACACAATACTATGCACACACTTTTCCAATTTATCACTCGTCAAATCTTTATAGCACAAACTGCATTGGTGCACTATCTGTTGTCTGAAATCCGCATTTCATACTTGTGCACCTGGTATATATATATATATATATATATATATATATATATATATATATATATATATATATATATATATATATAAATATATAAAAACAATATTAAAAAAATTTACCTTGGCATAAATATTTTCGCACTAGTTCTTACTTTATATGACTTCACAATCTGTCCAGTCTGCACACTTTCCACCAAGTTAATAACAAATAGTAAAAGATTTTCAATATTTAAGTTACAATTCGGGTGGATCACAATTGAAATAAATTCAGTTTTTAGAGCTGCAATAATCAAATCTCTCGGATATACTTTAAAAAAATCTCTAACAAAGTTGGAATGTTCCAATGGATTATTTATAAGCTGAATGCTAAAAAAACATTATTTATATAACATAACAATCTTATGTGAATAGTAATTTAATATGCACCAGCAAAAAAATATGAAGCAATCGATAAGTGCTATTGATAAATAAATAATTTTTGTCAATTTTGAAAAATTCTATTCAAGTTACGATTATTATTTTAACAGCTTAATGAGGTAACTGCAAAAAAAATCACGTTCCAAAGACAGAAAGTATTAAAGTAATTTAAAGACTATTCTATTTAAATACCTAAAACTATAACAAATTTCGAAATTTTTCTAGTCTAAATTGCTTGAAATTTATTTTAGGGTCGCCTATATACTTATTTATTTATATACTACTAATCTTTTAAATAAAAATAAATCGAGAAGTTAAATATTCAGACACTCTCACAAACAGTGTATAAAAATTGGGAAGCATTAACTATTTTCGCGTAGCAAATCATAATCGTTCTGTGTACTTGAACAATATATGTTTACCTCACTTTTTTAAATACTTGTAGGTGGTATTTCTTAACCTATTACTTTCAAGTCTATTAAGTTAAATTATTTACCTTATTGCTGTATCACATTTCGTTTTATTAATAATACGAAAATTGTATTTGGTGTCTACGCCACCTTTTATTTCACCGAAATCGATTAGATTTTCCATTTCTAAATTGTATTCTACCGAATCGGCGTATATTGTTAGAGTCTCGATATAACAAGGATCAGCCTTGGTTTTGTTAATATCAAATACCTAAAACAAAAATATAATATTTGATATATGAAAGAATCGCTAATATGTAAGAGTTTCTTATGTGTTCTAAAATTTTACTTCCTCGGTGTCAATGTCAAAGCAGTAAAGAGCTCGGTAATATGTGGATTTTATAAATTTCTTTTAACTTGTAGAGAGATGTTTCTGAAAAGTCAAATATTCTACAGCAGCTTAGATAGGAGGGTCTCGCGAAATCTTCAAGCTGCTTATGGATACCTTTATCCCACACACATGTATTTCGTATGCACAAGGACAATTTTTTATGTATCTTACCACGATTTTTCTGTTCTACATATCAAGAAAATTCTTTCATTACTAAATTTAGTTTTATATGAGGACTAGCCGTGCACGCGGCTCCGCTCGCATGGACTTGATTCACCTTTATCGTCACTGCTTATTCGTTACGTTTATATTATTTTTTTTATAGAGGTCTACATTTGCCTCTTCTTCCAACCACTCCTTTTATTAGGGCTTGCTTTGCCTGTCTTTCTTCCTTCATCCTTGCTACGTGTCCCAACCATCTTAATCGCTGGCTTCTTACGATTTGGCTTATAAGGGGTTTCGTAAATAGGCATTTTAATTCGTAACTTCACAGTCCCTCTTCTTTACTTCCTTCATAGATTCTTCTCAAAGCTTTCCTTTCTCACACCTCCAAAGTCTCCTCTTCTCTTGCATTCAGTTTCTACGTTTCGCATCCATATGTCACCGTGGTTCTGACAACTGTCGCGTATATGTTTTCTTTAGCTTTTCTTGATACATTTTTTGATTTCAATATTGGATTCGTTGCCCCCAAACATATCTGTCCTTTCGCTGTTCTTTCTTGTATCTCCGTCCTTTCTTGTCCACTCTCTTTTATTATTACTTCCAGATAAATAAATTTGTCTACTTTTTAAACATATATCTTTTCCTTAAGTTGTTTATTATATCTAAACTTTTGTTGTTTTTATTACCCTTCTACTTTGTAATTTCCATGTATTTTGTTTTTTTCCTCATTTATCTTTAGTCCTCTCATTGCTATATCATCCGCATAGGCCAAGCATTGGCAGGTTTGTTGGTATATCGTTCCATTTGTTTTTATTTCTGACTACCGGATACCAAATTAAATAGACATGTCGACACGGGATCCCCCTGTCTTAATCCTCTCTTGACCTTAAACTTGTCTGATACTTTGCCTCAATCAACACCCTATTTTCTGTGTCATTCTCATCATGCGAATCAATTTACTTGGAATTTTTAGTTCTTCCATTATATTGTAGAGTCTTTCTCTATTTACAGAGTCATATGCTTCTCTGAAATCCACAAAGACCATGTGTAGTGCCAAATTTTGTTCTAAGGTATTATCTTGGATTTGGTTAATCGAAAATATCTGGTCTGTAACCGAACTATTTTTCCTCAATCCACACTGGTACTCTCCTAGAATAGACTCGGCTTTTTCTTCTAGTCTGTTTTTGATAGTCACCACTACTATCTTGCATACGACATCCAGTAAGGCTATTGGTATATAATTAGTACATATAGTTTTTTCCCCTTTTTTGTATATTGGACAAATGAGCTACTCTCGCCAGCTCACTGGCATCTTTTCTGTTTCCCATATTTCTTGCACCAACCGGCATATTTCATTTTCCAGATTTACTCCTCCAGCTTTTATCATTTCTACTGTTATACAGTTTCCACCCGGGGCCTTATTTTTTTTTGGTTTCTTAGTATTTCTCTTATTTTTTCTTTGCAGGCTGTGTTTGTCCCATCCTGCCCTTCATTTAATTTTGCTTCCTATTTCTCATTCAACTCCTCATTGTTATCTCCATTTAATATTTCTTTAAAGTATTCCGCCCATCTATTCAGTTTTTCTGCCAAGCTTACTGCTAAACTTCCATCTTTTTTCTTACATATTAGCATTTTGTCTCTGTTTATTCTCTTTGTATTTTATAAAAAAACATGTAAATCGGATAAGTGGTTCTTGATTGCTAAGCGCACTAATGGCCAGACAGACAGAGAGACGATACGTTTTATCTATATTATAGAGTTTTTTTGATATATAATAAATTAAGAATTAAAAAAAAAAACACTTAAATCGGATGAGTGGTTCTCGATTGATAAGCACACTAACAGACAGACAGAGAGAGGTTGCGTTTTATATATGTTATATAGATTATTATTATTATTATTTAACCTGGCCAGAGAACATATGTATGATTTAAAGAAAAAACTCGAGAGATAAGCGCGCTAACGGACAGACAAACAGAGAGAGAGACGTTGCATTTTATATATGTTTTACAGATATTCTTTGCTACATGATATTGTTCCAGATTTAATGGTTTAGGCAGTGTATTGCAAGAGAACGCGCTAGCGGCAAACTTTTTTCCGACTTGATTCACTATTATCGTCACTGCTTATTCCTTATGTTATCTAACGTAATAAAATATAGCCTATAACCTGGCCAGAGAACATATGTATGTTTTAAAAAAAAGCACGTAAATCGGATAAGTGGTTCTCTAGTGATAAGCGCACTAACGGACAGACAGACAGACAGACAAACATACAGAGATACGATGCATTTTATATATATTATAGATGTAATAAAATATGTATCTATAACCTGGTCAGAGAACATAACATATGTACGAATTTAAAAAATCACGTAAATCGGATAAGTAGTTCTCGAGGGATAACCGCACTAACGGACAGACAGACAGACGGAGAGACGTTGCATTTTATATATATTATAGATATAGATTATTCTTATTATTATATAACCTGGCCAAAGAATACATGTATGAATTTAAAAAAAGACACGTAAATCGGATAAGTGGTTCTCGCATGATAAACGCACTAATGGACAGACAGACAGACAGAGAAACATTGCATTTTATATATATTGTAGATTATAGATTATAGATATTCTCTGCTACATAATATTGTTCCATAATTAATGGTTTAGGCTGTGTATTGCAAAGGAACGCGCTAGCGGCAAACTTTTTTCCGACTTTACTCACTATTTTACGTCACTGCTCATTCCTTATGCTACCTATCGTAATAAAATATAGCCTATAACCTGGCCAGAGAACATATGTATGTTTAAAAAAAAAAAAGTACGTAAATCGGATAAGTGGTTCTCCAGTGATAAGCGCACTAACGGACAGACAGACAGACAGACAGAGAGACGTTGCAACAAAAAATTTGTCACTTGTCAAATTTGTCAGATTATAAAGCCAACTAGGATTTTTTTTAAAGAGCGCCCTCAGTCCATTGATAATAAAATATAACACGTTATAGTCGTTTTATATCGTTACCGATATACAAGGCATACAAGTTATTTAACTGAATTTTACATTTTTAGTGGCTTACCCGATTTAATTTTCCTATTTGGGGTATCAACAAAAATCTATTATAATTTAAAAAATTCGTAGTTGGCTTTGTAAACTCTCAAATTTGACAAGCAACAAATCTCATGTTATTATATTTGGTTTTCTCATAAAAAAATTAAGTTTACTGGTAAAAGAATTTTTTCGATACGAAAGAGTAAATCTAGTGACCAACTTAAAAGTTAAAATTCAGTACAATAACTTGAATGCTCTGTATATTTTTAATGACTGTAAATAAATATTAAGTATTATATATTTTTGTAAACGGACTGAAAAATGCTCTCCAATGGTGTGCTCATACGTAGAGGGTGCCATTTAAAAAACATCCTAGATGGCTTTGTAACCATTTTTTGTTATCATATTTGGCCTCCTCATAAAAAACTAAGTTTAGTACTGGTATATAGAACAGGAAAATAGTGAATTAGGGGAGAAAACTGAAAAAATTTCCCTTTGAAAACTAATGCCACTTCCTCGGCTTCAATATTATGATAATGATATCCATCGCTCACTAAGGATCCGACAGTAGATACACACAAGATCCGGTATAATGTATAGTTTTGTACACTTTTTGAAACTAGCCCTTTGAGTGATATTTTAGAGACTTTTCTAACATCTCGGATGGCAATGTGGGCATAAGAAGCTGGTCACAATAACTACCTATGACATTCTTGTTATTACCATAATGCTATAATAGCTAAGTTCGTTTCTAATGAATTATTTTTTAAACCTTACGTCTTTAGCACCACCGTCGCAAAATTTTGTTTTCGAATATTTTTATTTTTAATACTGATAGTAAAAGAAAACGCTGCGCGATTTACCCATTTCTCTGTAGAACTTCCCAGCTGAGTGCTTTCAACGTGTCGCGAGCTGGTTTTGCCGTATGTGATGGAGCATTGCCATGAAGAAGAATGACTTTGTGTTGCCTCTTTCGGTATTCTGGCCTTTTTTAAGCAGCGAACGCTTCAAATCGGTTAATTGTTGTTAGTAACGTTTAGTATTAACAGTTTCCCCAAGTTTTAACAGCTCATAACAGACCACGCCCCTCTGGTCCCACCAAACACAGAGCATCGTTTTTCTGCCAAACCGATTCGGTCTTGCGGTCGATGGGAATGGTGCGCCTGAGTCTACCCATGATTTTTTGCGCTTGGGATTCTCAAAATAAATCCACTTTTCATTCCCTGTAACTCTACGATGCAAGAACAACTTCCTTTTGTACCGAGCGAGCAAAATGCCACACGTGTTTTTGCGCGATTTACCCATTTCTCTCTGGAATAAATATGAAACGTGAAATGTAATAATATTGGCGGTATATTCACGTTTCATTGAATCGTTCTGCGGCCATTGCGCTTTGCTATTAGAAATTAATTAACTATTAACTATATTTAGTATGAATTGAAGTTATTAAAACAGTGATTTCCTGTTATAAAAGCCAAAAGAGATTGCCCCCCCAAAAAACAAGGAACTACAGGAAGTTATTCGGAACTTGAGCGCGCCTCCAAACAATTATTAATGTTACTTTTTTTAAATAAAAACGAATTCATATTTAGAATATGTTATTTTGCATGCTAATCAAACAAAACATATTTGTTATAGGTCTATCAAGAGTGGATGAGTGCTATCCAAAATCCTTTACTCTCTGGTAAAGATTGGAATAGTATGCAAAATATTATAAAGTTTGTCATGATTATTTTGGATCAAAGTACTTCACTTAGAATGGCAGAAGAGGTGCACACTTAAAATTGAATGCTATCCCAATTTTAAGTCTACGTTATCAATCCGAAGGTAAGAAATTATAAAAGAAATATCTATTTTAGAAGAGACGAGGCTTGATACCTAGTGAAATAATATAAAACATGATCCTAATTTATCAACCTAATTATCAATTAACATATTTTATGAAGAGTAAATAGTTAATGTTCCGGCGACACTTCAATAATTTTAACAATATTTTTAAATAATTTTTGGGCCTAACAATTGAAAATACTGAAGAGTTTGTGTAGAAATGTTGAAGTTGCTGAATACACTAAAATAACTATTCAGTTATGTTTATATGGAAGTTTTAAACTGAATCCCTAACTTTATGGCACCTACAACTGCTCGAAGTGTAGGTTGTAAACTAATTGTTATTAATATTTACTACATAAACAATTTTCCAGTTACGGTTACAACACATCTAATCCTAAAGATTGGGGCACGTGGCATTAAATGTGATATTTATTACTTACATTACGTATGTGTGCAATGTATCACGACACTTATCACAATCTTTGGCTTGTTTTTATGAAAGCATTTCATATTTAAAAATGGAATAATTAATACAATAAAATTAGAAAATAAAAAGTTAGGTTTTTTTCTGGAAAGTTTAGGTAATGGTGTATATTTGAAGAATCAAAAGAGTCCCGAGTTCAAAAGTGAGAGTAAAACATTTTCTTTTTCGTTTGTTATTCTTGTAAAAAAGCAGTTATACGGGGAATATCTAATATACCATTTGAATAAAATGAGGATTCTAATAGAGTTAATAGCACTGGGAAAAAGAGAATATGGGCTAAAATGGTCATTTTTAGATGTTTATTTAAAGATTTCAAATTTTTTCTCATATATATTTTTTTATTACTTAAAGGAAATATAAATATAAAAATATAACTTTATCAATGAATTCTTTATAATATCAAATAATTTTTTATTTGAAATATTTTACTGAAAACTTCAGTATTATTTACAGAGCTGTCCTTTCATTTATAAAAGGTAATCAGCTGCCTAAAATAACATACAAATATTTTATCTTACATTCAAAATACAAATGTATCTTTAAATATATAAGTTATTTACCAGAACTATGCATTCATTAGATAGTCTGCTAAACCCGACATAGTTATGTCGGGGCACTCCATTTCCTTTAGCATAGTCACACAATTTTTTAGACTTTAGTTTGTGAGGAAGTATGTCTTGGCATGAACATGTTGCAAACATAGCAAAGAGTTCTCGAAAGTTAGGAATATTATTTCGATGTAGAAAGCTTTACACTCCACAAGAAATGTTAATTCTGTACAAAGCTCAAACATACACGTAGGATTTTTGTTGATTTTGCCGAAACCAAAATCCTATATAAAGAGAGAAATCTCGGTAGAGAATCTTTAGAGAGATGGTAGAAATCCACCTTGAACCTAACTCGATCAATAAAAAAAACTGATATTCACTTTAAAACCACACAATTCTTCGTACCATACTAACAAAATGAAGTAAAAGCATATTATATTTCCCAGAGAAGATTATGTCGAGTTTTTCTGATGAATAAGTGTAATAAAGTGCTCCCACAAAGAATAATTTTTGAACACACCACATAGCAGAAAGTACTTTAACTTATAAAATAGGGTTGTTCTTTATTTTTAATCTCAAAAATACTGATAATCTACTATAATTGTAGCCCTGATGAAGAAAATGAAATATTTTCGAAAGCTTGGCGTAGCTAAAAAGGTATCAAAAACCTTTTAGTTCTTTTCCAAAAACCGCTTACCTCAAGAACATAATCCTGCTATTTAACTAGTCGGTCAAGACTATTCTCCTATATATATATATATATATATATATATATATATATATATATATATATATATATATATATATATATATATGTATATATATATATATATATATATATATATATATATATATATATATATATATATGTATATATATATATATGTATATATATATATATATATATATATATATATATATATATATATATATATACATACATATATATACATCTCAAATTCATTGTCAATGATTGAAATATCAGAATCCTCATCAAAATTTACGTTGGAAGTATTAGAGTGCAGGCATTCTATTTCTTGGCATTTTTTGCAAATGTCTGAGCATTTTAATCCTGCTCTTTAACAACTGCTTCTAGCAACAGTGCAGTGACTAGTACAATTGCAAGAAATCAGTCGTAATGTTGAGTCTCGTGCTGGATCTAGCAATGTTCTTAGGGGTTTAAAAAACCCGTCAAGTTTCTGCAATCCCCAATTTTCAGTTGGCTTTTTTTTCCTAGCCTTGAAAGTACCCTCTATATGAATGTTGATCAGCGGCTTCCGAAGACAGTGGTAATGACTCTAGTTTAGGTTTGATTTTCTGAAAGTCTTTTTAAATGAATTTAATCTATATTGATCAAGAGAAATACTTAAGAACTTTAATTTCGTCCAATTTTCATCATTAAAAACTTGCACTTCTTTACGTTACTGGTCTTTCTCCAGACGCTTTTATCCTTTCTGATAAATTGCACTAGTGCTGTCGCAGCCACTGGAAACATGAGCCAATAAACATTTATTATTAATATCAGCATATTGCTTTTGTAAGTCTTGAGAAGAATACAATTTTGTTTCAACAGTTCGTTTTCCAAGTTTCAAAAAATATATATTCTTTTTTTCACGTTTAAGAAATAAAATCAACTGAATATTATTTTTATCATTAGATAAAAAAAAATCTTAGCTGACTATAGCATCGAAGCAGCTGTACGGCGCGACGCATGTACTCGCTGTGCAGTGTATACAAGGATTAAACTTCATGTATAGTGGAATAATATTTTTTCTTCACACTTTTGAGCTCGGGACTCTTTTGATTCTTCAAATATATACACCATACCTACGCTATCCAGCAAAAAACCTAACATCGAAATTATTTCCTTTAAAATGCATTTTTTGTGCTAATTTCACTGTACTAAATATGAAAAATGTGTTTTAGGCTCTACATTAAATCTTATTGAATCTTTCACTGCAACTTTCTGAGTAGATAAGTATAGTTTATAGATTTTATTACTATTATTTACTGGTTTTATCTTCATTATTAATTTCAACGGTTTTAATATTTTTATCCCTTCTGTCCAAATCTAATTTCAAGATTTTGTTTCAGAATCTAGAGTTGACAGATTCTCCGTAAGCAGAATACACAAAAAATATGTCAACAGCACCTGAAAAACCAGTTATTAACAAACGTTGAAATCTAAACAAAGTTGCAGCTCCATTTTTTTGTTTTGGAAAATGGATTTCAAATATCCCCAAATATGCTTCAAATCTTTAATACCACAACTGTGAACCCAAAACATAATTCAGAAACAATAAGATCTTTATGAAGAACATAGTTCTATTTTTTGACTAGTATTTTCTTAGTTTCCTCTGCGTCCTTGGAAATATAAAAAAAAATATATAAGAAATATACTAAATTTATTAAAATAGAGCCTAATTTATTTATAATATCAATTTCTTAACAATTAATTTTCAATGCAATAATTTATAATTCAAAACTGCTGAAGGATTTTAAAAACATATTTACTTCTATTTCTTGTGAGGAATATTTCTTGTAACTCGTGTATAATAGTATCTAATAAGTTTTGACATTTAAACAAGATTATTGAAAAACTCAGATGTAAGCCTCTTTTTGCTGCCAGTTACAGAAATTACAGCGCTTCTTTTCAGATTGTCAAGCCTCTTCTAGGAAACTAACTTTTATTAGAAGTTGTATGTTCAAATATTAGATAGTTGCACAGTCAGATCCCTAATGAGCGACGTGTGTCACTAGTATAACATTGGTACCCAGGAAACACTGTTACTATAATATAAATATATAAGCCCACATAAATTATGTATTTTTATATTAATTTACAAAACAAAAATTTTGCAGAAAATTGGATGTCAACCACAATTTTTTTAATTTATGATTTTAGTACAACATATGAGAACCAAAATTAATTCTATAATACTAAATGTAAGAAAAAACTATATCTCTCTTGCTTTCTAAAGTAATTTTTCTCACTTTAATGTATTACACACCATACTGTTTATTGTTTCAGAAAAACTCATTGGTGAAAAAGTCGAGTAATGAAATAAGATAAAAAAAGAGGAGTCTACCTTCTTTTTTAAAAGTTTCGAGGCGTTTCTTATCATATTATATCATTTTGTGTCATAATAATTGATATATGGAAGTAATATATTAAGCCTCCACGAAAAATATAATTTTTGTATATTGCTAAGTAATTACTAAAAAGAAGTATACTCATAGATCTCGGTAGAGACTGAAAGTTTTCTGAATTTTGATCAGTAACGAGTACATAATAATTCTTTCATAATTTATGCTTTATGTATTATTATTATTTACTATACAATAAAGTAGTCTAAAATATACTTTGTTTATAACTAATACACATACAACATATTGGTATATAATTTCACTTTCTTATTCCACAAAGATTTCAATATTTTTATACATATACTTCGCTAAAATTATCTACAAATGCACCATAGTGGCAATATACGTTTACCTGAGAGTAACACAGAAAAAAGCCAATTACCAAGAAGTCCTAAAAATAGCGTATTCCAACTGAATCATACAACCTTCATAGTCAAAATAATATTTTAAAGCAACCCGATAAAATAAACATAATTTTTACTTTATTTTGTTAAACGACAACAAGACTATCCTAATTTTATACTTAAAAATTGAAATTTCAAAACAATTACCAAATTTTGCCGAGATATTCGCAAGCCTATACTCATTTGGATACCATCGCCTTTCGAGAACTTAACTACTTTGAAAATAACCGAATCTTAAAATAATTTGACTATGGAATGGACAGAAGGATATGACTACTCGAAAGTAAATGACGTAATTATGATTTATCGTTTGACAAACATGTCAATCGCAGTTATGATATGTATTATTTTAAGTACACACAATATTTTGATACATGTCACTTTCCTATTTTATACATAATATTTTGGTTTATGGGTATTTCATTAATTTTAAACATAATATTTTAATGTATCATTACACTTGTATAAAAAAAACTCTCTCCATACAACATTTTGATATGTGATGAACTTTCATTTTATGCATCGAGGTTTTTGGGTCTTGATCGTTAACGGTTGTATGTCAGGTTACAAGGCATATGGACATCTATTTATTAGTAGTATTAAAAATTTACTTTGAAATTTGCATATAGCTTTCGTTTTTTAGCCAAAGCAAAGAAAAGTAGGAAATAGATTAGGCTGCCCGTAGTATTTTTTAAAAATTCCTATTGAGGCAACCTTTTGGTAGAATATAAATACTACTGAATTTGAATTAATATGTGATTGTGTAAAAAGTGAGTAGGTGGTGAGTGCTGGGTCTTTAAAATATATATTAAAAGTTTTAAATTTAAACATTGATTCCATATTAACGTTTTTAGAAATATGAAATATTTCGGACTCAGTTTTAAATCAATTGCAGGTTGTTAAAGTTAAAATTGGTCTTGCTGCACATCAAGGAAGAACACCAAAAATCAAAACCAAGCATTTAAATATTTTTTAAAAATTACTTAGTTAATTTCCTGATTCTATCCATTGACCATAGTTAAATGGTTAAATTTGGCAAAGTATTTCGCTCATATTTACTTAGGTTTAATTTTATCTTCCAGATTCTTTGTCCATAATTTGAGTTGATTTATATTTTTCTGTAATTTGGAAACAAAACTCTGGAGTATTTTGACACAGCAGTCAGCAGTTTTAGAATATAATATATAGAATTGTGTCTGTATATCGAATATTTTTTTCGAAAAAACGATTGGTAGTTTTAATTCAGTAAAATCAAAACAACAATTTGAGGATTTTTTTCTGTGTAAAAATTTCTGGCATTAAACAAAAGCGACTGAACGAATCTTGACAAAATTTTTAATGAAGAAGAAGCAGATTAAAAGTCAAGTTACATGCCTCATTTGATCTCGAAAAATTATATATACGGTGCATCACAACAATAGTGAACAAGAGTCAATTATTTTTATTAAACAAATTTTAAAAATTTCTTAACCAAAAAAAAACTATTTAAGTGATACAGAAAAATGTAGATATTAAACTATTACTTGTATAAATTATGTACCGAGTGTACTATAATAACGGACAATTATTTGAACTAAATAGATATGAAATATTTCATCATCAACAGAACACTATTACTTATATGAATAATATAAGATAATCAGAATCTTCAGTATGTTTTCTGCCAGATTAACCTTTGGACCTTCTTTCTTCTTAGAGTTTAAAAGTTAACTTTGGAGATTTTGGTTTTTAAAGTCATGCTTTGTTCGTTAACCGGATGAAAACGAAGGGATAAAGAAGGTAAAGGCAGGTTAAAGTTGACATTTTGTCGAAATTACTGAACTGCTATTCTATATTGCTCTGCTGCTGCTGTAATAACTGTATCATAGGCAAATAGATAGAAAATTTTTTGGGTTTAGCTTGTTTTGAAAGAATTTTGAAATGTCTGAAGTAAAAAGGTTACATAAGTTGGACGACAGAAGGAACCCTATGGTACTCCCGCCCTTATCAACTCTGATAATCAATCATCGCTCCTGATGATGCTGACATAGTTAACAAAACGTCCGTTGAGTGCAAAAATTTGTTATGTTGGTGATTATGTAGTGTCATTGTGTCAAAATCCAAATGTAGCTTTTTTATCCAAAAAATATTATTGAGGTTTATGGAAACGATCTTCAGATAATTAACTAGAAGCCAAACGGTCATTTGTAGAAAGACCACCTGACAAACTCTTCAACATAGCTTTGAACTGAATTTCAATAACCGTTTTAATTTCAGTAATAAAGGTCTGTAAGATGTTTTGTAAAGATAGAGTAGATATGGTAGAGTTTACAGGGTGGTCTTTCTAGTAATTTTCAAATGTTGGTTTCTGGTTTGGTGCTAAATTGTACTGATACGAATAATGAATACTAGCACATTTTAAATATTTTATATCAAATGTACACCGGTATTGAGAGTCTCCACAGAGCTAACATCTATGACATTGAGTAAGTGTTTACTAATCTCACCGACATATTGTTGATTATAGTTAATATGAACATTGAAGTTTGGGGTTTAATTAAAATTATTAGAACTAGAAATATTGGATTCCCTTTTCTATTATACCATCTTATCACGCGAGATGGTATTTAATTTTGTCTGGAGTTTATGTCTCTAAGTGTATTTTTATTTCCATATAAATTTTTTTCGTCGGCAAATATCAAGGAGATAAATTGTATTTGACGATGTGAAGTGATGGATTCTGTAGTTAAGGGATGTTGGAAGATAAAATTATACATCATCACTAATTGTAGTGGCCCAGCCAAAATAATTCTTACTGATTTTAAAGTAAGTGGTGAGTTCGTTACAGTTTAATTTATTTCGCAAGACAATCGGTGGTATTTTGATTTTTTTGTGTGGTGGAGTTGTTATAATCTTTTTTGTTTGGATCTTCTGCTGTGACCTTATGTATTAATTACTCAATCGTTGTTGGATTTAGAAATGTTGGGGTATTTTGAGTTAGCAGACTCCTATTTCCTACTACAGTAAAGTCATGCTTTGTTGAATTGTCAGAAAAGGTGTCAGAGTTCAGGTTACACTAATACGCCAGTTTTTTCTAGGTCTATGTATTGTAAATCTGCAAGTTTCACTTTGTATTTCTTATAATGGTCCTCTAATTTCCTTATAACATCATACATATAGTTTATTTATCTTTCATCACATTAATTTTTTTGACCATCTGTCATCTTATCGTTTTATAATTTGTTCGGGTCATTTTCTCCATCTCCAAGGTTCCGGTTATAGTCATTATTAGTTAGATCATTATTTCATTGGTATACCTCGGTGGAAATATATTCATTTTGGAATTTGCTTCATAGCAGGAATTAAAACTGTCATTGCTTTATAAATAAATTGACAACTTTATATAAGATATATACACACTACTTCTATTACCGATATGTAAATATAAACGGTAAATTTAAAACTTTATGCTACACTATGTAAAGTGGCCCATTTTACCCGTATTTCCTGACCAATCTGTATAAAATTCAAAATATTTTTCCATACACAAAATTAACTTACCCGTATTTGCAAATGCCTTTTTGGGAAAATGAGCTCTTCTTTTGGTTTAAAATAGAACACGAGTTCGCTGACAGAATACAAACCAATATAACCACATTCTGCAGATAAATCAAAAATTCCAGTATTCCAATCATCTTCATCGAACTCCCAACGCAAATTTACGGGAGATGAATTTGTCATTTTCACTGTTCTTTTCGCTCTATAGTTTATAGGAATCTAAAATTTATCGGAACAACTTTCTTAAGATCATACTTCCAATTGTTAATTCAATAATTGAAAAATCAATAAAAACATTTGCAAAATTTTATAAAAGTACAAAGACGCAGTAAAAGTTGTGTTATGTATATAATATAACTCAGCATACAAATTAGTGGAGCGACCCCCTTATTGTACGGGACAACTCAATGAAATTTATAAAAGTGGAGAAACCATGGGTTTTAAAATTAAACCGTACGATTTGATTGATGTGACTTTTCGACGTTTTGTCACAACGAACCTTCAAAAGAAATTAAAATACTAAATAAATTTGGAGGGCTCCAAACCAAGTAGCATTTATACCTGATTGGTGACCTCCGAACCGTAGCCTTGAATATTAATAGATTTTTGAATTTGATGCAAACTGTAACCCTATGTTGATATAGTTTTACAATTAAGTTGAAACATACTTAAAAAAATGTTTTTCGAGCATCTTCCATAATTTTTAACCGCTTATTTATAACCAAAACAAAGTTAATTGCAACATAAATTTTAGCTATTTCGAAAAGCAGGCAAAACGGCAGTGAACTATTTCAGTTTCCGTTTTTACTGCAGACTGTTTTACTTGCAGTTTCTTTTAATACAACAATTTTTGGTTTCTATTTTATCTTTTTTTTTATATAAGTATCCTTAGTAACCTGCAAACAGCTTCTGTTCCAGATTGGGTGGCTGAACAAAAGCTCGCCAACCCGTCTGGCAAGCGTGATGAATAAAAGCCAATCCCCCTCATGGTATATGGATAGACATAGGAATGAACGGTCCTTAATCCGCAGCAGTCCTGAAACCCTCGATTACGGCACCAATCGATGTGGAGAAGGGACAAAGGGTGCTACGAATACCTACGTGAGGAAAGGCTGCCAAAGGAACACGAAACTGGCAATAATGGCATATAACATAAGGACGATGATTACTGATTATAAGATATTGAGAATTGGAAGAGGAAGTGAAACAGATGAAATGGGACATAATGAATCTGAACTAAGATTAAAAGAAGAGGAGAACAATGCATAACACTACATTCAGGAAATATATTATATTACAAAGGTATAGAGGTAGAGTTTTATAATAAATAGAAAAATAGCGCCAAACATAATAACATATAACACAATAGGGTAGCCTATGTTATACTAAAGATAACAAAACACTGTAAAATTAAAATAATTCAAATGTATGCCCCAACAACATCATACGATGATGATTTAGTAGAAGATTTCTTCGACGAAATAAGAAGTGCCGTCGAACGGGATCGTTGTCATTATACACTGATGATAGGCGATTTTAACGCCAAGATAGGTGGTCAGGTTGACGCAAGTGAAAATAACATAGGTAAATTCGGTTTAGGAACAAGGCATGAACGTGGTCAAATGTTAATAAACTTCTTAGAACCACAACAATTATTCGCTATGAATACCTTTTACTACAAAAAATTACATAAAAAATGGAAGTCCAAACGGAGTGGTAAAAAACGAAATAGACTACCTATTATCATCAGAAAAAAATATAGTAAAGGATGTAACAGTTATAAATAGGATAAACACGGGAAGCGACCACAGAATAGCCTGCGGAAGAATAAAAGTAAACGAACGGGTAGAAAGAAAAAAAATCTAACAAGAAAGAAACCCAAAATTAATACATACATCTTAAAAGTAAAGAAAGCGGAATACCATAATGAAATAAGAAATGAATTAACTGAAACAAATGATCTTGATAACAAAAACATAAACGAAATTAATGAAACACTGACGAATATCTTGGTGAAAACAGGAGAGCAAATAGCTAGAAAGAAGAGCAACAAAACAAAAATATGGAACATAAAAACGGAAGAACTGTTTGAAGAAAGACGTAAACTGCTAGCTCAGGAAAAGAGAAATACTATTCAGTTTGTAAAAACTTAAAAAGTCCATTAAAAAGACAAAAGACAACAGCTGGAGACGAAGATAGAAAAAAATGTAGAACGGAAACATGAAAACACTCCGACAAGGCATAGGCAAGACTACAATATCAAAGGATGAAAATGGAGAAGATGTGAAAGATCGAGATAAAATAACACACATTATTCAAACATACTATCGGAACTTGTATGAACAAAAAAACTGCCCACCAAATGATCTCAAAGAACATCGAAACAGAAAGATAATCAATGTCAACTCAGAAGAAATACCAGAGATAACAGATGAAGAAATATTATCAACACTAAAACACTATGAAAACCAATAAAACACCAGGACCTGACGGAGTATTAACAGAATTAATGAAAGAAGGAGGAAACTGGATGGTACAGGTGTTGAAACTCTTATTCAATAAATATCTAGAGGAAGGGAAGATACCCGAAAATTGGAACACAGCTTCAACAATTTTACTTTTTAAAAAAGTGATAAGACTAAGTTAGATAATTACCGTCCAATATCACAAATATACAAATTGTTTACCAAAATAATAATTAATAGACTGGAAAACGAGCTGGAATTAAACCAATCGGTAGAACAGGCTGGCTTCAGGAAGAGTTTTAATAGTTGTGATCATCTTTTAACTATCAGAACTTTAATGGAGAAAGCAACAGAATATAACTTGAAGTTGTACCTAGCATTTATAGATTATCAAAAGGCTTTTGATAGTATCGAGAGCTGTGCCGTCGAAAAAGCCTTGTAAAACAGCAGAATAGACTATAAGTATACTCAGCTCATAAGAACAATTTACAACAAGGTTCAAATGACAGTGAAAACGGATAGTAAAATAAATCCAATACCTATCAAACGGGAGTAAGACAGGGAGATTACATGAGTTCAAAACTATTTACAGTAGCATTAGAAGAAATTTTCAAGGAACTCGAATGGGAAAAAAAGGGGATCAGTATAAATGGACAAAAATCAAATCAAAAAATCATCTGCATTATTCTGATGATGTAGTGCTAATATCAGATAATTTTGATGACATATAGGAAATGAACTACAAAACAAATCAGAGAGGGTAGGACTACTGCTGAATAAAGATAAGACAAAAGCTGTGACAAACGAAGACACTGCATGAGGCTTGAGAATCGAGAGCAGAACAGTTGAATACATAGATGAATACATCTACCTAGGACAAGTAATAAAGTGTGGAAAAGCAAATCAAACAGCAGAAGTACAGAGAAGAATCAGACTGGCAAGGGCAGCATTTGGCAAACAAGGGAAAATACTAACCAGCAAAAGAATTCCTCTGAAACTAAGAAAGATAGTATTTGATCAATGCATTCTACCGGTTCTTACCTACGCGGCCCAGACGTGGACCAACTGAGTAAAACACAGAGAGCAATAGAACGCCAGATGCTGAATATAAAATTGTAAGACAGAATCAGAAACGAAAGTATAAGACAAAAGA
The DNA here is from genome assembly GCA_019049505.1 of Pachyrhynchus sulphureomaculatus. Lineage (NCBI taxonomy): Eukaryota > Metazoa > Arthropoda > Insecta > Coleoptera > Curculionidae > Pachyrhynchus > Pachyrhynchus sulphureomaculatus. The sequence continues at coordinate 179,408,361 of CM032447.1, read as the reverse complement.
CCAAAGTAATAGACGTAAGAGAACAGGTAGCAGGTTTGAAATGGAGATGGGCCGGTCACACAATGAGACAACAAAATGAGAGATGGAATAAAAAAACTCAAGATTGGAGGCCATGGTTGGGACAAAGATCCAGAGGAAGGCCCCAAACAAGATGGAAAGATGACCCGAAAAGAACGGCTGGTTTAGGATGGATCGAGAAAGATGGAAAAAGGAAGGGGAGGCCTATGTCCTGGATGGAAGAAGGCTTATTAGATAGATAGTTAGATATATAAGTATCCATAATACCCTTACCTTTTCAAAAGCAACCGATTTCGGAGCAATATTGAGTTCCAGTTTGCAAGGTGTGCAGGCCAACGTGAATTCTTCAACCTTGGGATTATTTTTAATAGACAAATACACTTGAGAGGTTATAGTACCGGTTTTTGTAGGCTTAATACACATACTTATTTTTTCATCGCCTTTTGGACGTATAACTACACAATTGGGATCAGCGTAAAAGTTATCATTGCTTAGAGTAACATTTACTTTGCAAATAGATGACGTGAGGTTTCGTAAAACAATATCAGAGCTATAAACCTGGCATTTTTCTACATTATTTCCAGCTGTAACATAAACAAATTTAGATTACAAATAAAACCAATAACGGAAAGGTGTAAAGATAAAGACACGGTCATCAAGAGAAAAGAAATTCCCTAATATTGGTAGTATTCCAAATTTAGGCAGACGGACACGTATTGATGCAGCAGATAGTTACTTTTTGCACAGCTACGTGGAGCAAGTGTCAAGTATCTTAGTTTTAAGTGGTCATGTTCAATAGCTTTATAACATGTTCCCAATATTGCCAAGGGTATTTCCCCTGTCGCCCCTATAATTATCCGTACCACTACGACTTTATTCACTTTCCAAGCGGTCTTTATCTCTGCAGCAAGTGGGAAGTATTTGCGGTTTTTTTCTGGCTATTTCCCTGATGTGTTATGAGCTGGAGATACATCATCCTGTTATGATACTGTGTACGGTCTCAGACTTTAATTGACATAGTCAGTATTTGTCATTTACCATGCATGATATCTTTCCAGCAGTTACAAATAGACAGGATTAGATTCTGCACTGCTATCATGAAGCCCTCGGTCTCTAAATATAAGCTTGCATATTCCAGACATGCATTCGAAGTATCTTTATCGATCTGTTCAGAGTCAAAGTGTGCCGGATACCTTCCATGTAACCCTTTTCATCACCAAATTTGTAACTGTTGTTCTATACTGATAATGTGTCCTAAGAGGTTATATGTTTTATTAGCGAGATGTAAGAGGGTAAATCCGTAAATCTCTGATGTGTTATGAGCTGCAGGTACAGTATTCTGCTATGATATAGTATATAGTCACAGGCGCTTCAATTGACACAGTCGGCATTTGTCATTTACCACAGTTGCATCTTGCATGATGTCTTCCCGGTAGTTACAAGTAAGCAGAATTAGCTCCTGAAATGCCATCATAAAGCTCTCGGTGTCTGAATAAAAGCTTCCATATTCCAGCCATGGATTCGAAGTATCTTTATCAATCTGTTCGGAGTCAAAGAGTACCGGATACTTTCCATGTAGCCCTTTTGAACTCTAAATTTTTAACTGTTGTTCTATACTGGTAATGTGTCTTAAGAGGTTATACGGAGTTAAGTGATGTGTTATGAGCTGCATGGACAGCATTCTGCTATGATATGGTGTATGGTGTCATACTTGGATTGACATAGTCGGTATTTGTCATTTACCACTGTTACATCTTACATGGTGTCTTTTCGGTACTTAGAAGTAGGCAGGATTAGATCCTGAACGGAGCCAAAACCGGAGCCGGGTACCTTCCATATAGCCCTTTTAATCTCCAAATTTATAACCGTTGTTTTATACTGGAAATGTGACCTACCGGGTTATATGTTTCATTAGCGAGATGAAAGGGGGTAAATCCTTTATCTGCTTTGGTGATATTTAGATGGTACTTGAATGTAGAAGAAATTTTTGAGTCCCTCTGTTTGCTTATAATGACTGTGTTTTAGGTCGATTACACCTCTTCCTCCATTTGATCTAGGTAACTAGAAACATTCTATCGAGCTTTCCGGATGTCTTGCTCTATATCCGATAAAAACGACTAATATTTCTATTCAAGTTTTAGAGATCAGTGTCGATTCATCGGATAATGTAGATGATTGTTGGTATCGCATAGACGTTAATTGCTTTAGCTGTTAAATGCATTTTAAGTAGCGCTTTTGTTTTACACAATAGCCAGCTTTTTAAAGTTACTTTCATATCCCTATGTTTTATAACCCTTGTTTGATTATGTTCTCTTTCTAAAAAAGTTAACGTTGCTGAACCCGACATAGTCATGTCGGGGCACTCTATTCCCCTAGCATCATCACTCAATTTATTGGGCGTTAATTTGGGAGTAAATATGTCCTGGCATGAACATGTTGCAGGCACAGCAAGGAGAGCTTCTCAAAAGTTGGGAAAGTTATTTCGAACCACAAAGCGTTACACTCCACAACTGTTAATTCTATACAAAGCTCAAATTCGACCAACTATGGAATACTGCTCCCATGTTTGGGGCTCCACTCCCAAACACACACTACATTTGTTGGATTCTGTTCAGAGAAGAGCTGTTCGTCTGATTGTAGACCCGGCGGCCTTGATTCGCTGGAACATCGAAGAACGGTTGGCGACTTGAGTTTGTTCTACAAGTATTTTCATGGAAAGTGTTCGAAGGATGTAGCCCGCTTAATTCCTTCCAGGGCGGTGCATGTTAGAAATACACGTCGCGCTAATACTTCACATCCGTATGAGGTTCAGCTTGTTACTCCGCGTACAACGTTTTTCAAGCAATCTTTTTTATGGAGAACATCATCCCTTTGGAATAATTTGCCCAGGGCTGAGTACAATTTACAGCGATTCAAGAACAACGTGAGTCGCTTTTTTCCGCACACATACCGCTCCTGGAGTGCTTTAGGGACTTCCCTGTAGCACGTGTGTTATACCCATAAAAAAAAAGATCCACTCCCATATACTGATCACTCTCTTCCCTACATGTAATATGGTCCAGTTCCAATCCTGATGAGCCAAACTCGATACCAATGTCATTACTAGAGACCGGATTATATGCAACATAAAAATCTTGAAATATGCATGCAAATATGCATGAAAAATGCTTAAAATATGCATGAAAAGGGTCAAAATATGCAATATTCAATAATAATAAAAGTAGTAATTTTTAGTTTTTTGTTTCAAAATCAGCATAAAATTAACAAGTTATCGACGATGTTTAAATTTAATTAACAATTATTTAACATTTTTTTTTAAAATTATTTAACATTTGTATTCTTGTACATGTAAACAATAAGGTATTATTGCAAATGTTGGGTAGTAAGGTTGTGTCTTCGATCACTTAAAATATTTTTATAAGTGGAAAAAGACCGTTCCACATCCACTGAGGTAACTGGGCAGTATTTGAATTTGGGTGCTATGTTAGCACTTATTGTTTCTGGCAAAAGTTCACCCGTCCCATTAATAAAACTATCAATTTGACACGAAAGTTCGAAGCCTGGGTTATTGCATAAAATGTTTTCAAACTTTTCTTTAACTCTACGCGGGAATACATCTGGCAATGTGGAGTTTATTTGACGGCTTTTATTTATTAACTGAATTGATTCAGTCAACGCCAAACCTCGAGTTTGAAGCTTTTTAATACCCGCAGGTATGTGGGAAAAGTGAGTGCTAATCAAAGCTATGTTTTTTTAAATATCAGAATCGTTAAATGTTTCCTTGGATTGACGAACTGCCATAGCCTCTGCACTATCGAAGTCATTTACTACACCTTTGATGGCCTCGAAATGTTCATTGTAAAATAGTACAGCTTCAATTCATCTTCCCCATCGAGTTACCACTGGTTCGGGAGGTAAAGGCACATTTGGCAGTTTTTCTTTATAGGCGTTATTGCGAGCAGATGCCTTAAGAAACACTTTCTTTGCTGATGAAATCAGTTTATTTACATTTTCAAACGTGGATCGTACTTCTTCAGCCAGTCGATGGACTCCGTGAGCAAAGCACGTCACATGAATTAAATTTGGATAAAATACTTGGAGGACTTTGGCTGCCTTGATCATATAGGGAGCAGTATCTGAGAGAAATATAAACACTCTTTTATCTGCAGAAGATTCAGGAAATATTTTTTTAATAATAATGTTCCGGCGATAAGATAGGTTTCAGACGGCGCAGCGACATTAACAATCCCCTGAGCAATTCAATTGCCTAGTAATACCGAGAAATATTGTAAATATAGGGAAAATATGCATCATTACTAGATTTTGGGTAAAATATGCAATAATCGGTGAGAATGGTCTAAATATGCAAATGCATATGAAAATATGCAAATGCATATAATCCGGTCTCTAGTCATTACTATACTTCTGAATAGTTCCAAGTAAAGTATTGAGACAAAAAATAGTAGATATTAATTTAATGTCATTCACGTACGCTAAGTGATCAGCATATTGTCCATTTTGTAACTTGAACCCATTATTATTTTTATTTAACATATTCGATAGTGGTGCTAGCGCGATGAAAAACCACATTACACTTAATGTATCTCCCTGAAAAACGTGGCCAATGTTAATCAGTTCTTTTTCCCTTTGCATTTGCAGGTCAGTTCTCCAGTAAAGCATCAAGTACTGCGGTAGACTGATTAGAGTTAGATGAGTGACGAACACTGTCAAAAGCTTTTTGGTAGTCTGTATATGTAAGCCACCTATAGATTTATTTTTCGTTTATGTTTGCTTCTTCCCTTATAATTGATTCGGTTACCAGTTTCTTCTTGCATCCACGGTTTCCTTTTCTACATCCTTTTTGTTATTCTGAGAGCGATTTATGATTATCAAGATATTGATATATTTGATCGCAGAGAATTGAGGTAAGTATCTTTATATTGTTGGTAAGCAAGTAATTGGTCTGTACTTGAGTGGATCTTGTCAAGATGGGCTCGACTTTGTAAGAAGATAAGGTGTATCTGTTGTGAGAAAAACTGGAGTTGTCTCAGGTTTTTACCATATTAATATTCAAATCTTTTCAGGCTTTTGTGTATTGAGTAAAACTTTTTAATTGTCGTGAATTTCACCCGGATCTGGTGCCTTCCAATTAATTCTTATATCTGCTTCAGATATAGGCTTGTATATCATCGTTGGTACTTTGACGACTCTCTTAGCTTCTTCCTCAATTTGCTGTTTTATTACGTAATTTTCCCATATGCCTTGGGCTTCAGTGCTCCACCGTCATGATTTTCCTCACTTTGTTTTAAAGCTCTTTAAAACTATCTTTGACTTGCTACAAATCGATTGTTTTTGTTGCTTTCTGACGTTTGATTTAGAATAATATTTTAATTGCTTAGAGTAAGCAGACAGTCTTTGTTTAAGTTTATCCGGGATCAGCATTGTAGTTTTATTTCCTTGATCGCTATATTTGCTAATTTTCTATATTTTTAACTACTTCCAGTTCGACCAAAAGTGACGGCAACTTTCTTATTTTTAATGGAACTCTGTATATTTTTTTATTAATTTCAATTCGCCTTGTAAACGATGTATCACAAGTTGACATTTATTTAACAGGTGACCGGCAAAAACTGATTTAAACTCTTAGACTTAGGCGGCCATGGCGGATATACATACTAGCAATCGTTTTTGTCCGTTTTATCTCACTTTGGAAAGAATTTAAGACTATTCATTTATCGTGCCATTTTCGCAAATCTAAGTGGCTCCTACAAAATCTTAGCTTTGTATTCAGTTACAGAAATTTCTCTTTAAATAATGATCAATATCACCGAAATTAAGATAGGAACACATATTTTTTATTTAACCTAGTCACACATCACAGGTTTTTTGCCAACATACATCTAACATAACTATCTAACGCCAAGTGGTCTTAATATTATTTTCAGAAAATAAACCGTTTTATTATGCAATAATGTGATATCAACAAGTTCCATTACGGACTTAGTAGGCTGTGATAAAACAGACGAACCGAAAGTCATGGTTGCTGCGTCTTACTAAAATGGACATTATTATTGTTTACGTACTACGTCAAAAATAATTTTTCGTTAACAAAAATGTATTCAACGGATGAAAAAGTAGACATGTTATTAATTTATGGAGAGTGCAGAAAGAATAGCCGACAAGCCGCCGAGTTGTACGTGGCAAGATATCTCGATAGGAGGCACCCACCCAACAATTATTTTTTAAGGGTAGAGCAGCAGTTTAGAAGGCAACCGATTGAACCTACTGATGTATTTATTGGTGACGAAGAGTCAGAAATCAATGTATTGGCCATTATACAGGTAGATCCTACAATTTCTATAAGATATATTCAAGAACAAACCAGGGTAAATCGTGCAACCGCTCGCCGGATTTTCAGAAACTATAGATTCAGGTCCTACAAATATCAAATAAATCAACATTTATTTTAAACAGGTTACCAAAGAAGAATGGATTATTGGTTTTTGCAAAGATACCACCTTGATAACCAATTTCATTACAATATTCTATTTTTGGATGAATCTAGATTTACCAATTTGTGTCTGTTTAATCGTACTCGATATTGTGCCCAAGAAAATCCTAGAATTATGCGAGAAAGTGCCTTTTTTTATGGGTCTAGCACACGTGCTACAGGGAAGTCCCTGAAGCGCTACAACAGCGACACGTGTGCGGAGAAAGCGATTCACGTTGTTCTTGAAACGCTGTAGATTGTACTCGGTGGGAAACACAGTCCTGGGCAAATTATTCCAAAGGGATGATATTCTTCATATAAAAGACTGCTTGAAGAGCGTTGTACGAGGAGTAACAAGCTGAACCTCATACAGATGTGAAGAATTAGCGCGACGTGTACTTCTAACATGCACCGCTCTGGGAGGAATTAAGCGGGCCACATCCTTCGAACACTTTCCATAAAAGTACTTGTAGAATAGGCTCAAGTCGCCAACCGTTCTTCGATGTTCCAGCGAATCAAGGCCGTCGGTCAGTTCCGGGTCTCCAGTCAGACGAACAGCTCTTCTCTGAATAGAATCCAACAAATACAGTGTATGTTTGGGAGCGGAGCTCCAAACATGGGAGCAGTATTCCATAGTTGGTCGAATTTGAGTTTTGTAAAGAATTAACAGTTGTTGTGGAGTGTAAAGCTTTCTGGTTCGAAATAATATTCCCAACTTTTGAGAAGCTCTCCTTGCTATGCCTGCAACATGTTCATGCCAGGACATATTTGCTTCCAAATTAACGCCCAACAAATTGAGTGACGATGTTAGAGGGATGTCGGGTTCAGCAACGTTAACTTTTTTTAGAGAAAACTGCCGCCTGGGTTTTTGTAGCGTTAAATTCCACTTGGTTACTGTCACTCCAAGATAGAATTTCTTCCAGGTCTTTGTTAAGTTGAATGACTTCCTGCTGTCTGCGGATATTCGTCTGAGTAGTTGATGTCCGAGCGTTCAAAGTGAATGAAGAGATAAGTGTACTGTCATCTGCAAAGCTGTAGATTGGATTCTCGGTCTTTTCCAACAGATCGTTAATGTAAATGAGAAAGAGAGTAGGAGACAGTATAGAGCCTTGGGGTACACCGGCATTGATAGTGAAGGTGTTAGAAAGAAATCCGTCGGCTGCCACTCGTAAAGAACGCTCTTTGAGGAAACATGAGAGCCACAAACAGAACCTTTCAGACATACCATAAGAACGTAGCTAAGCCAACAGCCCATCGTGCCGAAAACGGTCGAATGCCTTGGATATGTCAAGAGCAACCGCTCGAGATTCTCCAAAGTGTTCAATTGCGTTGTTCCAGACATGTGTTACATAAGTCAGAAAATCTCCTGTTGATCTATTTTTACGAAAGCCATATTGGTGATCGCTAATAATGTTGAATCCTTCAAGATATTTTAGAAGATGCCTATCAAGAAAGATTCGGCTTTAACGTGTGGTTGAATATCCTTGGCACAAGAATTATTGGTCCTATTATATTTAATGGTGCGTTAAATGGAGAAAGATATTTGGAGTTCATTCACAATGATGTTGAAGATTTTTTAGAAACTTTACCTTTAAATCGTGGAGACATTATTTTCCAGCAGGATGGCGTTCCAGCCCACAATAGTAGAAATGTAGTAAACTACTTGAATCAAAGATTTGGTGCAAATTGGTTATGTACTAATGGACCTAATAAGTGGCCTGCAAGATTGCCAGATCTTACGTGTCATGATTTTTTTATATGGAACCATCTAAAAGAAAAAGTTTACAAAAATCCACCAACAGACAGAAATGATTTAGAAATGCGTTTAAAAAGAGCAGAAAATCAAATTACTGAAATTCAGTTGTAGAACGTTATGAGAGCCACTGTGAGAAAAACAAGATTGAGTAGGATTAACAACGGACAGCTTTTTGACCATTTGGAATAAATACCTAACAAATTTATATCTAGTATAAAATAGTTTTACCTATTCTTCTTTCTAATATTAATTAATTACAATTATCGGTTTTGTTGTGTTATTCTTATTATTAAATGTTTTGGTTTTATTATTTGCATTTAAATATTTTTTTAATAAATAGGTTTCTTACTTTCTGAAAATAATAATAAATCCAATTGGCGTTAGATAGTTCTGTTAGATGTATGTTGGCAAATGCCAACTTGTGATACATCGTTGGAAAGAGAATTTCAAAGCAAATTGAAATTAATAAAAAAATATACAGAGGTCCATTAAAAATAACAAAGTTGCAGTCACTTCCGGTCAAGCCGGAAGTAGTTAAAAATATTTCTTAAGTGATAAACAAACCTAATAATGTCCCATTCTGATATCCAAAAATGCAAATATGTAACTTTCAAAATAAAAAAATTACAGGGTGTTACATGTTGGCTGTGTCACCCGGTATATATACATTCTTTGAGATGAGGTTCCGAAATATTTGCTGTCGTGACTGGGTTGAAAGATGCCGTTTGCTGACGAACTCCGAAGTAGAGAAAAATATGGCAGGTTCTAGTTTGGTAATTGTTTGTTGTTGTAAACGTTTAATATAAAGGTAAAACTGAGTAATGGTCATCGTCAAATAAGCCACTATATATATTTTTTCTACGTAAATAATAATACTTACCTATAACCGACCCAAAATCAAAAATCTTTTGGTCTTTAATATAGACGAAATGATCATAGGAAGCTTTTTCTCTATAATTTTCCAATGTTTTAGTGAACATGATTTCTGGCCTGCAATCAATCTTAGGATACTCACATACTGCTTGGCAAACCATTTTGTACGGGTTGTTATTTTTGGTAGTTTCCAATGTGTACGTTTGATTGTACTGACCACATTTATTAGGTGAAAATATCACTTGATATTTTACGGTCTCCTGTGGATTGAGAACAGTTCTTGTCGACAATTCAAAATCTTCTTTATCACCTGCAATTTAGACACCTTATACATCAGATACACGATGTGTTGATAATGCATCTTGGCAAAAATTTAGTTGACTGTATTATCAAAAAGAGCAAAAATTTTTCATCAAATTTAAGCGAATAAAATATCAAGACATTGCAGTAAAGTAACTACCTTTGCCTATAAATCACAGTAATATCGACTGTTATTTAAAGTTATTTAGTATAATTCAGTATTTGAAGACCAGCAGTAAAAAAAAAACAATATTGTTTGAATATCAGTAGGAAAAGTGACATATTTTTTAACGTTATTACGACAACGTGCAGGAAAGGAAATATTTTGCACCCCAGAACGCAAATTATTGTATACAATTTTTTTATTCTTAAACTCAAATAGTTGTTCTAGTTATTATTATATTACATGCTAACATAAATTGATGATATGTATTTTCATATTGCGGCTCCGATTTGTCAGTTCAAATCAAACTTGATTGTTTCCATAGTTACTATGATAAATTGCATTGTTTTAAAGTAAAAATTTATCTCTTTTTTTCAATTAATTAAATGTTTCTTATAAAATTTATAATAACACACAACGGTGGTAGAAAAAGTATCGTTCGCGAAATTTCTTTGATGTTCTCTAATTATTTTTTGACTATGTCTTGTCAAAAAAGTTTCATTCTCGACGACCACAGTAGTATTAGGAGCACTAGATAGAAAAATAACTACTTGTCACTAGTAACAGTGTTGCAATTTGCAAAGGGTTCTTGTTTTATTGAATTTCATGATCTAAAGAATATTTTGTGCCAAAGATATTATTCAATTTATTGATAGGGAAGATACAAAATACCTAAGACGACAGCATCTCCCTTGATGCATTAAAAGACATAATGTTTATGGCAGGTAGTCAAAGAACGTCAAGTGTCTAAAACTAAATAATCTGTCAAATGTAAGATGAACTTGCGCAATTAGTTTTCCGTAGGTTGATTGTTTTTAAAATAAAAAATTTTGTTACGAAGGTATAAAATGATTAATGATTTCACAAAACACACCCCAAATGAGTTTTCAATAAAGTCTTTTTCCGATCTTTACTGATGACCTTAAAATTTTTGTTTTTTATATACCAGATAAATTATTAAAGGTACTCGTGATAATTTTCATTCAATCTACACCCTGTGGAGAATATTCCAGAATTTTTTCAAAATTTTTTGATCAACACTTTTCGAGATAAGGAAGCGACAGCGATTATTCGAGATTTTTCAAAAAGAATACAGAGAAAAGTGTGCGCAAGTATTACATTATATATATTTTTGAACTCGTATTCGGCTTTCATTTGAAACCCCACTCGATGATTTTTTTACTTCCGATTTCACCCCCCAAACTTTAACTTTTAAAACTACAGGGCTCTGATGAGGCCATCAATTCCTATATTAGTACCAAATTTAAACTTTTTGTGTCAAATAGTTTCGAAGAGAATCGGATGTGACAGACAGACACCGAAGTGATCTTATAAGTGTTCCGTACGAAACACTAAAAATAGAAGAAAAATGAAGCCCCGGCATTAACGCCTATTAAGGCTTTTTCTTCAATAATGTAAGTCAACTCAGCCGTATACATACATACTTTTTGAGAATGATGGTACAACATTTGAATCGTCAGACCTCCGAGAATTTTTTGAATGTCTTCGTCGTTTTACTCTATTCTCTGCAGATGTTATCGACTTACTTCTAGATACCTAAATCAAGTAAAATAATAACATAAAAAAAGTCTTGGCCGTCAGTCCAAAAATAAACTTAGAACTACATTTTGCTACCGGTAAAGCGTACTATAACAAAAGACGATTGAAACAAATTTTGGTAGCAGATTACCATTCCAAATTATAGTTTTTATAAAATTTAAGACTGGTAAACTCTAAACAGTTGTTTTAATAGAAGTATTTTTTTCTAAGATTGTTAATATCTACATAGTGTGTAGTGCACTCTCTCATCTTGTAACAGTAGGTTCAGCTATAACGCAATTTCAAACAAGAAACCATAAATAAATTTGCCATTCATGTTACCTGTAGCTATGTATGCTACTGTATTGTTTTTTTTATACAGTAACTGTTATTAAGAAATGTATGAAAACACTACAGATTCAGTAATACTTGACCAGATATTATTGTTGTCGTATATTGTAATTAAAAAATAATTGTTTAAGAGACTAAACATTTTTGTAGTTTTAATGTCTATTTTTTAGAAGATCAGTGGATGGCAGGATAAAAATGACGAAGTTAATATTTTGAAATGAAGTAAGAAAAGCAATGGAAAATGCTATCCGGTATGACACTCACGGAAATAGGAACGTTGTTACAGATCTGCAAATAAAGGACTATGATAAACAAAAGTAAATAAGAAGTAGTACGTCGTTAAATAGATCAGATTTTACAATTAAGAAAATAAAGAAAACACAAACACTGTTTTAAGAAATTGACATCACGAGGCAGCATAAACAGGAAACAAGAAATTACAACTAAAATTGAAAGCTAGAAGAAAACTTTCACAACTAAAAAATAGAACTTCGTTGGTACACAATTAATAGAATAGAAGGAACTTGTTGAGCATAACCTTAAATTAAGTTTAAGTATATTGACAGTATTTAAAGTAAGTCGGATTTGCATTCGGAAATTAAGTTTTCATCAAATAAAAATGAATAAAAAACCAAAAGAAATAGTATACATAAAGTAAAGTTACAGATAATAACAAGGGTCAAAACTTTCTAAAAATCCAGCAGAACATAAAGCCAATCAAACTAGTAGTAACGGAATAGCCATAATTGCTAGAGTTAATAAAGAAATCACCTTGTTAGAAACTGTATAGAAAAATTGTTATTGAGACATACAAATAAGTATTTGCAAATTTTTTTATAGAAGTAAAAAAAATGAAAATTTACAGTAAATGTGCCTATACTACTAAGTATTTAAATTCATCAAAAAAAAAAGAAAAGTGTTTTTAAATTTATTAAAGAAACAAAAGCAAAAAATGTCCCTAGGCGATCAGTAAAGGGATCCCTTATTAAAAAAAAAAAAACATGTTCTCACATAATAATGGAAGGTCGGATTTGATTGTTCAAGCACTAGTAATTATAGAGAGCAAGAATTTTCAACCTGTAAGAGATAACGATTTTTTTTTTGGCTTTACGCTTTTTTTTTTTGGCTTCTTATCAAAAATTGGTAGGAGTGAAATCCTCCTCGCTAATTCGGAATCAGTGACACGTAGGTTAAAAACCCACTATAAATACAGTTTCCAAGATAGTGCAGTAAAAAAAAATTCAAAATAACGATGAGATAGACATAGTTTAGATACAGCAATATTATAATTTTATCCTCTCTAGGGTAACACTAAGAGTATTGTCCTGAGTTTTGGACCTCGAAAAACTTGTGCTCTTTTGTTTATAAACAATTGAGGTTTTTAAAACGCGGTTTTTTGAGCTTACAATGTGAATAACTCCAGTTATATCAGTCGGATCGAGACAAACAAAAAACTAACCTCTTCGTATTGAAATTTCCAACAAATCATCGATGTTTTAAATTTCTCAAATGTATACATAACCTACAAAATTGATCAATTCATTTTATTGTACAGGTCGATTTGAAACTTTCAGAAAATATTCGTTTTGTTATAGCAAAAATACCCTGACATTTTGGTATAATAATATTGAACCCAGTGGACAATCGAATTTGTTATTTAAAATTTGAATTTCCCGCCATTTTATGTCATTTAGTCCAAAATGGATCTTTTTTTTCAAAATTTAGGTCTCGACGTCAGCTTTCCCGATGCCATTAAAAAAAATTTTTATTAACCGTTTTTTATATTTGTTTATTAATCAAATAACAACAGTTGACATTTTGAAAAGAAAATTGTTAACGAAAATTGATTTTTTTTCTTCCAGATGTGATAAAAAATTTTCATTTTTTTTCAAAATGACCGAAGAAACGCATTTATTTTTATTTGATTAATAAACGAATGTAGAAAAAAACAGTTAAAATGACTCCATAAAAAATTTTTTAATAGCCTCGGATAGCTGACGTCGAGACCTAAATTTTGAAAAAAAAAGATCCATTGTGGACTAAATAGCATAAAATGGAGCGCAATTCAAATTTTAAATAACAAATTCAGTTGTGCCCACTGGGTTCAATATTTGTAAACCAAAATAATTATTGCTATAACAAAAGGCATATTTTCTCAAAGTTTCAAGCCGATCGGTTCACTTAGTTGGCCTGTACAATAAAATGAAAAAAAAAAAAACAGTTTTTTGTCGGTTTTTTTCAACTTTGTAGATTATGTACACATTTAACCGACTTGAAACTAACGAAGATTTGTTGGAAATTTCATCACAAAGAGTTTGTTTTTTTGTCTCGATCCGACATATATAACAGGAGTTATTCGCACTTTAAGCTCAAAAAACGCATTTTTAAAACTTCAATTGTTTATAAACAAAAGACCATAAGGTTTTCGAGGTCCAAAACTCAGGACAATATTCTCTCGGGTGATACCCCAGAGAGAATAAAATCATAATATTTCGGTATCTAAATTGTGCAGTTTCAAATCTTTTTTTTTACTGCACTAAAGTTTTAGCTTAGGACATTGTACCTGTAAAATAAATCTTTAAAATTGTAATAAAAAGACAAGGTTAAACTGCACATTTGACTGCCGATCAGTTAACTACTATAACATGCGAAAAAGTAATACTATATGCACTCATTAGTACAAGTATTACCGAGGGCGGGTTATATTAAGCATACCTTTACAGTCAAGTCTTTATCCTTAAAATTTTTAATAATAAAAGCGGGTGACGAAATATTTGTTCGAGAACTTGGTCTTGAAATAACAGAAAATACAGTGTCGGATTCTTCGAAAGCTGGTTCCATACTTTTTTTAATGTCATTCAAAACATTTTGAAAATCGATGTTTGTTAAGATGCAATTTCTTAACATTTCACAAAAATCTATATCTCGATCTCTACTACTGTTCAATACAATCCATGTCTCAAGACCTAAAATAATAGAATGTAAAGTTCGTTTTTTTTTCGATCCCGTCAGTCGGCTTTCCTCAAATTAATTTGATAAAAGAAAATATTAAAATATTTTTGTATTCTAAAACCGAACGTCTTTGTTATATGCATTCCACAGGAGATTAAAGCGTTTATGCCGCAACCGGGGTACTTTTTGTGTTCTATTCAGTTAATGTTTACCAATTACGTGGGTAAGGTGTCGTAAAGGTCAATGTTTTTTAAAAAAGAGATAGACTGGCATAGTAATTAGGAGTTTGCAGAAAGTGTAGAATATAGCAGGAAGTGAGATAGATTATGTCATTGGTACAGTTGATTAAATTTGTCACGGATATTTTATATGGAGATCCACAGGTACATTTATTTATTTATTTATTTCGTATGAATGTACATTGCACACAGCACCAGTGAAGTTAAATAAAATTACCTAGAAGAACTATTCAAAGATATAACCAACCAACCAATAAGATACCCATTTAAGGTATATAAAAAAATCGTTTTCCAGGTATTTATCTTGACAAAGTTCAGAGAAAAACCTATTTGAAATTATGTTTTTATTCAGCCCCAAACAGCTGTTAAATAAAAATAGTGGCTCTCAATAATAAAGGAAAAAATCGGTTCTAAACCGATGTAATAAAAAAAAAAATGTTATAATTTAAAATAATTACTTATTATCTACACAAGTTTATATTTCAATATAATAATAAGTAAAAATTTTAAGAGGTACTTCAAAAAAATTGTATTTACTTCCTTGTAAAAAAGATAATAAAATAAATGTTGGAATGGATTGTTTCCCTTTATTTAGTATAGAATAAAAATTTTTACTAGACGTTGACAAAAAATTGTTTTATTATGATTTTACTTTAGGCTTCTGCTATAGGAGAGGCTCGTGTATTGTACGTTTTTTGTTTACTGATTCTTCCAACATATTTTTGTAAGTGCATTTTCCACAGTTTTTTGTACAGTATTTTTGTAAGATCATATAATTTTTTTTAAGGCATTAGCGTTAAATCCCGAATCAGACTGTTGACTATTTAAATGTGGTTGAGCAATTGCTTGTTTCTATTATTGATAATAATAGAAGAGTCTTGTAAGATAGATGTGCTTTCAATACTTGAGTTTGTTTAAGAGAGAAAGTATTTATATTTTCAGCTGCTTGAATTAAATGTTCAAGAAAGACGTTTTTGTCTATGGGCTAAACTCCAGCCGCTTGAAATCCGTTTACGATGGTGTCAGTGATAGCAGCTCTTTGGTAAGTTTCTACAAATAAACTTGCAACTTGATATTGCGTTACTTGACGACCTAGATTTGTCCTTAATTATTTTTCTGTTGCTTGACTATAATAAGAGCTCATTAAAAAAATGACACGTCGAGTGACTGGTAAGTAGTAAAACCTGGCAGTTTTAACATTAGCCTTTGATATGTTGAACGCTTCCAGGTTCTTCGAATGGGTTGTATTTCCATCAAGCAGAAGCAATACTTTATTTTCAGAAGTTTGCTTTATGACGCTTATAAAATGTTTCATCCATTTTACAAAAAAGTTTGAATTAATATAGCTAGTACCTGGAATGGTGACAACATTCTCAAAAGATGTGTCATTCCCCAATTTGAGATTTTGTCTCATTCTTTTTGTGTTTTTTTCTGAACGGTGGAAAGTCCACTTTCATCAACATTAAATATTTTTGTAGACGAATATTTATTCGATTTTTTTAAGGTTAGGGTCAATTTGCCCTACTCTCCCTACTTGAAAAGAGCTATTAAGGGGGAATGATATATTTCCTCCGGTTCCTTACCAAGGCCAAGGTCGGCGTTTCATGGACGGGTTAATTCTATAAATATTTAGTAGAAAAGAGCTTCGCCCCTTTTCCTTTTCAATTTATCAAAAATTTTCGAATTCGAAAAAAAGTATTGAATGTGCTTCTATATCGTCCTGCGAGTCACCTATTTGAATATATGCAGTAAGTTTCATAACACCCTATATACATATATGTATATATATATATATATATATATATATACACATATATACTTTGGCCGTTCGGAACCGGCATTAAACGGTAGGTCCCCTTTGTCTGTGGAAACACTTAAAAAGGCGTCAACCACAGGCAGAAGCGAGAAGGTCGTCTACGTCCATATCGGATATTATGACACTTCAATAAGAAGGATATATATATATATATATATATATATATATATATATATATATATATATATATGTATATATATATATATATATATATATATATATATATATATATATATATATATATATATATATATATATATAAATATATACATATATATATATATATATATATATATATATATATATATATATATATATATATATATATATATATTTATTTATATATATATATATATATATATATATATATATATATATATATATATATATATATACTAGTGAGTATCCTCGGTGTCGTAATTAATATATTTTTTTTATTTTAAATGAAATTATTATCAAATAAATTAAGTTGGTATAAGAATTTCGTGTATGTCTCTGTCGTTGCACGATAGTCACAAAATAATTACTGCTTCTTGTTATAGTTTTATTATGCCATATATTGAAGCAATAAAAGTTTTTAACAGCTCTTTTCAAATTTTATAAATTTAAATTGCTCCGATTCTAAACTTTCACATTAAAATTGTGGTATTTAGAAAGTCGAAAATATCATTATCTATAGGCAGTTTTTTGTCACTAAATAATTCAACATTCGAACAAATCTCGAATTTAGGTATTAACTATTCTTATTAGTTATGAGACTAAATCTATAATCTGTTTATTTCTAACATTATTTTGTTAATTAATTGAAATAAACACTATAGTTAATTCGCAATTTCCACTATATTTTGTAACTTATGACAATGGTTTCGATACCTTCTTCAGATAATTGTTAACTAAGGTAAGGTGAAGAAGGTACTGTGTACCGAAACAATTGCCATAAGTTACAAAATATAGTGGAAATTGTAAATTAACTAAAGTGTTTATTTCAATTATTATGAATTTCTATCAAGTAACGGCAACTTCAATCGAATATGTTTTGTTAAGTGTCTTATGGTCCCTTGAAAAAATAAATCAATTCAATTGACATACTACATTGTCTATTTGTAGGGTAATATATTTTTTAGGTTTTATTGCACAAATGTTATGATATATGTTAAAAAAATAATAGTCAATTTGAACGTCATTTATCTCACTTCGTTACCTTCTTTAATTACAGCGACGTGGATAGTTTTCATTGCCACCAAGTATATATAATTAATTCTATCTATGTCCTATAGATGTTCTAAATATATCGAGATTTATGGGTTACTTCTGCCTAAATAGTTTTCTTAATCCAAAAATATTTGAGAATATATAACGGTATATTAATGACTGTTACATTATATAAGTTCATAACTTCCCGAAAACAGGATATATAGGAACATATCTACTTCTTCTTAAAGTGCCTATTCGGTTCGAATGTTGGCAATCATTCTGGCTATTATTACTTTATCCACTGTAGCTCTGAAAAGACCGATAGTATTTGTTGAGAACCAATTTCGCAGATTGTTTAGCTAGGCAATACGTCTGCGTCCTGAACCTCTATCTCCAAATGCCTTTCCTTGGAGTATTTGCTGTAGTAATCCATATCTGTGGATATTTCTCATTATGTGTCCTAAATACTCCAATTTTCCTACTTTAACAGTTTCCATAATTTCCAGTTTCTTGTTCAAACGACGTAAAACATCCTCGTTGATAATATGATCAGTATAAGAAATTTTCAAAATTCAGCGATATAGCCATAATTCAAATGCCTCAAGTTTCTTAGAAGTGGCTTCGGTCAGCGTACAAGATTCCACACCATAAAGAAGAACAACATCTTAGGAGTCTCATTTTCGTGCTCAATTTTATAGCTGAGCTTTTGAAAAGTTATATCATTTTGAGGAACACTGCTCTAGCTTTTTCGATACGGCAACGAATTTCCTGCGAATGATCATCATGATCATTTATTATGGTACCTAGATATTAATATTGTGGAGTTATTTGTATTTGTTGATTGTTAACCATCAACAAGGTAGCAGGAACCGGAGACTTGCTGATTACCATGTACTTTGTTTTGCTGATATTAAGTTCAAGCCCGTATCGATTGCTGACTTCGTCTATTTTTGTGATAAGATGTTGTAAACCCTGTAAGTTATCAGCCATAACCTCCGTATCATTAGCATAACGAATGTTACTTATTCGCTCCCCATTAAGCAGTTTTCCTTTATCAGCCTCTTCCAGTGCCTCTCTAAAGATTTGCTCAGAATTAAACAACAGTGGAGATAGGAGACAAAATACGAAAAAAACTTGGGGATAAGGTTGGTAAGTTAATTCTTTAAAAAATAGAACAAGAAGGAAAAAACACCACAAGGTATACTCTTCAAACATTACAAAAAATTGTTAATGAGAACATTATAAAACTCCACAAAGGCTTTGAAAATTGTTAGTTTGGTAGAAAAAAACGGTAAAATACTCGTATATTATCGGTAATTTAATGGAGTAAATGGTAAAATAACGGCTAAAGTTTTAATTTTACAGGTAATCCGGTATCCCCAATATTCAGTGTTATCGAACACATATTAATATATATTTTTTTTTGGACTCTTTCTTAATTTATTTTGAAACTGTCTAAATTATCCCATATTTTTACAATAAATATACCATGTAACCTGTTAATTTGTAGGATTTAGGTTGTTTTTTTTTAAATATGATCGAAATTTGATAAAATAATATTAATATTAATAAGATTAAATCTTAATATACATCTAATATATTTTAGATTCTCTAATAGATTAGGAAACCATTTCCCCAAAAATTTGACAGGGGGTTAGAACTTGGTTGGAAGTTTGTAATGAGGACGCATTTTATGATCAATTCATAATAAACGAATGTATAAAAGATATACCCGATCTCAAACATGTAACCATCCACTAGAAGTTAAATTTAAGTTTAACCAGCAAATGGCCATTGCTCGTCGTCAATGTGAAATTAATCTATTATGTCTACAAGCATACCTAAAAAATGTAAAATATAAATAATATTTGTTAAATTTAAGTAACAACTTACCACGATCCCCTACAGACAACGTAGATTCGTCAATTGAAGTTTCTGGTTTTTTAACGGAACTTTTAGGTGTTTTGATAGAATCTTTAATCAAAGTGTCCTTTTTAGGTACTGGTGTGAACTTAAAAAAAAAACCAATAGTTTTAATCATTATTATTATAAATTTAAAAAAAAAAAACATGAATGAGACAAAGATGTTTATTTCATTAAAACAATTATGTCGCCTCAAGTCTGGACAACTTTTGTTATGGCATCAGACTTTACCGATTACACAGGTATACAAAAAAAAATTCTCTGTCTTTTAAATGAGACATGTGTTTTCGTAAGTATTTTTTTATGCTGAATTCAAAAGAATCATAAAAAGAGACATTCACTGTGAGTGTTTTTCAGAAAACACACTTAAAGTTGCCATAAAACTATTACATTGAAAAAAATATATTTTAATAATGTAAAACTGTATAATCATTAAAATTATGGAATAAAATTATTATTTCGGACATCTTTAAATTTTCTGAATCTACATTTATCATAAAAACTTAAAAATATTAGGTTTTAATGTTTATGTTTTAAAAAAACACGCATACACTACCTTTAACTAAGCTACGTAGCAAAATACTTTTTACAGTAAATATATGCACCGTTGAATTAAAAAATTGTTTTTAATTTTTATTATTATTGCACAAAACTATTATTTCCAGTGTTTTTTGAGTTTCTAATCCTGACTTGACATCAGAAAATAAGTTTTTATGTTCAGTTTCAACAAAAAACTAGCTTTTAAACACTTACAAGGGTGCTACGTGGTTGGTAAAATGTTTTTTTAAGTAAATAAATGCAACAGTTAAACAAGAATTTTTTTTTTCGAACAAAACTACATATATATATATATATATATATATATATATATATATATATATATATATATATATATATATATAGTATATATAAATGTATATATATATATATATAATATATATATATATATATATATATATATATATATATATATATATATGTATATATATATATATATATATATTTATTAAGTATATATATAGTAGTTTTTTAAGTTTCAAATTTGAACTTGATATCAAAGCATGAGAAATAGTGTTTAGTGTTGAAATAAAATATCCGTTTACTATTTAGAAACAAAAAGTTGCAAAATGAAGTTTAATGTATATCCCTTGACACTTTTAGAAGTCAATTTTGTGGATAGATTGATTGATTCAGTAAATATATGGGAATATGAGTGGGTAAGTGGGGTAGTGAGTG
Source organism: Pachyrhynchus sulphureomaculatus (assembly GCA_019049505.1). Classification (NCBI taxonomy): domain Eukaryota; kingdom Metazoa; phylum Arthropoda; class Insecta; order Coleoptera; family Curculionidae; genus Pachyrhynchus; species Pachyrhynchus sulphureomaculatus. Next base: position 179,387,511 of record CM032447.1, on the reverse strand, counting down.
AGTAAGCGGACCGAGTGAGTGAGCGAGCAAGCGAGTAAACGAGTCAGCGAGTGAGTGAGTGAGCAAGTAAGTGAGTGTAAATGTGAGTGAATATGGTGGTATATAAATGAGTGAGTGTGTGAGTAAGTGACTGAGCGAGCGAGCGAGTAAGTCAGTGAGTGTGTTAGTTGGTAAATAAGTGATTGAGAGAGTGCGTATGATGATATGCGATTGAGTGAATGTATGAGTTAGTATGTGAGTATTTGAGTGTGTGAGTAATTATTATTAATATTATTAATAATATTTATTTTAAGTGTTTTACATAAAATTAAAATTAAATCAATCGTTTATAAATTCTTGATTTTAATTTTCTTTTTTTTTTTTCGTTTTTCTAATAGAAATTTTTTATTTATTAGGGATAACTTTTTCTTTTCTTTTTTGGTATTTTCAATTTGTCTTCAAATGACCGAATGTTTGATTTTTTTTATGATTTCTATTTTCTTCTTCCCGTTTCAATGACCAACAGTAATCGGCTACCATATGAGAGTCTCACCGACCTCGGTAACGTAACATAAAACTAGTCAGGATTAGACACTTCAAAAAAACACTGGAGATAATAGTTTTATTCAAAATTAATAAAATTTAAAAAAAAAAAAAAAATTTAGCGGTTACACATATTTATTAGCAGCATTTTGCTACGTAGCTTAGTTAAAGGTGGTGTCCGCGTGTTTTTTGTTAAAGATGAACACTAAAACCTAGTATTTTTAAGTTTTTATGATAAATGTAGATTCAGAACATTTGTCCAAAATATTAGTTTTATTTCATAATTTTAATGGTTATACAGTTTTAGATTATTAAAATATATTTTTTTCAATTTAATAGTTTTCTGGCAACTTCAAGTGGGTTATCTGAAAAAATCTCAAGGTGGAGGTCTTTTTTTATGATTTTTTTTTTTGGATTTAGCATAAAAAATTACTTAAGGAAACACTTACGAGACAGAAAAAAAAATTTGTATACCTGTATTATTAACGTTGAATATGGATTAATTTTTCTACTTGATAATTTGTCGCCTTAGACTCTAGCATATGCGAGCGATTAATTTTAGTTAAGCTAACGCTACGTATACATAGACATATAGATATTAGACCGAGCGCGAAGCGAGATGTCTAATATCCAACATATGAAGGACAGAAGATATAGTGTATTGTATCCCTCTCTTTCTCACACTGAATATGATTGGTCCGAATTTTGGAGTTGTTCAACACTTACAACAAAGCAGATTAAAATTTAAATGATAAGAATTGCTTTTGCTATTGTAGATTAAAATCAATTTTTGTCGATAAAATAAAAGTAGTTAAATATTTCTTTAAATAATAAACTTGAAATAATTATTTAACAAAAATTTTTTTATTTATAATAATTGTAATTATTTTAAACAAAAAAAATTTATTGTTAAATAAATCAGGTATACAGGTACTTTTAAGTGAAAGACGTGTTTTCTTAAGTATTTTTTTATGCTGGATCCAAAAAATCATAAAAAAATAACATCTACTGTGAGGTTTTTTCAGAAAACACACTTAAAGTTACCAGAAAACTAAATTACCAGAAAACTTTAAATTAAAAAATACATCATCATCAAAATTATGGAACTATTATTTCGGGCATCTCTAAATGTTCCGAATCTACATTTATCATAAAAACTTAAAAAGATTAGGTTTTAGTATTCATGTTTAACAAAAACACCCGCATACACCACCTTTAACTAAATTTCGTAGCAAAATGCTGTTTAAAATAAATATATGCAACCGCTAAATCAAAAAATTGTTTTTAATTTTTATTAATATTGAGCAAAACTATTATGTCATTGCATTTATATACTTAAAAAAAAGCATTTTCTACCAATCACATAAAACCCTTGTAAGTGTTAAAAGCGAGTTTTTTGTTTAAACTGAACATAAAACTTTTTTTTCATGTTAAGTCACGATTAAGAACTTCAAATAACACTGGAAATAATAGTTCTGTTCAATATTAATAAAAATTAAAAACAATTTTTTAGTTTAGCGGTTGCACATATTTCTTTTAAACAGCATTTTGCTACGTGGCTTAGTTAAAGGTGTTGTATACGTGTGTTTTGTAAAACATGAACACTAAAACCTAATATTTTTAAGTTTTTATGTTACATGTAGACTCAGAACATTTAAAGATGTCGGATATAATAGTATTATTCCATAATTTTAATGATTATACAGTTTTACATTATTTATTAAAATGTATTTTTATTTAATAGTTTTCTGGCAACTTTGACTATGTTTTCTGAAAAAATCTCACGGTGGATGTCCTTTTTTTATTATTTTCTGGATTTAGCATAAAAAAATACTTAAGAAAACAAGTGTCTCACTTAAAAGAAAGACATTTTTTTTTTATATCTGTGTAATTATTTCAAATTTATTATCAAAAGAAATAGTAAACTACTTTTATTTTATCAATAAAAATTAATTTTAACCTACAATAGCAAAAGCAATTCTTATCATTTGAATTGTAACCCGCTTTTAGAGCGAAAGGTCGTAACACCAAAGTGTTACCTCAACAATTTAATGGAAATTTCACTTTTGTAGGCACAATTGATTAATAATAGATAGAAGAACTCATGGTCGTGCAATCCGTATCCTGGTGCGAGTGGTGTGAGAGAGTGATTCCACACCTCCCGGAGACTGCACTATGATCCATGTAGGTAATGAAAAAAACTATGCGTATCTTATCGCATTTAAGTCGTGGTACGAAATAAAAATGGTCGCCCGCTTGATAGCTTGGTGGCGCAGGCCGACCAAAAAGGGTGGTAAGCCCCGTAGGGTACTTTAACCTATCGATTTAGTGAATTAATCAAACGCCAAATTAAATGTAAAATATTTTACTTTTAAATTTTTATGGTCGTCGAAGTCTCAGCCTAGTATTATTTTGCGGCCAACCAAATTTATCCGTGAAAGTCAAATCGATCATTACTCGCCATTACATGATTCTAATGAATTCTAATCATGTAGTATGTGCATAAATAACACAGCCCCACAAAAAAAAGTGGGGTATACTTTTGATGCGATATATCAGATCCGTAGTACTTTTGCCCGCTGATCACGAATCTGACATCAGAATATCGCCATCACATCTCAATTTTTTTCTAACCTCAAAAAGTAGGTAAAAATTAGTAAAAATTAAGAAAAATATACTCCTAAAAAATTGATTCAAGCTTTTTCATGAATCCAAAGATGTATTAATATGTATTCGGACACGCTAAGCTAATATTCATCGGTTGGATTGAGCCATACAGATCTGTTTTCTTTCTAACCTCAATAAATCAGACAGATATAGTGCTTCTCGAATGCAAAAACGAATTCAAATTAAAATTCAACCGATCCTTACCAATTTGGTACACGGGGATTTTTTGGGTCGCTGATCACTAATCTGAGGTTGGATTTGCAAAATTCTAGATGGCAGATGTTTTCGCGCCATTTTGAACGCCGAGAAAATTCATCGGTCGATTTTTATTCTTCTACCTGCATCCAGGGCACCTCCACGTGGTGACGGTGGGCAACGGTGTTACTCCACTAGCCGGCAGAGTCTCTGGATAACGGCTTAGATGCCGTCATGGCAGGTAGAAGAAAGAGAATTACGATGCAGGAACTCGGAAACCCAGTATCGGCGGTTGGTTAGGGTGGGAAAGCGGGCCCGCAGCCGTCGTCATCCAGCGACCGTAGCTCTTCATGTGTGGGTGACTTGGCTCATGTAGAGTATAATGCTACAAGAAAACGGTCTCACGGTACAAGGACTTTTCATAAGTGCGATAAAACCAGTGATTCATTTTGTTATATTTGCTGTCAACATGTATTGAGTAAAATGGGGTCACCGATAACGGATAAGATTAAAACCTTATATAAGGATTGTTTTCACATTGAAATACAGCACCAGGATACAGATTGGGTTCCCCACATCATTCGCAGTTCTTGCAAAATAATGTTGTACATCAATAAGAAGGCGATTAAATATTCCAGACCAGCAATATGGAATAGACCATACAGTGAAAATGATTGCTACTTTTGTATGAATGTTGTATCTAGGCATAACCGAAAAAATAAAAGCACTATTACTTATAACGATGTTTCGACAGTAACAAGACCAACTAAACTAATTTCGCCTCCTGAACCACTCGATGCTGATGTTATGGAAACAAATGATTTCACCTTATCAGTTCATGCCGAAAACATTGAGACTGTCGAAAAAGATTCAAACACTGTTACTAATGAATGTTCTAGTGAAAACCTATCATATACTAGTGACACAGATAAAGAATTTCTACCATACAACCGTAAACCAGAACCAATACTCGTATCACAGTCAGAACTTAGTGATCTAGTCAGAGATTTAGGCTTATCCAAAGATGGTTCAGAGCATCTTGCTTCCTTTTTAAAGAAAAGACATTTACTTAAGCCAGAAGCTACAATTTCTTATTATAGAAACAGAGATGAAGAATTTCGAAAATATTTCACAATGGACGAGGAATTGTCACTTTCATATTGTACCGATGTAAAAGGTCTAATGGATGAATTTCAAAATAACTCATACGATCCTGAAGAATGGAAACTGTTCATTGATTCTTCTAAACGGAGCATTAAGGCAGTTTTGCTACATAATACCCATTCCGATTGCTCATTCCACAGTTATGGAAGAGCAATATGAAAAAATGAAGCAGCTTTTGATAAAAATAAAATATGCTGATCATAACTGGAAAATTTGTGGAGATCTGAAAATTGTAACAATATTGCTTGGCCAACAGTCAGGGTTTACACTTTATCCCTGTTATAAATGTCTGTGGAATAGCAGAGACAGGGAACGTCATTATAAGAAAAAAATTTGGCCAACAAGAGAATCGTTCACTTCTGGTGAAAATAATGTATTGTTTCCACCATTGGTAGATCCAGGAAAAGTTCTTATTCCCCCGCTTCACATTAAGCTTGGATTTATGAAGCAATTCACGAGAGCATTAGATGCAAACGGCCCATGTTTCAAATATTTGCATAAAAAATTTCCGAAATTTTCTGAAGCTAAAATTAAGGCAGGCGTATTTGACGGGCCACAAATAAGAAAATTGTTTCAAGATTCATTATTTGTTACTAAAATGAATAAAGTTGAAAAAGCTGCTTGGCTTAGTTTTAAAGAAGTCGCAACAAACTTTTTGGGAAATAATAAAAGTCCTAAGTACAAAGAAATAGTCGAGAAAATGGTAAAAAATTTTCAAACATTAGGTTGCTTAATGAATCTAAAATTACATTTTCTGGACTCCCACATCGATGATTTCCCAGATAATCTTGGTGACTACAGTGAGGAGCAAGGGGAACGTTTTCACCAAGATCTGAAAATCATAGAAAATCGGTATCAAGGACGATGGGATGACCATATGCTAGCGGACTATTGCTGGTCGCTAAAAAGAAAAACAAGTCCTCAAAAGCGTTTGGGCAGAAAGCCTTTGAATAGGTCATTCCGGAAAAAAGAACAAGATACAGCCAAAAAAAGGAAAGTTAGGCGCGGGTCTGACCTTCGCAATTCTAGGGCTTAAGGGTCTACTATTTGAGAGTATATGGTTTAAAAGTCCTGGTTTTGAGTTTATTGGGTCTCATTTTTAAAGTTACAGGGTTATTGAGGTCTATTTTTTGAGGTTACAGGGTGTGGGAGTCTAAGGTTTCAGGGTTTAGGGTTTAAGAGTATCAGGTTTGAGGATTCCCCAACTGTATACCAAATTTGGTAAGAATCGGTTAAATTTTAATTTGAATTCGTTTTTGCATTCGAGAAGCACTATATCTGTCTGATTTATTGAGGTTAGAAAGAAAACAGAACTGTATGGCTTAATCCAACCGATGAATATTAGCTTAGCTTGTCCGAATATATATTAATACATCTTTGGATTCATGAAAAAGCTTGAATCAATTTTTTAGGAGTATATTTTTCTTAATTTTTACTAATTTTTACCTATTTTTTGAGGTTAGAAAAAAATTGAGATGTGATGGCGATATTCTGACGTCAGATTCGTGATCAGCGGGCAAAAATACTACGGATCTCATATATCGCATCAAAAGTATACTCCACTTTTTTTTTGTGGGGCTGTGTAATCGTAGTTTTTAAAAATTATTGATTTTCATTATTACCGTGATTTTTTAAAGCATATTTAGAGCTTAAATCAATAAAATCTATTTGTAAAATAATCTAATTTCAATATATTAGTATAGTATTGACGGTTAAAGTGATTTAATGATTAGAATGCCATAAGTTTTATAAAATAACAATGTTAAGAATAATTATGGCTACAAAAGTGAAATTTCCATTAAATCGATGGCGTAACACTTTGGTGTCACCGCCGCGCCGCCGGGACTATTTGAACTGTTGAACGACTCCGAAATTATGACCAACCATATTCATTATGGGAGAGAGAGGGATACAATTCACTATATCTTCGGTCCTTCAATTGTTCTCAATCTATAGGTCTATGTGCGTATAGCGCAAGCGGGGTGATCTCAGTGTCTTGCGTAGAAGGCCAAAAGTAGCGACACAGAAGAACTCTTGTTAGCTGCAAACCTTACAGGCTTAAAAGTTTCTGATCAAAAATTTATTAAACGGTTTATAGTAATAGATTTGTTAACTAAATGTTGAGCACCAAGCTCAAAAGTTATATTTGATGGTATACAGGGAAAATCAAAAATAATGATTTATATTCATGAGTAAGTTTAAATACAGAGCAAAATATCAATTGAAAATGTTAATAGGAACTAAAAAATTATGATCACGTTTATATTTGTGGCCTTCTTAGTTAAAAATTCAAAAAAACTCCAGTAAACGCGCTAGTAATTGTCGGATTAATTATTGAATAAAGGAAAACGAAATTAATTAGAAACTAGTGCACTGATTTTGATTGTATCATATTTGTGTGAAAAATTTGATAACTTTCTTATCTGCTTTGCAACAAATACATCCATAATAAATTTCTGCTAACATTCTATTTTGAAAATTATAAATCATTATTTTTTATTTTCCCTGTATACCATCAAATATTTTAAAATTTGTATGCTTGATTATGGATTTCCATGTGATGCAAAACTTTTTCTCCATTTGTATAAAACGTTTTGGGGTACAGTATATATATATATATATATATATATATATATATATATATATATATATATATATATATATATATATATATACAGGTGTATGCACAAGGTTTTTCCGGTTTCACTAAGAGATGCACCAGCGAACAGTACGCAGTGTAGGAATTTGATAGATACGTCAGTTTGTTCGTCTGACATTAACCTAACCAACATACACAAGTTGAGTCCGCCAAACATTAGCGTCTGTATTGTATCGTTCAGTGATCATGTCGACTTTTGTGCCTGAAAAAGAACATTTGCGGCACGCATTGCTTTTTTTATTTAATCAAAAGAAAAATGCTGAGGAAAGTCATCGTTTGCTGGTAGTAACATATGATGAACATGCTCCATCGATTAGAACCTGTGAGACATGGTTTCGACAATTTAAACGTGGTGATTTCAATGTGAAAAACAGTGTGCGCTCTGGTAGACCACAAAAGTACGAAAACGAGGAATTGCAGGCGTTACTGGATGATGACCCAACTCAAACACAACAGCAATTGGCAAAAGCATTAAATGTGTTACAAGAAACAATCAGCAGACGTTTACGAACAATGGGGAAGATCAATAAACTCGGTAAATGGGTCCCACACGATTTGAACGAACGGCAAATGGAAAATCGTAAAGTCACTTGTGAAATGCTGCTTCAACGCCACGAAAGGAAATCATTTCAGCACCGAATTGTGACGGGTGACGAAAAATGGATTTATTTTGAAAACCCGAAGCGGAGAAAATCGTGGCTGTCACCTGGCGAAGCCGGTCCTTCAATACCAAGGCCAAATCGCTTCGGCAAGAAGACCATGCTTTGTGTCTGGTGGAACCACAGCGGTATTGTGTATTATGAACCCGGCGAAACCGTTAATGCACAACACTATCGTCAACAAATGATTAATTTAAATCACGCATTGATCGAAAGACGACCGGAATGGGCCAGAAGACATGGCAAAGTGATTTTGTTACACGACAATGCGCCGTCTCACACAGCAAAACCAGTGAAAGACACCTTAAAATCGCTTGGATCGGACATCCTTCCGCACCTGCCGTACTCTCCCTACCTGGCGCCATCTGACTATCACCTCTTCGCATCAATGGGGCACGCGCTTGCAGAGCAACACTTCAGCAATTTCGAGGAAATTGGAAAATGGTTCGACGAATCGGTTGCCGCAAAAGACAAGCAGTTTTTTCTGGCATGGTATTTACAATTTGCCTGAAATATGGGCGAAGTGTGTAGAAGCCAATGGCCAATATTTTGAATAAATAAAAAATGAATTTCCCTTGAAAATTACGTGTTTTCTTTACGACAAAAACCGGCAAAAACTTATGTATACACCTGTGCGTGTATATATATATATATATATATATATATATATATATATATATATATATATATATATATATATATATATATATATATATATATATATATATGTACAGTGTGACAATTTAAGTCCACATCATATGGGATTTTTTTTAAATAATCACTTTAGCCCAGATCTGATTATGGCATCCATTTGTGCTTCAAATAATATCAGAAATAAAGTATAGTAAGTCATTTTTATGCCTGACGTCACCTGTAAAAAATGACATTTTCGTAAAAATTTTTGAAAAGAACGTATAATTTGGCCAAATTTTAAAAAAAGTTATTACACAAAATGGTTTATTCTGTCTGTCAAATTTCAACGGCCTACTGCAATTTTGAGTTTTTGGCAGTTTTTTCACATTTCGGCAATTGTTTTTTATCTTGATTTATTGCAACCTTATTTAAATCATTTAATTTGTCAAAAACTAGGCACCTATAATCTATTTAAGAACAAAATGAAGTCGTGTCCATAATTTTTTTTTATAGAATATTAAAATTCACACATTATGATGAATCATATTTGATGCAAAGTTAGATAAACTTTTTGTTTTTAAATAGAAAAATATTTCTCGCTTACGTAGTTTGATAGTGAACGTTGAGTTAAACGTTTGTAAATTAACACAAATGTATTTAAAGTTTCAACAATGTAATGTTTCTTTCTATAAACGCTATATTAACAATTGGCTATTTTGACCTATTTAATAAATACTTTGTATCAAATACACGCATATTGCAATATTCTACATTTCGGTGTATCCACCGTTTCGTTCAATACAAGGAATGGTTCTTACAGAAATTTCTTTAACGGAATTTTTCACAAACTCGGGAGGTATCTCCTGAACACACTGCGTAATTACGTTTCTAGATTATCGATATCTCTAAATGGTATACTTTTTGTTTGAGATAACCTCATAAATAGAAATCCAATGGGGTGATGTCGGGCGATCGAGGTGGCCAACAATTATCCTGATCTCGCCCAATGACCCTGCCATGAAATAGTTCACTTAAAGTGTTTCGTACTTGCAAAGTATTGTGTATTGGTGCACTATCTAATTGATACCATAGAGCACATTTTAGGTCCACAGCCATGTTATCCAGAACTTCTAAAATTTCGTTATTTAAAGAATCTAAATATCGTTGTGAGTTTAAATTATATCTAAAAAAATATTGCCCTATTATTTGGTCATTTACAATGCCACACCAAACGTTAGTTTTAAACAAGTATTGGTCATGACACAACATAAAGTTTGGATTTTCTTGGGCCCACCATCGACTATTCTGTGAACTTACTACTCTGTTAGAAGTAAACGTGGCTTCATCAATCCATAAAATATTGTACGGAAATTTGGAGTACTTTTCTATTTTTCCTTAGTACCAGAATGAAAATAACAACCGAATATTAAAATCTCTATCCTGTAGAGCGTTTATCAATTTTGGTTTATATGGCTTAAATTTATTTTTGTGTAAAATTTTACGTACACTTTCCCTGTCGATCTCCGGTTTAGACTTCAAAACACTGGTTTTGCCTTCTTCCACTACACTTAAGCACACATCTAACTCAGTATCTTCGGTATGTTTACGTGCAACACGATTTTTTCGGAAAACATTTCCCACAGATCTAGTCGATTTAAACTTTTTTGTAATTCGGCTCACAATAGATTACTGCAAGTTTTTTTTCGGGATGGCGCTCGTTAAAAACATTTGGAACAGTGCGATGAGGTGTATTTTCCCCACACAATAAAACAATTTCAATTTTTTCTTGAAGAGTAAGCATGTTGTGACACCATCTGTTTCTTTCCATTCTAGTTTGAATTGCTAACTAAATATTTGACAGCTTACGACACCATATTGCGATCTCTAGTTCTCAATTGTTTCCAGGGCCTACTATTAATAAACGCATAGAAATATCGAGTTTTGCTTAGCGTGTTAATTTCTCTGTTTAGCTCTTTTTCCTATAGCAGGTAAGTTTTCAGAAGGAAATCGGCACAACCATAAAGGGTCTTTCTAATTTTGCGAACGTTAATTTTGATAGCCACGACTAAAATATGGCTGGATTTATTTTAAATTAGCAGTTACGTCAACAATGACACCGAAAGGATTTTAATGTAATTTTTCGGTGGTATTATTAACGCGTAACTGCCAAATTAATAACTAGAATATATGTAATATTTTTATTACGGTTGCTAATTAGAATCTAAAATGTATTATTGATTTAAAAAGTGGTTTTAGCTGAAGTATAAATAAAAACAAATAAGATAAAGCAGCAAGTTGTTAATTAGGTGTTTATAGTAAGAAACATTACATTGTTAAAAATTTAAATGCATTACCAAAAAGATGAAAATGTAAGATTTGTGTTAATTTACAAACGTTTAAGTGTGTTCACTATCAAAATACGTAAGCGAGAAACATTTTTCTATTTAAAAACAAAAGTTAATTGAACTTTGCATCAAATATTATTCATGATAATGTGTGAATTTTAATAATCTATAAAAAAATTATGGACACGACTTCATTTTGTTCTTAAATATATTATAGGTGCCTAGTTTTTGACAAATTAAATGATTTAAATAAGGTTGCAATAAATCAAGATGAAAAACAATTGCCGAAATGTCAAAAAACTGCCAAAAATTCAAAATCGTAGTTGAAATTTGACAAACAGATCTAAAATCACAAAATAAACCATTTTGTTTAATAACTTTTTCAAAAATTTTTACGAAAATGTCATTTTTGACAGGTGACGTCATGCGTATGAAATGCGGATTTCAGACAACAGATGGTGCACCAATGCAGGTTGTGCTACAAAGATTTGACACTGCGCCATTTTGTTGTGTTATCAACAAGTGTCAGACGCGCACGAGTGATAAATTGGAAAAGTGTGTGCATAGTGTTGTGTTATTGTGTTCAATATGTCGAAATTATACCGATCAAAGAGCATTCGCGGATAGCATTAATTTTTTGTTTTCATTTGAAGAAAACTGCTGTTAAATCATACCGATTACTTCGAGAAGCTTATGGTGAAAATGCTCCATCGCAAGATACGTGTGAACGATTGTTTCGGCGTTTCAGAAGTGGTGACTTCTATGTTGCAGATAAGGAACGTGGAAAACCGCAAAAAAAATACGAAGATGTGGAATTGTAAGCATTGTTGGACGAAAATGATTCGCAAGCACAAAAACAACTCGCCAAACAATTGGGCGTTAGTCAACAAGCTGTTTCCAATCTGCTACGAGAAACGGGAAAGATTCAGAAGACCGGTAGATGGGTATCACATGAGTTCAACGACAGGCAAATGGAAAAGCACACAAAAACACGAGTGACATTTTGCTCGCTCGGTACAAAAGGAAGTCGTTTTTGCATCGTATTGTTACAGGGGATGAAGAGTGGATTTATTTTAAGAATCTCAAGCGCAAAAAATCTTGGGTAGACCCAGATGCACCATCCAAATCGACCGCAAGACCGAATCGTTTTGGCAGAAAGACGATGCTCTGTGTTTGGTGAGACCGGAGGGGCGTCGTCTATTATGAGCTGTTAAAATCTGGAGAAACGGCTAATACTAAACGTTACCAACAACAATTGACCGATTTGAACCGTTCGATGCTTGAAAAAAGGCCAGAATACCAAAGGAGGCAACACAAAGTCATTTTTCTTCATGACAATGCTCCATCCCATACGGCAAAACCAGTTCGCGACACGTTGGAAGCACTCAGCTGGGAAGTTCTACCCCATGCGGCTTACTCACCAGACTTGGCTCCTTCCGATTACCACTTGTTTGCATCGATGAGTCACGCACTTGCTGAGCAGCGCTTTGATTCGTACGAAGATGTGAAAAAACGGCTCGATGAATGGTTCGCAGCAAAAGGGGAAGATTTTTACTGGCGTGGTACTCACAAATTGCCCGAAAGATCCGAATTTAACATGTTTTTTTAGAAACATTTATAAACAAAAAAAATTCAAATCGGATGACCTGTAGAGAATTTTGCAACAATGCCTGTTTAAATACCCCAATGTGCGTCGTGTGATTTTTTTTGAAGTTTAGTATATTATTGGCTTTGGGTATAGTGTTATAAAAAAAAAGTATAAATAATTCATTAGTATCATAATATTAAATTATGTATTATATATTTCAGTATGTTCCAAAGTCAATTTTGAAAGTAGATGTTATCTTTTATATCTAATAAGATTCTACAACCTTTTAGTTCTTAATTAGCACTTCTTTATAATTAAAGTCTGTTGTGACAGGTTTAAAATTTTGCCAAAGTCAACTGTGGGTCCAAATAGCATGATAAAACTCCTTAAACATAACTTAACAAAACACACGATTTATCGGTGTTTTTATTAAGTGATTACTAATTTTGGAACATGTTTGCTTCCAAATACCGAAATTGCCATCCTGAGTGACTGATGTCCATAACATCAACTGGTTTAAGTATTCAAATACGACGGACAAACAAAGTCGTGAAGCTAAATCATTCTCAATCACTTATCAGCTTATCGATAAACAAACACGGATCCCTGATCGAGACGGAGAGTTCGCCAATATCCTTGACGTGTTTTTAACCGCTAATCCAGATATTTACACTGTCGCCGTAAAGCCGCCGTGAGGTGCCTCCGGCCATAAACTGCTTTCGACATCGAGTATCTTACGGATCAGTGACATAGAGGCACTTAAACGGCGCAAGATTTGGCACTACAAATCTGCTAAATGGGAAGAACTCACTGAACATTTTTGAACTTGGGTAGACGATTGTTTTAGATCTGACGACCCATCTGACTGCGCTAAGTAGGTTTCCGACGTCATTTTGGCTGGTATGGAAGCTTACTTCATTTTTCTGAGAAAATGCCTTTTCAATGGTAAGCCTTGGTTCAACCAAAAATGCAGAAAAGCTTCTAAACATCTCGCCTAGCTACAATGGCGTGAAAATTCTAACATCATAAAGTGAAGCATCTTTATTCATACCCGGAACAGATCCAAAAGAATTATCGACAAAACCAAGAAGTCAAACAATCAAAAAATTAAAAACAAACTTCTTGCCTACCCCAACAATTCCAGGTCCTTTTAGTCAGTCGCTCAGGCCATTAGTCAAAATTTCACTAAATCCACTATACCACCACTTATACGGCAGATAAAGCTATTGTAGAGAAAGCCAACTTGTTAGCTGAACTTTTTGTGTGACATTCTACTGTCGATTTCCAAGGAAAGATACCACAAGGTATTCCCATAGTTTCAGTCAAGAATGCCCGATATTGTCTTCAGACGGCGCACAGTGGGGAAAAACGAAAAATTGTGTTTCAAAATTGTCTAGAGCCTTCAATTTTAGTTCGATTTGGCCGATTTTTTTTTTAAATTGAAGCTTATTAAATTCCGAACAAAGTTGTTGGAGCCGATTTTTCAATTAAACTTTTGTTTCAAAATGGCGGACGTTGGTTTCTGATTATATAGCGACTGAGACACAGAAAACGCTTACAGTTTCAAACCAAGTTGTGCCACTGTTTAGCAATAGCAGCCACTTTTTTGCTACAACAGTAAACAATGTGGCTAGTGCAGCAAAATATTTAGCTGTCACTATTTTAACAAAACGTTTTAGCTGTTGTAGCCATTTTCTAGCTGTGTGAGCTGTCCTTTTCTGCTGTATCGCTGTTTTTTGTATCTGCTAGAAAATTGTCTACGATACTTAAAAAAATTTACAGCAGCAATATTCTAGCAATAACTGCATGAAAATTTAAATCCCGCAACTAAACTTGAATAACTTGAATGATCTGACTGCCACAGTCTAAATGCCACAGAGAAACTTTCTTGCTCGATTCAATTTTGGCATCCGCCATACTTGATTTGTCATTTTAAGTCAATTGTTGAAACATATTTATAATTCACAACCTTAAAGAAATTATTTATGCAAATGTTATGGATATAAAAATAATAACGGTACGTTTATTCATATTTATAATACTTTTATTGTTCATGGCAGCCATTTTGGGTTCATTATTATTAATCTTGTAACTGTGATATTAGATATATTATCTGCGACATAAAAAAACATACATACACACATTTTAGCACAACTTGGTTTGAAACTGTAAGCGTTTTTCTGTGTCTCAGTCGCTATATAATCAGAAACCGCCATTTTGAAGACGTCCGCCATTTTGAAACAAAAGTTTAATTGCAAAATCGGCTCCGACAACTTTGTTCGGAATTTAATAAGCTTCAATTTAAAAAAAAAATCGTCCAAATCGAACCAAAATTGAAAGCTCTAGACAATTTTGAAACACGATTTTTCGTTTTTCCCCACTGTGCGGAGTCTCAAATAATGAATTTTAATGAAGCTAGACACCAAAAAAAGCTTCTGCCGCTGTCGGACTACCTGCCATAGTATTTAAAAACACTAGTTTTCTGTAGACTCTTCAAAATGTCCTACAGAAATGAAATTTTTCCTTTCTGTCGGAAATCCGCTACAGTTCAGCCGATGCCCAGAAAAGGCAAGAAGATCAACTACCAACGGGTGCAAAATGCTAGCAATCAGCATCTTCTAAAATATCTTGAAGAATTAATTATTATTAGTGACCATCTATATGGCTTTCGTAAGCAAAAATCAACAGATCTTCTAACTTATGTAACACATATTTGGAACAACGTAACTGAACATTTTGGGAAATCTCGAGCGGTTGCATCTGATATATCCAAGGCATTCAACCGTCTTTGGTGTATTTTTGGTTAAGCTAGGCTCTGATGGTATGTCTGAAAAGTTCTATTTATGGCTTTCGTGTTTCCTCAGAAAGCGTTCTTTACGAGTGGTAGTCGACGGATTTCTTTCTAATACCTTGACTATCAACGCCGGTGAGCCCCAAGACTGTCTCCTATTCTCTTTCTCACATACCTTAACGATCTGCTAGAAAGGACCAGGAATCCTCTACATCTACAACTTTGCAGATGACAGCACTCCATTCCTCTAACATCGTCACTCAATTTGCTGGGCGTTAATTTGAGAGCAAATATATCTTGGCATGACCATGTTGCAAGCATAGCAACGAGAGTGTCTCAAAAGCTGGAAATATTATTTCGAAAGAAGAAAGCTTTACACCCCATGCCTGTTAATTCTATACAAAGCTCAAATTCGACCAACGATGGAATACTACTCCCATGTTTGAGGCTCTGGTTCTAAACACACTCACATTTGTTGGATTTTATTCAGAAAAGAGCTGTTCGACTGATTGAAGACCCAGAACTGACCAGCAACCTTAATTCCTTGGAACATCGAAGAATGGATGGTGACTTGAGTTTCTGCTACAAATATTTTCATGGAAAGTGTTCCGATGGATGTAGCCCGCTTAATTCCTTCCAAAGCGGTGCATGCTAGGAATACACGTCGCGTTAATACTTCACATCCGTATGAAATTCAGCTTTTCGCTCCTCGTACAACCCTTTTCAAGCAGTATTTTATATGGAGAACCTCATCCCTTTGGAATGATTTTCTCACTGTGTTTCTCACCGAGGACAATTTACAGCGAACTAACGTGAAGTGTTTTTTTCGCACACGCGGCGTTCCTGCAGCGCTTTAGGGATTCCTCTACAGTATGTGTGCGATGCTGATAAAAAAAATAGCAGTTCACGCAAGTTGCGCGATTACGCAAAAAATTTGATTACTGTAGATTCATTTAGATTCAAAAACAGAGTTAGTCGCGTCGCGTGGCCCTTGTACCTAGGATATCTCCATATAAATAGATTGTTTAGATTTGGCACTCTAGTCGCGTTAAGAAGCTCACGTAGGACACAGCAAGGTGCTGCCTACTTTTCTAACTAAGATTTATGGCACTAAAAGTGTTGTTTTTTATTTATAGAATGAAGCAGCCTGCTGTATTGAAAAATATATTCCTTGCATATTTTCATAGTACACGAAAAAAAACTAGTGTTAATTAAATTATTTTCAGGCTAATTTCAGAACTCTTATAATCCATATTTTAAAAGTAATTAATTACCATATTTTATTTTTAATCTGAGATTTGTTACAGCCAGCATGACTCAATCTATTCCTGCTTTAAAAATAAACCATAACAGTCATTTGAAAAAATACATGTTTTCACTAAAAATGTAAAGTTATATTTGATATATATTTTAAATAAATTTCTCCCGAGGGGTCGCAATGGGCTCTTTTTGCGATTTTTGTGTATTTTTTTATTCATAAATAAAATATAACATATTTTTGAGTATTATGGAGATTTGTTAGATCACTTCTTGCTATCTATTCTCGAGTTACCGTTACCGAACGTCACTTGCCACACCAATGTTATTTCCCTCAAAATTATATTAATGATTTACAACTTGACTGCATAAATTTTTAAAAAATCAGCTCCTAAAAAAACAGTTGACCTTGTTAAAAATAAGCTATTTGGTTTAGCGACAGACTATTTTTCGGTTCAAATACACTAATAGAGCAGTAGTGGAATCAAAAACCACATTTGATACAGCATTTAGATCATTAGGGGAACGAATTTTATCTCTCTGGGTTGTCAGTTCATATGCCACTTCCGATTTAACCTGATATTTTATATATATATATATATATATATATATATATATATATATATATATATATATATATATATATATATATATATATATATATATATATATATATATATATATATATATATATATATATATATATATATATATATATATATATATATATATATATATATATATATATATATATATATATATATAATTTCTTTTGTTTCTCATCCAGATAATTAATACCGGCATCAATCGATAGTTGGATTTGTGATTTACAGGAATTCAAATTGGAAGTCGAATTTCATAAGTCTTTGTTTGATTCCCAAATGATTAATTACTGGTTTAGGAGTTTAGATCTTTGAAAATTCTAATCTAAAATGGGTTTTTCTTCATATTTGATAGATGGATGGACTACACAAACCTACACTGTATCCAGAGCATATTTACACTAAAATACGATCAGTCATCTAACGAGTTCGTAAAATTGGTTGATTCTATCGACTAGTAACGAATTGGTCCAATTTATAGTGGTATCGGACTTTCAAAATTTAAAATTACTTAGTTCACCGGCATATATAATACTATTAAAAGTCTAATCTAATGAAGTCTATGTTTTACCTACTAATAGAGAAAAAAGTAAATAATATTATATTTATAATAAACAGATGAATATTGTTTAAACTTATATTTTAATAAGTTATGTTTAACCATATAACTATTAGAATTATTAAATATTAGTAACACCGCTTTGGTATCCAAAGCGCTCTCCATTTCGTAATTCAGTTCTATTTGCGATGTTAAATAACCAAGTAACTTCTCGATTACTATGGGGAGCTAAAAGTTATTACGGATAATTGATTTGTCGGGAAACGATTCTATGTATGACATATTTAGTCTCCCCTTGGGTGTGGTCCCCCTAACTACTTAGAAACCGCAAAAAATCTGACAGTAAATACAATTTAATTACAAATATATTTTTCGTTATTTCTATATTATTAAAAAGGGACTATTTTTTACTTTAATTAAAACTAATTTTTTACTGAAATATACCGTCAAATATAGCTGATCATGTAGAAGTATATGATGGAGTTAATTTAATCCTAATATAATTAAAGCACTGTGTCTACGAGGCGAAAGAGGGCCTTGTGCTTTAACGTCCTGACGAGTAAAATTATTTGTTGACCACGGGCGATCACACAATAAAATTTGTTAAATCAGTAACTGAATAATTTATATGAAAGTAATCCCGCGTAAAAGTATAGAAATATTTTAAAAACAATGTTGTATAGCATTTAATTTTCGATACAACAAACTCATTAAAAAAAAGGAAAAATTACCTTTTTGAGGAGACCGTATTTCTTATCCCAATTCTCAGCTATATTCATTATCTCACGTCGAAGCTCCACGAACTGTTCAAGTTCTACTTTTAAATTCTTGCTTAAACTTTGAAGTATTTCTAAAAAAGTATTAATATATATCATGATTTACTGCCCAAGAAGCCACGTTTCTTCGGGTTGCAATTTAATAAATCAATTTTAAATATGAATATACTTGCTAGCGTATAGGCGGTAATATCGCTTTTTGATCTATCACTATATCTGTCTATTTCTTTGGACGTGTAGACGTTCAGTGTTGCGAAAAATATTACGATAATATTTTTACGTATATCGCAGCTATATTTTTATATACCTCCGGGATTTTCCCGCCATATTACATTTTAGTCACATTTCCCTAAATAAAGTGCATTTTTTATAATGATTTTCAGATGTAAATGCAACTCTAGAATAACTAGTTATGGTAACTTTTTTTACCTATAGAGGTCCGTTAAAACATGCACAAATTAACGAAAATACCTTTCTATGGACGATTTACTATAGTACGGGATGGTTTCTTGTGCCCATCCCCAAACCCCTCAAACACAATATGTTACTAGACGCGATTAAGTAGAGTAGTTTATTGTATTTTATGAGAAAGAGTCACTAATTTGACACACGTACCTTCGGTAAGGTTTAATTTAAAAAATGATGTAATGTTTATTGAAATTAATATGTAAAACTCGCTTTTAATAAAGCAGTTGATAATGTAAAAAATTATCACTTCGACATTAAAAATATTTACATCAAAATGTGCTTTATTACGAGAATTTCAAAATTTTATTTACAAGAAATTTCAAACATTATGGAATACAAATTCGAGGAAAATAAAAAATCCTAATCCAAAAGTACAGCAAAATAAAAATTATAAGTAAAACAGCGTCGGAAAATATACAGGTAGTAGTAGTAAGAAATTGCATTATTTAGTTTCTGGGGCAGTGAACTGGTCTACTCGAGCTCGGTGAAATACCTTGGAGTTCGTCTGGATCCAAAACTAAACTGGAAACAACACCTCAACGAAAAGAGGAACAAATTCTACAGGTCCCTTTGGGCCTGTGGGAAAGCTCTGGGCAAAATTTGGGGGATGCAACCCAAGGTCGCACTGTGGATATGCAGGGCGGTGCTATTGCCTAGATTAACGTACGCGGCAGTGATTTGGTGGTCCAGAGTGGGTACGGTGGAGTCAAAGAACCTATTGCGCAGCCTACAGGGAAACTACCTTAGGGCGGCAGTGGGGGCTATGAGAACGACAGCAACGAAGGCACTAGAAGTAGCACTCTGTGTCCCACCACTGAATCAGTTCATCATCTACACGGCGAGATTAGCAGCATATAGACTGAAATGCCAAGGCGAATGGAGGAATGGGGACCGAGGACACTCAGGTCTGAAATTCCTCCAGGAACGCACATTCGTCTTAAAACAAGACAGAATCACGAAAACAAAACAAGTAATTAAATCTTTTTCTGTCCACATCCCTAAAAGCTCCTGAACAGGCAAAATACCGACATTTGGTATACTGACGGTTCGGGTGCTAACAACCACTTTGGGGCGAGAATCTTTTGTCATAAATTAAACCACAGGGAAAGTATACCCATGGGCAATATGGCAACGGTTTTTCAAACTGAGTTGTTAGCCATCTTCAGATGTGCGAAAATACAAATCTCGAAAGGGACAAATAACACAAAAATTTTAATCTGATGCGACAATAAGGCAGCTGTACAAGCTCTTGCCAAATATACCACGGACAGCTTTCTGATCAGGAAATGCGTGTAAGAACTAAACACGTTAGGAGGTAACAACGAGATTACCCTAATGTGGGTACCAGGCCATCAAGGCATATCTGGAAATGAAATAGCGGACGAACTCGCCAAAAGAGGCACTTTAGAGGACCCGCCTGAACAGATTGTAGGAGTTCCATTCGCTTTCGGTAAAAACAAGATCAGGAAATGGTTGGACAAGGAGCACTAACACTCTTGGAATGCAGGAGCGGGGAATCGTCAAGCCAAACTCCTTATGAAAAAAACTACGACAGGCAGAACAAAGGAACTCCTGTCGATGTCAAAACAAAGGCTGCGCCTGAGTATAGGACGCCTTACGGGACATGTGGCATTACAAGCCCATTTATATAACCTCAAACTGGCTGAGAAGCCGAGGACAGCATTCACATTTTGTGCGAATTTCCTGCACTAATGGTTAAAAGATACAGATACTGGGGTCAACTCTTTTGTGAACCCAAAGATCTACAAGAGGTCAGGGTGAGTAGCCTATATCTTTTGGCAGAAAATGCCGGACTAGGACTGCGACCCTGATTCGACAGTGGGAAGTCACAGAAGAACTTTTAGATCTAGGAGACATTAGGGACTTAAGGTACCACCCACTCTTCTTACTACTACTACTACTACTAATGTAGACATTTTTATATTTTATATTATATATTATATTTTAGTTCTGCATAATATAAATTAAGGCTACGTCAATTCAGTCGAAACTACTCGCTTTTATAGACAGAAAAAAATGCAAATTATCTCTATGATATAACGTTTGCTATAGCCTCCCGTTCGAAACTTAAGACTTATTCTCACTAGTACAATATGGTATTTCTGAGCACTCGCTACAAGAAGATATAAGAAGTAAATCAGAACATTCCAGATCATTTGTATATTTTTACAATATACTATTAGAAATTTATAACAGTGATTTGTATTACCTGAGATTTACGGCAAAATTGGTGTTATTTAAATTGTATGTGATATATACTTTGCTAAGAAACAATGAAGTGTTCGAAATATGCATACCTAGAACTTGTACTCCCGTTCTATCTTACCACTGTCTTCCGTAAGTACCTGGATAAGTACTAAAAATTCTGTTCTCTTGTTTGCTCGATTCTACCCCAACTGATGAGCTGTGATATAGCGAAACGCGTCTCGGGGTGGATTGACAAACGAGAGAATAGAAATATGGACCTCGTCCATTTTCAGTTGTCTTACATTTAACCACATGATCTATACTTTGTTAACTCTTAAAATAAATTTTGTAAAACGATACATGGCTTTGTGTGATTTTAACACAATTACTAATAAGAGTTTTTTGTGTTATTCTAATAGTTTTTGCACATATTAGTTGAGTTAAAGTGATACAAAATTTTGTATATCTCTTAAAACACAAAATCTTTAACTGCATAAGACAAAGTATAAAATTTATAGTATTATATACAAACTTTTGGTCATATCTGCTGCTCCTTTTTCACGCTGTGGAGAACTTGGTTTTGATTTTTTATCGGAATCATTTAGGGCCATTTTACTGCTCTTTGCAGGATAGTTCTCTGTTCCTGATTTAATTCTTTTTGGTGAAGTAATTTGAAGTTTGGAAATATCTGGATGTCTTATCTTAGCTGCTTCGTTTCTTATAAAATCGTCAACCTAATTTTCCATAAAAAGTTTAAAATAAACTTAAATATAGGGTAGTACCAATGTGCTATGCACCGATAAAGTTACTCTTATGTTGGTATAGACAATTTTCATAATTAATGAGGATAAACGTTAAAATGGATTGTTAGTTAAGGATAGTTCAAGTTAAAAGGGGATGACTAAGTGCTTAACGAGAGTGTTGGGAATGCTAAGTAATACGTGCTATTGTTATTGTAAAATAACAGATTTTAATTATATTTCAATCTGAACACTATGTCGGTCTCGAAAAGTTAAATAATCAACAAAATTCTTCATAAACACTTACAAATATATTTTGACATTTAAATCATAAACCGTACTTATAATATACTTATGTATATATATATATATATATATATATATATATATATATATATATATATATATATATATATATATATACCAGGTGTACAAGTATGAAATGCGGATTTTTTTTCTAAAAAAAAACATGTTAAATTTGGAAGAATGATAAAAAGTGCTTTATTCAAAGTATGCTCCATCGCTTGTTATACATTTTTCCCATCTTTCGAGGAATTTGTGAATACCAGGCCAGTAAAAATCTTCCCTTTTGCTGCGAACCATTCATCGACCTTTTTTTCACATCTTCGTACGAACCAAAGCGCTACTCAGCAAGTGCGTGACCCATCGATGCAAACAAGTGGTAATCGGAAGAAACCGAGTCTGGTGAGTAAGCCGCATGGGGTAGAACTTCCCAGCTGAGTGCTTTCAACGTGTCGCGAACAGGTTTTGCCGTATGTGATGGAGAATTGTCATGAAGAAAAATGACTTTGTGTTGCCTCTTTCGGTATTCTGGTCTTTTTTCAAGCAGCGAACGGTTCAAATCGGTCAATTGTTGTTGGTAACGTTTAGTATTAACCGTTTCCCCAGGTTTTAACAGCTCATAATAGAACACGTCCCTCTGGTCCCACCAAACACAGAGCATCGTCTTTCTGCCAAAGCGATTCGGTCTTGCGGTCGATGTGGATGGTGCGCCTGGGTCTACCCATGATTTTTTGCCCTTGGGATTCTCAAAATAAATCCACTCTTCATTCCTGTACCTATACGATGCAAAAACGATTTCCTTTTGTACCGAGCGAGCAAAATGTCACACGTGTTTTTGCGCTTTTCCATTTGCCTGTCGTTCAACTCATGTGGTACCCATCTACCGGCTTCTGAATCTTTCCCATCTCTTGTAGCCGATTGAAAACAGCTTGTTGTTTTTTTGTGTTTGCGAATCATCTTCGTCCAACAATGCTTACAATTCCACATCTTCGTATTTTTTTGGCGGTTTTCCACGTTCCTTGTCTGCAACAACGAACGACCACTTTTGAAACGCCGAAACCATCGTTCACACGTATCTTGCGATTGAGCATGTTCACCAAAAGCTTCTCGAAGTAATCGCTATGATTCAACAGCAGTTTTCTTCAAATGAAAACAAAAAATTAATGCTGTCCGCGAATGCTCTTTGTTCGGTATAAATTTCGACATATTGAACACAACAACACAACACTATGCACACACTTTTCCAATTTATCACTCGTGCGCGTCTGACACTTGTTGATGACATAACAAAATGGAGCGGTGTCAAATCTTTATAGCACAAACTGCATTGGTGCACCATCTGTTGTCTGAAATCCGCATTTCATACTTGTACACCTGGTGTATATATATATATATATATATATATATATATATATATATATATATATATATATATATATATATATATAGCTGTCTCTGACATTATAAAACAAATTGTTTTTCTCTCAATATATCATCGATGTTTACTGACTTTGTCAGTTGTATAATAATTGTAAAAAAAAACAACTCTGCATTACACAGAAGATCAACTCACCAACGCAAGACTTAATAACATGCTGTAAAATTCTTATCACTATACATATTATTGAAGAACATTTAACCTGTATACGTACATCAATACTATAAAACAATGACTAAATAATAAAGTATATAGATGCGCTCCCTATAGCCAAGTCGTCAGAGGACAATTTTGACGAAAAACTCTCATTAAATGTTGACAGGATGCATTTTGGCATACAGGTAGCTTTTTCGACGTAAAATAGGATAAAAAAAGTTTGCTGCTCTAAAGTGTGCGCTAAGCCGACAAAATCGAAAATAAATTGAAAAATTCGGTTTTTCGCAAATATCTCTAAAAGATATCGGAAAACTAATAGCATTACGTGAAAGAACGGGAATTTATATATATATATATATATGTATGTGTATGTATGTATGTATGTATATAGGCTATTTTTTTTACTTTTATCGTGATTTAAAAAAAAAATTAAAATAAAATGGCTGGTTTAACCCCTTCAGTTGTAGTGGGAATCATGCTTTCAACCTCATTTATGATTAAATGAACGTTACTGTATACGCTAAATATTTTAAAATTGACTATTATGGGGTTTCTCGGGCTGCTGATTAAGAATCCGATGACAGAAATTAAGTTGTATGATTAATAATAAGCAAAAAAAAAAACGTTTATCATGAACACTTTTTTAAGAGCAAAATTACAAAAGAAGATAAAGTTTTTAATGATTTTCTAATATCAACTATACTTTTAACTGTAACTAAAAAGAAAAAAAAATATGTCCAACATTTTTTGACCATTTCGTACTGCTTTGAACGTAAAATTGCCGGCGGCGCATTACAGCAGACAAATTTTCATATTTTATAACACAATTTTAAATAACACAGACAATGTAGGTATTTTTAATTATTCTTATATTGAAACTTGAACAATGATTTTTTTTCAATACTATATTTTATTAAATATTTGTAATTTACTGTACGCCCGTTAAAAATAATGCAAACAAAAATTTCGTTTCAAGTTTTACAAATTATAAAGCAACAAAAATAAAAACTATTAGTATCATCGGAAAGCTGAAAGTATCCTCTTCAAAAAGCTATCTTGTAATTTTTTACACTCTGGAAACAAGTAATATCGATTAACCTTCGAGCGGTGCGCGTAGACTTTCAAATTAACCTGTTTGGTGCGCTACACTTTTTGAATCACCTGGAAAAAAATCTATATATTTTTTTGTAAAATTTCCCGCTTTTTCACGTGGTACTAGTTTTTGGATATCTTTTTTATTTTTTGACATCTTACCAAAAAACCGAATTTTTGATTTTATTTTGGATTTTATGGTCTTAGCGTACATCAAACTTTAACAAACTTTTTTTTATCGTTTTCTACACCCAAAAAAACTGCATATGTGCCAAAATGCGGTTTGTTAACATTAAATAAAGCTCAAAACCCTTGGCGACTGGGCCACTATGTGAATGCTCGAAAAAAGGAAGGAATTCTTACCAAAAAAAGGAAAAAACTAAAAAAACAACTACCAACAGCAAACCGAATTCTATTCCATATCTGGCCAAAAAGTAAAATTAAGGTATAATATTGATTAATTTACTAGTATCTGTTTACCGAGTTCCTGTCTCTATTAGTATAATACATTTCAAGAACAAACGGCTTTTGTTGTTGTTCTTCATGTTCTAAAATTTGTACTGACTGGCCTAAGCCAAATCAGCACAAACGCTATTACCATTGTGTATTAAGAAAGAACCTGACAATATTACATGTTTACATGTTTTCAAAATCACTGACTTCTGAATGTTTTTGTGTATATTTGTGTCCTAATTGTACTAAGTGTGGTGTGAATGTTGTTGGTGCAAGGCCTGTGGCTGATATGACACGGGGAACAATTAGTAGCTGTGTAGTAACAGCGCATCACTGTTTTGTTTATTTCATCTGTCCACTTTAACTGCTGTCTTGGTTTGGCCGAGTTGGTAGTTGCATGTTGTCCTTGCAAAACATACGTGTCTTGGTGTGGTTTTGGTGGTTGTGTTTGCCCCGTATTTGTGTCGGTTGTGTTTGGGATGGATTTCGGTTGGTCCAGGCGGCGAGTAATTTTTTCCTTAGTGATTTCTTTGTCAAGTTTTGTGATTTTATTATAGCAACGCGTGATGTGTTCGTTAATTTCTGTAGTGCAACTCATGCGTTGCTTTAATTTTCCCGCCTTGGTGGGTCTCGACTTACTCGCCGACACAACACTTTTGGCAGGTCCATTTTCTAAAAGTTATTATTATTATTAAATTAACACTTTTAAAATCAGAAAATTAACTTATTTTCATTATTTAACATTTAGCATTTTTTAAATATATGGACCAATCCAACATTAATAACAAAACATAAATAAATTTACTAGTTACTGTTGGAGCCGTTTATATTAAAAGCAGCGAAAACAGTTTCATTGTCATAGTCTAAAAATGACAGGTCCCATATATCACTTTCACCGTTTATCATATATATATATATATATATATATATATATATATATATATATATATATATATATATATATATATATATGTATATATATAAACTCCTAAACAAAATTAATTTCTGAACAATCTAAACATTAATTTATCTTTTTCTTATGTCAGTTTTAAAGTTTATCGAGTATTTGAATAGTAGGCTATGCATATTTTGTTTCGTTGTTTATGACAGAAATCAAAACAATTCGTTTAGATTTACAGTTTTAAAGAATTTTTTAGAAGATAAACAATTTTCTGTAATAATGCGATAGATTTTCTTTAAAAGTAAGCTTATAAATTGTTCCCTTTTTCAAAGTAATACGTTTTTGTGGTAGACTGTTTTATTTTTGACCCCGAAGAATTAGATAAATGAATCGAACAAGGAATTTAACTGAACACGCGGTAGTGCGAGCCTCAGTTTTATTGGACGAGGGATATTGTCAGAGTTATGTTGCCAATTTGTTAGGCAAATATCGTTCCACAATAAGTCGTATGGTAAGACGCTTGAATGAAGTAGAAACTTATTCTAGAAAGCTAGGGCAAGGGTGAAAACGATGCACTAGCGACCTAGATGAACGTTTTATAAGACGATATGCTTTAAGAAACAGGACTGTCACTAGTTTTATAATAAGAAACGAACTCGAAACTGTTCGCAATGTTACAATTTCTTCTAAAACAGTTAGAAGACGGTTAAATGAAGCTGGATTAAACAGTAGGAGACCAGCCACTGCGCCCTTGCTTACTAGAGAGAACAGAGTTGCCAGGTTACGTTTTGCTCGAAATCACGAAAACTGGTCTGTGGATGATTGGAAACAAGTTTTCTTCACAGATGAAACTAGGGTTAGTCTAAAACATCCAGATGGTCGTGAGCGAGTACGGCGAAGACCAGGAGAGAGGTTTGCTCCTTGCAATATCTCTGCAAGGATTCCATTCGGCGGTGGCTCTGTTATGTTCTGAGGTGGCATCTACTTTGATGCTCACACAGAGTTAGTTCCTGTCCGTACGAGATCCGTGAATGCTGACTACTATCTTAAGAATATTGTAATAGAACATGTGATGCCTTTCGGTCCTTTTGTGGGGCCCAATTTCCTGTTTATGCAAGACAACGCTCGACCTCACGTGGCTAGGGAGGTACTCGATTATCTTAATCAAGTTGATATACCGATTATGCAATGGCCACCAAAAAGCCCAGATCTGAATCCGATAGAACATGCATGGGATTACCTTAAGAAAAATGTGAAACATCATATACCTGCACCTAGAAACCCGAGGGAACTTGAAAATGCAGTTATCACAGAATGGGAGCAAATTCCTCAAGATTTTATCCAAAATTTAATTAGAAGCATGCCTAGGCGCATAAACGCTGTCATCCGAACTAGAGGAGGCAACACACGCTACTAGTGTCCCAGTTACACCATTAATTTTGCTACTAGTGTCCCAGTTTATTTTTTTCATTATTACATAATTTCAACGATTTTGTTATTAGGTTTAATTGGAATCTTATAGAGAAATTTGGTAGCTAATTCACTTTTAAAGTATCCGAATAAATTTTTTTCTAACTTTTAGTGTAACCAATGTTCATAAAAAATTATTAAAATTAATTCATTATAGAGATTTGTATGTTTTAATATATTGTTGCGTTAATTTTGTCCAGGAGCGTGTATATATATATATATATATATATATATATATATATATATATATATATATATATATATATATATATATATATATATACACTACTATTATTGTTTCTCGTGTGGTGATCAATTTTCATACGTTATTTATTGCTAAGGATAACAGTGCAAACCATTACTATAAAATAATAGTTATAAAATCACTACCCATCACTATTAATGTTAATGACAAATTATTTTATAACCTACTTTGTTGGTGACTTGCGTTTAGTCAAAATACTTTTTAAATAAAATAGCTTATAGATATAATTTCGCTTTTGTTTCTAAGTCCATTAACATAGCTATTTTAAAAAGAGTTAACGACTCAAAAAGCCGCAAAACATTTAAGCTAATGTCGTAAAATACAATTACTGAATAAAAGAAAATAAATTTAAAAATTAGCTTAGCTTTTTCCAAAAAGATGCAGCTTAATTACTAGTAGCTTTACTACTTGCGTTTTTAAGCATATTTTATCCTATAGTATACTTCTCTCGAGTATGACATATACTGATAAGCTATATCTAGTAGAGAAACATACCAACGTTAGAAAAAACAACAGAATAAACCAATCGAAGAAATCCCGAAACAGAATAGCTGCTCTCGGCACCTGGAATATACAGGGATGGAGGACAAAGAACATCGAAGTGATACAAGTGCTTAAGAAGATGAACATAGACATTTTAGTAATAAGCGAGACGAAGAAAAAGGGAAGTAGAATAGAAGAAATAGATGAAGTGATGCATTGTTGGAGTGGAGTAAAGAAGGAAGAAAGAGTAAAGGCCGGAGTTGGAATATTAGTAAAAAAGAAGTGGAAAAAGAAAATAACATCTTGGGAAACCACCAATGAAAGAATCATAAAACTAAATATAATAATGCTAGGAAAAGACATGGTAATATTAGGAGTATACGGCCCAACAGAAGACAGCACTATAAGAGAAAAAGGTGACTTCATGGAAACATAGAAATAGAAATACAAAAAGTAAAGAAAAATCAAGAGTTAATAATAATGGGAGATCTGAATGGGAGAACAGGAAGGAAAACAAAGGACAATACCGTAGGACCATTCGGAGAAGACATTACTAACGACAACAGAGAGAGATTAATAGAGCTGTGTGAACTAAACGGCCTCAAAATAACAAACGGATTCTACAAACACAAAGACATCCACAAATATACTTGGATGCAAGAAACACGAAACTTAAAATCAATAATAGACTACATTATAATTAAAAACGATACTACTATCAAAATAAAAGACGTAAGAGTAAAGAGAGGGGCAGAATGTGGAACAGACCATAGACTATTAATAGCAAATATAAGAGTACCGTGGTACAAGTCAATAAAGCAAAAAGGAACAATAGATAAAGAAAACAGAAATACTAATGAGATAACAGAAAAAGCAGACAAAGAAATAAAATACAAAATACACTTACTGCAAGACGAAACGATAAGAGACCTATACAGACGACGATTAGATAAAAAATTTAATGAATTTAACTACGACAACCTCCAACAGATGTATGACCACATAAAAGAATGCATCAAACAG
Organism: Pachyrhynchus sulphureomaculatus; assembly: GCA_019049505.1. Classification (NCBI taxonomy): domain Eukaryota; kingdom Metazoa; phylum Arthropoda; class Insecta; order Coleoptera; family Curculionidae; genus Pachyrhynchus; species Pachyrhynchus sulphureomaculatus. Next base: position 179,358,094 of record CM032447.1, on the reverse strand, counting down.
GCGACCATAGAAGCATTAGGTAAAGAAGACAACGAGAATAAGAAACATATAGCCATGACATCTGCTCGAAACGGGAACATTTCGGCGAATTTCATACCCTAAAAGAAGTATTGCTGAGAGACAGGAAAATTTTTTTCCAGTATTACCGAATGCCGGTGGAGAAATTTTACGAATTACTATTCATGTTAAAAGATGATCTACAAAAAGATAATACAAGATTTAGAAAATCAATCAGTCCTGAGGAGCGATTGGCTGTTTGTTTAAGGTAAGTTCAAATACAGTTATATTATTCAATAAACCTATCATTAATTTGATTTTTATGATTATTTTTATAACCTAACTAAAAAATATATATTGTTAAATGTGAATAAGACCGAGGGAAATAAAATAGAATACACAATGGCAGAAATTTAGACTGTTTATTGGCGTAATAATGGGATGTTGATAAATATAATATACGACAGATAGAAATAAGTTTATTACAATATTAAATGAAACAAGAAAATTGACAATTATATGTGTTTTGGAAAGAATAAAAATTCGGTGAGTGGTTGTTGTGATGCTATGGCCTGTTGCGATTAGTCAAGTGTTGGTAGAATATCCTGAATTGGTTGTGACTGCTGAAGAAGAGATGGAGTTGAAAGTGCTGGTGCCACTCCTTGAACACTATTCAAAAGCAATACCTCTTCTTCCCCTTGACTAACCAATTAAAAAAACTTGCCGTTTAATTCTTATTTTAATTGATTCAGGAAATGTTTCCACTGTTTCCCCCAAACTTAACGGTATGGCTGTTGTGTGTTAAAGAAGAACCATATTTTCGTTCTAAGTACTTTTCAAATAAGGAGCTTGTATTCGACTGGGGTTCATGCCGTTTTCTTTCATTCATTTGGTAAGGGCGCCTGCTGGATGTAGATGTGGAAGGGGCACTGCTGCAAGAAGCTAAAGAATTTTCTTGGCTCTTTTCCTCCTCCTCCTCCTCTTCTTCTGCTCTAATCATATCCTCGGTCGGTGGGCTGAAGTTGGTTTCCATATCGAACGATTCAACATATGGATTTAAGAAAGAAAGTATTTCTTCATATTTAATTTTCTTCATTTTTGTAGCAGCTTGACCACTTTCCCTGCACTTTGCACCTGAAAAATACATAAATTGTACATATATATTTTTCTTTGCAGATTTCTGGCAACAGGCAATTCATTTAGATCCATGGCCTTTACTTTTCGCATGAGGGAATCAACAGTCCGAAGCATTGTTTATGAAACATGCAGCGCAATTTACCAAAAACTATCACCAATTGTGATGCCTACACCTACAGAGGAATGGAAGGAACTAGAAGCAGGATTTAAACTGAAATGGAATTTTCCGCATTGCGTTGGACCATTTGATGGGAAGCAAATTATTATTGAAACTCCACCGAATAGTGGATCACTTTACTTTTGTTACAAGAAAGTATTTTCCATCGTCTTACTTGCTGACTATCGTTTTGTTATTGTGAACCTCGGTGGACTTGGAAAAAATTCAGATGGAAATCCATTTGCTAACAGTAAATTTGGCAAGGCTCTAAAAAGTGGACAATTGAATTTGCCAGCTGATGACTTCATTCCAGGAACCGATTTAAAAATGCCGTACGTAATAGTTGGGGATGAAGCTTTTCCGCTGACCAGGCATTTGATGAGGCCCTATCCTGGAAACCAATTAAATAGTTGACTATAAAAAAATCTTTAATTACCGGCTCAGTAGAGCAAGGAGGGTAAGCGAAAATGCCTTCGGAATTCTAGTAAAACGATTTCGACTTTATGAAAGAAGGCGTGTTGCCTAACCACGTAAATAAAATAGCATTAGCTACATGCTGTCTTCACAACTTTTTAACGGATGAAATTTGTCACCTGAACGAAGAAGAAATTTTGGAAGACTGTGCAGTCATAGAAAAATTTCAGGCTTTGCCTCACACAGGCTACCATGCTGCCCAAGAAGCTATCAATGTTTGAGATCAATTTAAAAAATATTTCATGTCACACAATGGCTTGGTGAACTGGCATTAGGCCAGCATTACGAAAGGGAAGAAAAGAAACTATTAAATGTATTTAATAAGTAATACCTGGTTGTTTTAATACCGATCCTATTTCCTCCCATATATTGTTTCTTCTTACATTATCATCATATTTCGCATGCTGCAAATCATAAAGCTCTTGGTACCCTGACACTGTTGAAATCAAAAGCTCCTCGTCCATTTTTTCATGCAGTCTACAAGAAAACAACGTTTACGATTGGTGAATATCAACAATTTGATGTCAATAGCTCAACACATGCATGAAATTTTTTACAAAAGCAGTAAATAAATCTTACCTGAAGCGGTGGTGTCGAAAGAGATGGTCGCACTATTTATTTTGCTCCGAGACGGTCCGCGTCCTATCGCACACTGGGTCGGGACGGAGCGCGGCGGAGCGGCCTGACGGAAAAATTCGCCTAGGAAGCGATTCCACGATCCGCTCCGATCCGCCGCGATTCGAGCCGACAAGATCCGACAGTAATGTGCGCTACTCGGTAAGAACCTGTGTAAGCTATCCAGTCGGATTTTTGCGCTGCGCTCCGCTCCGCCCTAGTGTGCGCTTAGCTTAATAGGACATTTATATTTACGACCATGGTGTCCACAATATGGGTAGCTCTGAGTTCAGAAAATAACGGTAAACTCAAAAATCTTTAACAACAAAAAAAGTCGTTTTATCAACGCTATATTAATCTTAAAATAAACTGAGAAAAATGAAAAAGAATCCACAAATGGGTAGCTCTGATCAGAAAATAACGATAAACTCAAAAACCTTTAACAACAAAAAGTCGTTTTATCAACGCTATAGCGTCGTTAATCTTAAAATAAACTGAGAAAAATGAATCATTCTTATTTTGAATTAAAAGTTTTTAAGAATGAGACGTTTTAACTTTAAAATCTTTGTCGATGGGAATGATTTTTCTTTGTTTGTTTTAGCTGTAATTTTTCTTTATTTCTGATATTTGTATAGTTTAGGATTTATGTATTTCCTACTGATGTAAAAGAGATAGTATTGGAGTTAAATCACGTGATAAGTGATTAAAACTGTATTAACTTTAACGCTAAAAAAATAATAGGCTGTTAACTGAAATTGATTGCATGATATGTTAAACATCGTCTTTTTATATATAAATAGAAAACTAAATTGGCTAAAAATTTATAACAGGTTAAAAAGAAATTGAGAAATTAGTCGGCCAATTTTAACACTGATCCCATTTCGCGTGGTTGTCTACATTCCACATATGTTGAGAAAGCGAACTTGTTGGCTGAACTCTTTGCTTCACATTCTACTGTCGATTTCCAAGGAAAAACACCACCTACTATTCCCATAGTGCAGTCAAGGATTCCCGATATTGTCATCAGACAGCTTATCATAAAACGTATTTTGATGAAGCTAGACACCAAAAAGGCTTCTGGCGCTGACGGAATACCTGCCATAGTTTTCAAAAACTGTGCGAGGGAACTAACACCAGTTTTCTGTAGACTTTTCAACCTATCCTACAGAAAGGGAATATTTCCTTCCTCCTGGAAATGTGCCACAGTTCAGCCGATACCTAAAAAAGGCAAGAAGACCTTGCCAAATAAGTATCGACCAATCGCACTGCTTTCAATAATATCGAAAGTCATGGAAAAGACTATCAATCAGCATCTTCTAAAATATTTTGAAGGATTCAACATTATCAGCGATCACCAATATGGGTTTCGTAAAAATAGATCAACAGGAGATCTTCTGACTTATGTAACACATGTTTGGAACACGATGGGCTGTTGGCTAAACTACGTTCTTATGGTATGTCTGAAAAGTTCTGTTTGTGGCTCTCATATTTCGTCAGGAAGCGTTCTTTACGAGTGGCAGTCGACGGATTTCTTTCTAACACCTTCACTATCAACGCCGGTGTACCCCAAGACTCCATACTGTCTCCTACTCTCTTTCTCATTTATATTAACGATCTGCTGGAAAAGACCGAGAATCCAATTTACAGCTTTGCAGATGACAGTACACTTATCTCTTCATTCACTTTGAACGCTCGGACATCGGCTACTCAGACGAATATCCGCAGACAGCAAAAATCATTCAACTTAACAAAGACCTGCAAGAAATTCTATCTTGGGGTGACAGTAACCAAGTGGTATTTAGCGCTACAAAAACCCAGGCGGTAGTTTTTTTCTAAAAAAGTTAATGTTGCTGAACCCGACATAGTTATGTCGGGGCACTCCATTCCTCTAACATCGTCACTCATTTTGTTGGGCGTTAATTTGGGAGAAAATATGTCCTGGCATGAACATGTTGCAGGCATAGCAAGGAGAGCTTCTCAAAAGTTGGGAATATTATTTCGAACCAGAAAGCTTTACACTCCACAACAACTATTAATTCTTTACAAAGCTCAAATTCGACCAACTATGGAATACTGCTCCCATGTTTGGGGCTCCGCTCCCAAACATACAGTGCATTTGTTGGATTCTATTCAGAGAAGAGCTGTTCGTCTCATTGGAGACTCGGAACTGACCGGCAGCATTGATCCGTTGGAACATCCAAGAACGGTTGGCGACTTGAGCCTATTCTACAAGTATTTTCATGGAAAGTGTTCGAAGGATGTGGCCCGCTTAATTCCTCCTAGAGCGGGACATGTTAGAAGTACACGTCGCGCTAATACTTCACATCCGTATGAGGTTCAGCTTGTTACTCCTAGTGCAACGCTTTTCAAGCAGTCTTTTATGTGGAGAACATTATCCCTTTGGAATAATTTGCCCAGGACGGTGTTTCCCACCGAGTACAATTTGCAGCGATTCAAGAACAACGTGAATCGCTTTCTTCGCACACGTGTCGCTCCTGTAGCGCTTTAGGGACTTCCCTGCAGCACGTGTGCTAGACCCATATATATATATATATATATATATATATATATATATATATTATATATATATATATATATATATATATATATATATATATATATATATATATATATATATATATATATATATATATATATATAAACTACTTACGTTGTTTAGGAATAGTTGGTAAAGTTATAACCTAATTTTTGGAGGGAGGTTTATTTACAAGCGTGTGTTCAGTTCTATTTTGATGATCTAATTATGAACATACCTTAAGTTATGTACTTACTGAAAACTTAAAAACTAATTCTACAGTTTCACTTTTTCTCATTCTATAAAATTTCCCGGAAACTGAAATAATGCGTTCACTAGTTTGTTAGACTCTCCAGGTCTCTATTAAAAATATTTGGGAAGTATTTGGATGGCTTATATTGTACTGCTCATTTTTTAAATGTAATTAAAACAGCTCTGGGCAGTTTTAATGCCCGAGTATGGAAATAAATAATTCTAGAAGTACTATAAAAATTCAATAAGGCAGAACTAAATGCTCAATCTCTGTATACATAGCCAACTAAGAACAAGCAATACATACTTGGACGATAAACCTAAATAAAATTCAACTTTTGTAATATTTTAGGACCAACGTCAAAAATAGACCAAATTGTAATTAACAGATGTATCCAGCCCCTATAAATATTAGTCATCAGAACTCTAAACTCTGTCGATGTAGGCATAGCCTACTATTAGGGAAAATTAAATTAAAGATCAATATAAAAAGGAAAATAAAACCTGCACAATCTGTACAAAAACTAACATTCAGCCAGAGAAGAAGATTTTAATACCACCAGAGAAAAATTAACAAGAAATTTTAAAGAAGCAGCAGTTGAAGCATTAAAGATAGGTAATATTAACCAACAAAAATAAAGACAAGAAATTTACCTAAATTTTCTGATATCACAAGCTGCGGAATAATACGAGAAACACTACCACATAACTAGTAGAATTGAAACAACAAATAGGGAAACGGAAGTCAAAGAACAGAAGTTAATTAATTAATAAGAAATAATTGCATAGAAGAATAAACATGAGCAAATATTTGACAGATCGTTTCAAGAAAATAAAAAGGAAGATACGCGAACAAAAACACCAGGAATAGTAATAAACGACGAAGTTTTGATACAAGAAAAATATGCAAAAATAGGGCTTTAAAAACTTAATACCTGAAAAGTAGAAGCCAAGACAGTATTAGCAATGAGCTGTTCAAATACGGTGGGAAGAAAAAAAAAACTGACTCAACAGCTAAAAAATCTAATTATCAAACTCTTTAATCAAAATAAAATTCGAGGCAAATAGCGAACTGGACTACAATCTTGCTAATAAAGAAAATAGATAAAAACAGAGGTATAAACCTCTAGAACTAAACAAAAAATATAATAACAATGACATCACAGGCAGAGCAACAATAGATATTTAGATTATGGAGGTCTAGTACGGATGTCATTCTCGTCGTAAGCTAAATTACAGAGAAATCAATATAATACAATAGGTCAGAGTTCTTATGTTGCTAAGACTTAGAAAAAGCCATAGATTGAGTATAACTAGAAGACGTAATACATCTCCTTTACAAAAGTGTAGTACTATACAGCAACTATGAGAGATATCTACTAAAAAACGATTAGTAGCTAAAATAGACGGCGAACTCGCAGAGCCAATATCTATAGAAATAGGAATTCACCAAGCAGACTCCATGAACGTACTACTTTTCAGTGAAATGATCAATAATTAAACGAGTTCGTAAACTGAAGCGTTATAAAATGAAATACAAAGAAATAAAAATACTATGCTATACTGACCACCCCTTCAGAGCTTATTTTATTAATTCAACAAAACAAAACAAAAATTGGAATGAGAATTTCGAGAGTAAAAACAAAGTGCATAATAAGATCTAAAACACCATTAAGATGTAAATAAACCTAGTAATGATGAAAAAATTGTACAACAATGAAGTTTAAAAATATTGGCATAGATAGATACATCGGGTTTTGTTGATACCGATGTAGAAGTGAGAAATCGAACAAACACCTAAGAAGTGAAATGAAATATCGAATTTACAAGACGAACGACTTATACTTACCCATCGAAAACCCGGCACGAAACCTCAAAAACAACTCGAAACATCAGAAATGAAAACAATGCGACCTGGAAAATGTTGGAGCGACAACCTTTCCATAGATAAGTGAAGACGGTATTAAACATCCAATCATGATTACACAAAGGAGAAAAACAAAAATAAGATCAATTGTTAAACGTACAACAATAATACAGTTTATATTATTTAAAAAGTAAATATCAGACTATCAAATGACAGGACATTTTTAAAATCTGTTTCCTTATAATTGTTTTTATTTGAAACATTTTTCGGTCAAGAAAATAAAGCAAAAACGCATTACTATTATTTTAATTATCATTATTTTTTTTAATAACAAGCTGCGTGTGATTTACTGAGATGAGAGACACACACAAATGAATTAAGTACTTTCTTTTAAGGTAGTCCGGTAATAAATACAAAAAGTTTAAAACACTCAATGGCAGAGTATTTTATTATTGTCGGAGACTGTATTCGATACATAGAAACTTTCATATGCAGACACACACTTTTAATGAAGATAAATGTGGTAATGCTGCCAATGCGTATACTGAATGCTCTATAGAATGACATTTATATAGGTAAGTTATTATACTTTGTGTACGTTTACTGTTTATACCGTATTACTGCTGTTTTAAAATAAAAAAAATATAATTAAATAAAAAATGTATTTTGATTATAATGCGACATAAAGGCAAATTTGCAAAGGAAAAGCTCATCAATTGTGTTAGATAAGTTAGGAAAAAATGTAAAGTGTTTTTCCGTGTAAAAAAGTATTTTCACTTGAAAAGATAACTCATGAGAAACGTTTAGGTCGTAATTACAAATTACGTATCGTATAAAGAATGCGTCATGAAAAAACTAATATTACCATCTTTAATGCCTTTAAACAGTGTTATTTCAGATTTTATGATTAAAAGGATTGCATCTGAATGCATAACCTTGGAAGATCTAAAAAGGTCTTATGATAAATTGAGTTCTACAGAAATAGTGCCATTAATATTTAGACGAAAGGACAAAGGCAAATCACGTGTAACCAAAGATATGCGTGTATTAAATAAAATTACTTTACAAATAGTTTCTACAACTTTATTTATTTATCATTAGTATCATTAATTATTTATTTAGTTTTCCGAAGAAAATTTATAAAACCGTTTTTTTTTAATTTATTTATTTTTAATTTTTTAATTTAATATTGTTATCAAATGATAGGTAACAGCATTGATAAATAAACATAATATTAACTTAAAATATTGAAAAATTATTGAACCAACAAACATATTTTTGTTAAATATAAATCTTTTAAGTACTAAAGAAAAAATAATAAATATCAAGATACAAATTCAAATTTTTAATTAATTCATTTAATATTATTATTATTATTGATTTATTATCGATAAAGCTGATAAATATATTGTGTTTATTCAATAAATTATTTATGAAATGAATTTCTGTTTAAAAGTTAACCACTTTAAATGATGTTTGAATGTTGCGCGCGTAAAATATGACGACATACAGCGTTGTCAAATTGTGATATTTGTCCCTCACTACGCAATTATTCTTTTAAACAAATAACAACTTTAAATATTTATATCTTTTTAACAAATCGATAAAAAAAAATTTTTTTTAACTAAATATTAGTTTTTAAAAAAATTCGTAAGAAAAGTTCTTAAGATATACACGAAACTATGCCTTTGTTATACTTCATTGGCCTATTGCATGTTAATTACGTGCACTTTAATTATGAATAGCTCGCTTCACAATCGGTCAAAAAAAATTTTTTTAAATTAAATGAAAAACATTTAGATTCACATCATATTTCGATTTCATCAACATCTTAAGAAAAGTGGATTTACGAGTGAACGTTCTTTTTAATTTCAACAAGACTTGCAAACGAAGCTCAGAATTTGTAAATAGACTAAAGAAATTAAGAACATCTAGCATTATAAAACTTACCGTAAAAGATAAAATTACTAATTGAATAATTTGGACGCATCCTGCGGCTCTTAGAATAGTATAGAGAGCCAAATTTTCCTTCAGGATAAAGGTGCTTTTTAAACTTTCTATAATTAAAAAGGGAAACTGCTTTAATTTAGGTTTTAATAATTCAACAATTGTTTCCGGACTGATGTTCAATAAACAATCGGTTATTTGGACAAATTTTTCTTTGCCCCTGCTTTGGCTTTTATTTTCCAATGATGCTTTGCCCTTTGGTGCTGTGGCTAAAGCTTTTTTATCGAGTTTTTTAGGTTTGTACGTTAAAATTACAGTGAGTTTGTCCAATATTTTGTCATATGGGTTATCTGAAAGAAAAAACACCATTTTCATCATACTAAACTTTACAATCGAAGATGTACAGGCAAGTTTAAGCTATTGTGGTGAATAATAATGAAGTTTGTAGAGCAGCGTAAATCACATGAAATTAAAATAAAGTGTAACAAAAATGAATTACTTAAAAAAAAAGATAATTGGAAACTAATAAAGTTGATATTCTTGATTTTTCAAAAACACATTTCGAAATTGGCACAAAACTTTACAACCTCTTACCTTCTTTATTTAAATGCTCTCGTAATTCAATATCGAAAGCTGTTAATTCGTCAAAGGTGTCGTCTATTCTGTCCATTATATCTTTGACGCTCGGAGTAGAATACTCCAGTAATGATTCAATAATTAGTCGATCAATGCTATAGACTGGGAATGATAAAGCGATTCCAAATTGGTTAGCTGCTTTGTAATAATCTGAAATAATAACAAATGATTCGTATGTTTAGTTAGTAACATAAGCAGCATACATAATTCTCTTTAATTAAATCCGAACATATACCAAATTATAGATGAGCCAATTAAGTACCCTGCTAGTTTCTTGGCTTAATTTTCAAGAGACCAGAGACCATGTTGACGTAAAACTATAACAGCATATTATTTTTAATTAGCTTTATAACTAGTGGTTTATATAGCAATTACAAGACTGATAGTATCAGGAATACAAAATCGGTTGGTGATGATGGAATATCAGCTGAGGTCCTCTTGGAGCTGCCGGAGTATGCCCTGGATGCCTTGGTGACTGCCGTTGATGATGTCTGGTCTAAGGGAATTTTTCTGTCCTGTTTAAAGAGTGTTTTAGTTGTCCCCTTACATAAGGGCGGTGATGTAGAGGATCCCTCGAACTTTCGACCGATTTTCCTATTGTCCACTCTGTCCAAGGTTATTGAAAAAATTGTCAAAGGTAGAGTGTGGAACTACTTACAATCCCGTGGGATGTTTTCGGATTTCAAAGTGCCAAGAAAACGCATGATGCCATCTTTGGCTTCCTGGAGGGCGTATATCATTATAAGAATCGGGGAGAGTCGGTGACGGCAGTGTTTTGTGATCTGTCTAAGGCATTTGACTGCGTGGATCACGGGATACTGTTGGCTAAGCTCGAGAGGTATAGCTTTAGGAGGGCCTCGCTTGCTTGGTTTGGGTCTAATCTCAGGGGCCGAGGCCAATCGGTGGTGGTTTCTGGTCGGCGATCGTCAACATTGAGTGTAGAATGTAGAGTCCCGTAGGGATCTGTTCTGGAACCGCCTCTTTTTTTTTTAATATACATTAATGTCCTTGTTCGCATCAAAAATCCCGCCAATGAGACCTCCATTGTATGGCATAATAAGGTTATTGAAACCCTTAGATCGAGCATTTCTATCGAGTTATTGGAAATTAGCAAGTGGTGTAGCACTAACCGATTATCTTTTAAGGTCGGTTTTGGATGCGGTATGCAGGGGATACACTTGGATGACGACTCTTTGCGTGAGGAGTCTGCGGCCAGGTTTTTGGATGTTCTCATTGATACTGATCTCCGATTTAAAAATCACATAATGAAGCTGAGTAAGAGGCTTTCTTCGGGTTGCTTTGATATCAGGGTTACGAGAAATAAACTTGGTCCTGATGTGGCGCGAACGGTTTATTTTGCATTGTTTGAGTCCCATCTCAGATATGGTATTCCTTTTTGGGGCTTTACCAGCCAATATCTTCTGAATATTTTGTTTTTACTGCAAAAGAACTTATGTCCGTAACTGGTCAAGATTCACCTAACCAACTAGTTACAAAGCTTAATTAATATTAAGATAAATTTAAACTAAATCAAAACTAAATTAATTGATTAATTAATTTAATGAATTAATACATACAGTCTGTCAAGTAAGAACGTCTCCGCGATAATTTATTTTTGGTAGATGCTAGGGATTCTAGGGATTCAACAAAACATCAGTAGAGGCAACCTTTCTCTACGACGCATTTTAGTAAAAGTATCAGTCGATTTGTGGCTAGAACGAATGATGGTAGATGGACAACAAAATTACTTAAATAGAGACCTTGGGAGAGCAGACGAAGTGTCGGAAGACCAATGAAAGGATGGACCGATGATATCCGGCTGATAGCAGCAATAGATGGCTCCATCTTGCACAGGATAGAGACAATTGGAAGAAACTTGAAGAGACCGATCTCCTGCAGTGGAGAAGCAGTGGCCTTTAAAGAAGAAAGAGATCAATCGATTCCGAACTTTTGTCGATGTCACACAAAATCCCGAATGAGTCATTTGTTAGCGCGTCGGTTCGAGGCAATCTTCCTTTGTTCCCATCCAAACACACATTCCACCGCCGCTAAATATATTAAAAAGTCGGTATCGTTTGTGAAGAAGTGGGTAAATGATTTTAACGAGACGAAAAATGTCGACGACTTGCCAAAACGTAGCCACGTTTTGGCAAGTCGTCATTCCGAAAGTCGAAAAATGAATCATGTCTTTGTTTCTACGGGACCCGAAATTGATGCTGCGTCAAGGAACGGCAAAATAAAGAACATCGAGTTTGAATATGTCCATGAGACCATTCGACAACATCTTCATGCTTATGATGTCAAATTCGGAACTATGTTGAAGAAACCTTTGCTGGACGAAAATCACGTTGCGAAGCGGCTCTCTTGCACCCGACGAGAAGATACTAGAGTGGCCCTCACAAGCGCCGGACGCCAACCCCATTGAAAACGTTTGGTCCCTTGTAAAAAGAAAGCGCAGAGGAAAGACTCTAAGGACTTTGACCCAGTTGTCTCGCGAGATTCGAAAAATTGGCAGAGTATGCAGAAAATCTCGTCGATGCCAGGCGATTATTGATACAAGAGGCGACTGGACAACTTGCTAAGATAATTGCGCCCTTGTTAGTACACCAAAGAATACATTGATGGCAAAAAATGTTCTCAAAACATATTTTTTCAAGAATACGAGCGGTCACGTTTTTACTTGACAGACTGTACCTGAAGTAACCTCTGTCTAGGTTATTTAAAAGTTACATTTTTAAAATAAAATTTGATTCAAGAATCTCGTCTTTCGTTTTCCTTTTTTAAAAATTGTTCAAAATTTGCTTGCTTAGAAATATATTTATTTAAAAATTTTACTTCCAAATTGTTTTCAAAAATTTACTTTCAAATAAGTTTGCTACAATATTAAAAATAATTGTTTTTAGTCCATGTAAATGATTGTTGATCAGTAACTTAAATAATACGAATAAATTCAAAATATTTAAATTTAAGGCGAACAGTACCCACCAATGTTCGCTTAGAAACAATAAGCGCTAGGTAATACTGGGACTAAAATGCAGAATTTAAATACTGAGGTGACTACCTAGACTTAAAGTTAACGAACTGAGCTTAGCTAATCGAACTTCCTGTTTCAAAACTGAGTAAAATATCACGTCCTGAAGTTTAGAAATGTACATTATACTTTTAAAATTTAAATATCTAATTACCTGTCGTGGGTGCCCCAAAAAAGATCAATAAGATACCACTTCTTTCAAATGGGTCTAGAGCGAGTTCAGATTCTGGCTCTACTATTTCAATTAAATCGGAGGAATCCTCAAAATGATAGGTGGTTGCTTTTGTAGAAATGTCGTTATCAAACCCTTCTGCTGAGATGTACTCTTAAAATAAATTTTACATGTTAAATTGAATAGATTTTTTTATTTATTACGTTACTACTTAAATAGAAAAGAAATTTTAAAAAATTTCATTTGTAGTTAGAGAAAAATACACATTTACATGATATGTACAAAGCAATTCTTCTAACACCCTCTCCTACCCCTGATATGATAACTTTCCAAAAGTTGTTCCAGCGAGTATAATTCTTTTATTTAAATCTGCAGTTTGTAATTTTTCGTTGCCAACGCTTAAACAAAACAAGACGATCTCCTCCTCCTCAGTTCTAATCTTCCTGTTGGAATGTGGTAGCCATTGTTATGAATTAAAACTTTCCGGTCTTGTCGGTCTTGTGCTTTTGTAATTAGTGTATGCACGGATTCGTTTGTCATATTTGTGTTTTGGCTAATCCATTTTGGTGAGTGGCCGCGTGGCCTCTTTCTTTCAATTTTACCTTGTACCACCAATTTTTGCATGTTATCTGGAAGTTTTCCTCATTATGTGTCCAAAGTACCTTAACATGCGGAGATGGATTTCACTAAATGAATGATTTTTGATTTTTAATTCTCAAATTACTGATATATTAGTACGGCGGGCAGTCCATGGAATGTTCAACATCTTTCTCCAGCCATACATCTCCGTGGCGTGAATCCTTTTTTTCTCCTTCTGTTTTAGTGACCAAGTTTCATACCAGTATATTAATATGGAGAAAATCAGACAGCACACCAATCTTATTTTTAGTTGTTTAACTAATGTTACTTTTCTATAGTTTGTTGAGTCTATCCATGGATGTTTTGGTTATTTTGCATCTTCTTCTGATTTCCGTTTCCAAGAATCCATATCATTTGTTATCATCGACATATAGCGATCTACTACTTCAAAATAGCCTATTTTTTAAAAGTCGGGTTTGTTCCTGTTTAATCAATCCAATACCATAATCTTAGTTTTATTGTTCAAGACCCAGTGCTAAACTTTCTGATTCTACTTTGTCAATTAAATATTTGATTTCATCTTTGCTACCAGCTATTAAAGTAGTGTGGTCAGTAGAGTGACCGGATCTCATAGAGGGGAAAAAAAATGTCGGAATCTTGTTCGTCTGGACCCCACAAAACGATTCCCCTTTCCAGATATTGAGATAGCCGAAATTTGAGCTCGATTAAACGACGTTAACCCGTACCGCTCGTCGCTCAAAGTTTGAAAAAATCCAAATTTTTGGCCAAAAAGCTGACATATGGAGCCATAACTCCAGAACGGTAAATAATAGAAACATGCTTAATATCTCAAAAGAAAGCTAATGTTATTCTTCAAAATTTATATTCTATACATAATTGTTGTTATTTTAAGTCAAACCGAGTTACAACAGCCTTTAGCCCCAAAAACGTGACCTGGTACCACTAGGAGCATACTTCGTATATTTTGTTATTAAGTGATAAATTTTGCTTTTTTTTTGGTATATTTTTGAGTTTAAAGTAGAAATATAATAAAAAAACAAGTAATACTGATAAGTCTAATGACATTTTTTATTTTAAAATATAAAAATTAGGTATATAATACATACAAAACAGACACAGAAAAGATACAGACGTAGTACCTACATGAGTTGATAATTTTACATAGTTATCTAATCTATTCTAGAGCTTTTGTTAAAGTAGTTTTTGAAACGTCAGGATATAATGCTCGGCATTTACTTACAACTTGCAGGACATATTGCTTTTGGTCTTCATCTTTTGTCAGAAGGTCGTTAAAGTCGGTTATTAATTTAACACCACGCTCAGCCATATCATTAACTACTTTTAATGTTTTGACAATTTTCAATCCTTCTTGGAAGTCATTATTTTGAGGCCAGGTGTTTGGATGTTGTCTTAGGAAATCTGTTTTTATATTAAATTGGTCAAAGAATGTAAACGTTTCTTTGGTAAGTAAATTTACCAATCCTCCATCAACTACCTCTTTTAAGTTTTCTTTCCTAACTTTTGGATTTACAACCCTAGCGTGCTGTGATGGTTCATCTGTGCTACTGAGCAATTTATTAGCCATTAACAACTTTTCATCGTCTGTAATGGTGGGATCAAAAAACGATAATCCCACCAACTTTGCATTCAAATACCACAAATGGTTCGAAAATTTGGTCAGGGCTATTTCTGCAATGTCGTTGTCACATTCTTTATAGTCTAACAGACTATGCAAAATACCTAAATCTTGCTTTGGTGCAAGATGAGCTTTTGGAGCATTGAACCAAGCTTTACAATAAATTTTAATTAGGAAAACAGAAATGGCACGCACAGAACTTTCTTCTTATTTAGACATCTTAAATTGACGACGAAGAATGAAAATTTTTAAGCAGTAAATAGCCTTTGCCATCCACCTAGCGTGATGAATGGCTCCTGGAGTTCTAAAACCCACAACATTGCCGTCTAGTGATCCAACAAATACGAGAACCAACTGCAATAGCTCCTTGTAGTCATCTCTGGGGTGGCTCTCAGTTAATTTGGTTTCGAATTCAGCAGTAACATTTGCAATTACTTCTGGAGTTAGCTGCTTTTGTATTCGATTGTCACTGATACCTGTGTCGTATTTTCCTTTGTCTATCTTGGGCCACGCAGTGAGGAATCTCTTGAAAATGTCTGGATGAGGTCCGGTGGTTGATCCCATTTTTGTGTCGAATACGCTTCTTAACAGAATTTCCAAGATATGGTGACAGCAAGCTAGGTATAACAATTCTCTTTCTAACATTTGCTCCAATATAACGCATGCTCCTTTGAGTCTTCCCGTGTTGGATGCTGTAGTGTCGAAGCACATCGCCTTGACGGTGTTGAGAAGACCCCATTTATGTAGACATTCATATACGGCTACGGCTTGCTCCTCTCTAGAGCTGTTTGCTGTTACAGGAACTCCCAGCAGCTGTTCCTTTTCGCCATATGAAATAGCTATAGCTATTCGCTCACACTGTTCATTTTTTAAAACACCCGGTAAAAGTTTACCGTCCCAATGGACAACCACGGGCTCTTTTTCAGGAATGTTTACTTTATCAAAAATTTTTTTTATTATATTGTTCTCTGAGCATTTGCCTTCTATCATGTAATAAAGTTTTCGAGACTTTGTACTCAAGAGGGTCAAGGTTTAGTGCTTCTAGAGTAGCTATTAAAATTCTCGTGGCATTTCTGTCGGATACCTTACATCGATCTAATGAAATGGACAATTTCATGTTTAAAATCTCTTTAACGCCCCTTGCAAATGAAACTTTCATCCTCTTGCTCTCAGATAGTCCTGGATCTTCTGCAGCTTCTTCAGGGATGTCCATTTCCTCCAAGCTCTCAAGTTCCTGGTAGATGCTGTCCTCTTCAGTGTCTTCTTCTCCTTCTTCGAACTTGTCTTCATCATCCGTCTCTAAGAAGCAACAAAAGAAAGATAAAAAAAGGACTATAAAAACTTGTCGTTTTAGCAGAATAGTAATAATACATAGGTACTAAATTACCTACTTCTAATTATCAAAAGGTATTATTTAAAAAATATAAACTCAATCATAAAGATGCCAAATCATGCTGTCATGTACAATTTTCTTTCAATTATAATGAAACTATTTACTTATTTGTTTATCTATTTTTAGAATACTAATAATAAAAAAAAACTCACCAATATCAAAAGTTACTTCTTGGATTTGTCGTTCATTTTTGCAAGTTCCTTTTGCACCGTGATTTCTTCAGCTCGAGACAACTTGAGATCCACTCCAGTCATGGAACCTGGGTGGCCCTTCTGCCTCTGTTTCACGAGAAACGCCTTATCTTCTTCCGACTTCATCAGAGCCAAGGCATCTTGTTGAGCAATATCAAAGAGATCATCCAACTTTTCAACAAACTGTTTAAATTTGTTTTTGGCCGTTTTCGATGTTTTCTTCCGGTCTTTTTGAAGAGTTCTCCACTCGGCGTGAAGTTTTTCCAGCTTAGTAATTGCATCTTGCTCATGTTTAGTCGGGATTCGAGCTTTCTCCCAAAAAATGAACACTTCTCGTATTGTAAGTTTTGCTGATTCTCTTACAGTTAATTTCACAGTACGTAAATTATAAAATAAAGCACACAAAACTTGACGATTTGAGGGTAGTTTACAACCGGTGATCTGGTGAATGGGATAGCCCACAAGAAATATTTTATCCTTGGTCCGGCTTTGTACACCTGATGTGGATGCCATTTCAGAGGCCAATAGGTAAATAACAGTTAACTTGGAAAATGAAACAAAATATATTGCAAACTTTAATTTCAATAAAAATGTTTTCAAATGTCTTTTAAAATAATACTATAATAGTTATAAAAACAATAACACACACACTTGGAAAATTAAAAAAAAAACGTTAAAATATCTTCACTAGATAATTGTTCGATCTAACCAGCTCAAAGGCGCTTTAGAAACTAAACTGAATAAATAAACGGTCGGTTGTACGCTGAAGTAAAATCACCATCCCTAAAATAGAAAAATTAGATTCACCCTCCTTTTTACCTGTCAAACGGGTCTTTCTTTGGTAAACTAGTCAGGTAATCCACATAAAATAAAAGATTAAATTTGAACAAAAGGCTCTTTATGTTTGAAAATTGAGTTCCAAAATACTTTTTAAAAAAAAAAATGTAAATTCCGAGACACATTATGTAAAAACCCGTAAAATTCTTAGAATACTCCCAAACTGGCTCCTACTGGTACCAGGTCACGTTTTTCGGGCTAAAGGCTGTTGTAACTCGGTTTGGCTTAAAATAACAACAATTATGTATAGAATATAAATTTTGAAGAACAACATTAGCTTTCTTTTGAGATATTAAGCGTGTTTCTATTATTTACCGTTCTGGAGTTATGGCTCCATATGTCAGCTTTTTTTGGCCAAAAATTTGGATTTTTTCAAACTTTGAGCGACGAGCGGCACGGGTTAACGTCGTTTAATCGAGCTCAAATTTCGACTATCTCAATATCTAGAAAGGGGAATCGTTTTGTGGGGTCCAGACGAACAAAATTCCGACATCGATTTTTTTGCGGTCACCCTAGTGGTCAGCTTACCTCAAATTTGTATTTTTTTTACCGTTTATGGCTACACCACCTTCCCAGTTATGTAATGCTTTTCTCATTCGCCATATATTATATATTAAACAGCTGAGGAGAAAGGATACAACCCTATCTTACCTCGCGCTCTAGATTAAATTCTTCTGATTGCCCGTCATTAACTTTAATAGATCCTGTTGTGTTTTAATACGTTATTTATTAAAATTATAAAGTGTTCAGGGACTCCCATTGTCTTCAGTACTGTTCATAATTTGTTCCAGTTAACGCTGTCAAATGCTTTGCTATAATCGATAAAGCATATGTATACAGGTGCATTGTATTCTCGTTCCTTCTCAATTAATTGCCTGAGATTCAGAATGTGCTCTCTGGTTCCTCTATCAAGTACAAAACTAGTTTGCTTTGGTGGAATCTGTGGCTGCAGATAGGCTCTTAGTCTGCAATTTATTATATTGCTCGTGTGAGATGTGAGGATGATTGTGCGTTAGTTATCACTATTAGCACTCGACCACTGTCGTGTTTGCCAGAGTAGACTTCAGAGCTGATAAATTAACTCAATTCCTGATTCGCCAGTTAGTTTTAGTGTTTCAACTGTTATTGAATCAGGCCCTGTCGCCTTTCCGTTTTTAAGTTTCTTCCATGCCATTTCTAATTCACTTCGTAAAATATTTGGTTCATTGTGACATTGGAGGCAACTCTCAACTCAACTATCTTCGCTTATTTGTTGAATGTCATCATCATCATCATTGTTGTACAAGAGTTGACATTAACGTTTCCAAGCCGCGGATATTTCGTGTCTGTCTGTTTGAAATTACCCATAATCGTCTTCGATTTCCTCAAGTTTTAGCTTTAAAAATGTCTTGCTAAAAATTTTATTTTCCTCAATTTCTTTACATATGTTGGCATAATAACTGTTTTTGTCTTGTCTACATGAGTTGCGTATTTCTCTATTTAATGTATGCCATTTCCGTTTTTCGTCATTTTTATGGAGCCTTGTCCTCACAAGGTCTTTCCGTTGTTCTATAAGTCTGATAGCCAGTGCTTATATTTAACTAGTTTTGTTTGTTATGTTAGGTTTCTCTAGAGAGTCAGATATACATTGCTTGATTCCTTCCCATGCTGTGTTTGGTGTTTTCTTCAGTTATAGTGTTATAGTTAATTTGGTCCAGGTATTTTTAAAACTCTATTGGATCATGTATAGATAATTTCGGAGAGTGTTTGGTTATGTTCTTATTTTTCAGTTTGATACAGACTTTTACTATCCGAGGTAAGTACGTGCAGGCCTAAATGATGATTTTATTCTGGTCTTTCCCAAGATAAAATGTTACGGTTACGGGCCTTATCGCCCGGCTTTTTCCAGGTAAATACTCTTCTTACATGGTGACAGAAGGGCATCACCCATCTCGGCCCAAGGAAGCAGGTAGTCTGCATAAAAATAGCCCATCTAGGCCCGAATTTAAAACTTGCCCGGTTTTGGAATAGACCATCTATGCCCGGACTGTAATTAATTTTTGATTTGCCAAATTAATGAGCCAAAAAGAGAGAAGTTTTTCACAGAAAACAAATTGTAAATAATAATAAAAATAATAAAGAAATTTAAAGTTACATTTTATTAAAACGGGAAAATAATACTGTACAAAAATTACAAAACTAAATTTAATTAATACAAAATTCTATTACCTATTTGTGTGAATGATAATGGGAGATAATTTTGACATATGTTAATTTTGATATCTCCTTACTTTCGTTCGGGGTTTTATTTAGTTCTGCAGATGAACTTGCCCAAATGTGTGGTGGAAATTTGGAATCGTTAGTTAAATATTCGAAAAATTAAAAATGTTCAACGTCTTTAGGTTCTAAGAAGAGAAACCCAAAACAATAATATTGTGTCAGTTCCTGCTTTTGTATTTGACGATACCACGCTTGGGTCAAATGAAACCTGCAGCCAGTTATTTTGATATCATTTCACAGTTGAGCCACCGCGTTATCAATTACATTTCAAAATCTAGTACTATTTCTCTTGGTGAAAATGCTAAATTAATATTGTCACATAATTCTAGTGTCTTAAACAAGCATGTCCTATAGGTTCCTTCAGATCTATCTTTTAATAAACAGAAAACTAAAGGAATGTACGGTTTCTGACTTAGGTTCGTGCGAATGGTTTTGATTTAAAGAAGATAGTACTCGATCAGATGAATTGCCGATGGTTTTCAAATAAGCATTACATCCATCTTTAATGTACCTCCAAGTCGTTTCTCCCAATGATAATTTCCGATTATGCTCTTTAGATTTAAATTGATTTAATACTAGTATTTTACCTCGTTGGCTAGTAATTTCACATAATTCAGCAGAACAATTCGAAGCCATTTTTTTGGGATATAATGCACGTTAGATGATCACTGCTTGGATGATATTGTAACATTCATTTTTTCCTAGATTTTAAGACCATGTAATGTTACTGATTTTTCATTTCAAATTGTACTTATTTTCATTTTTGTATCGAACGGTATATTAAACAGAGATTCCAAGACGTTCGGTATAGTGTGTTGTGCGGGTTTCTGACCGAATCTACCGCTACGCCGCGATTGGTGAAATGTTTGTATCCGGTTTTGGTTCCGGCGTCGCCATATTACAGGCAAAGTTCGGACGGCTTATTTAAGGCTCCGCAGAGCTCGAATCATGGCTGTTTTTTTTCCATCTAGCCGCAGCCGGGCTATTTTCCATCTAGCCGCTGAGTAGGCTTAGTACCATCTAGCCGACAGGCTAATTTTCATCGGAGCCGCGAAATAGGCTTCCTTCGACTGAGCTACAAAAAAAAAAGCTCAGAACAACCATCATGCGAGCTAAGTAAAAGTACCAGTTTGTTAACTAAAAGCCGTAGTGGGTTTTCTAAGTGTTTGCTAGAAAAGTGTGAAATCGGTCGTATTCCATCGAAGCCGGAATAAGAACAGTAAGTTAACAAAACATCCTTCAATAGACCTATCCCTGAGTAGTGCCTTAACAACAATTTAAACAGACTAAAAAGTGAAGTGAAAAGCACTATTTTTCGTCTTCGGGGGTAGTCATAGTTCAAAATTTAAATGTAATAACTACTAGTTAGGCTAGAATTTTTTTGTAGAACTGCAAAGGTTAGAACTTTTTATTTTTTTTAAAAAACATGAATAAATTTTCTTTTTGTTGATTAAAGCTAGTGTCTCACTGAATACCTATCCTACTTTTCAGGACAAGAACGGCTGTACCAAACTGATTTTTTTATTGACCAACAATACATTCTTTCAGTATTTTTCCATTTTTTTAGCTGAAGTTAGATCCTTTCTATTTTAAAATGGATGGTGCCCAAAATTTGTACAGCTAAAGCTTTTAAAAATAGAAAATAATTCCAAAAAAGACGTAAGACAATTATCTCTTACCCATATCTCTCTACCAAGGAAAACTGAGCTAGTGTTTCTTTAATTTCTTTAGTTCTTTTAAAGTCAGGTTTCACTCAATTTATTATCAGAAATTAAAGCGGGGCTGCAAGAAAATTGTGCTCAAGCTTGGGGCGTCCAATATTCAAACGGTACAAAATGACGCAGTGTACGTGGGGCGCAATTAAACACTTTTTCATAGGCAACAAAATTGCGCTCAAGCGTGGGACAAACAACTTCTCACAGGGTACAAAAAAAGATGCCTCAAACTGAGGACAGTTTAGCACGTTACAAAATGACACCACAACGTGCGGGCAAGTTCCAAATGTTACAAAATGGCGCCCAACGTGGGGCTTTTGGAATTTTATTTTTTAAAAAAGGGTTCAGTGTACTAGCTTTCGAACAAAATAAAAGCTCTAACTTTGCAGATATTTTTATTTCATAATATTTATTAAACGAAACTACACTATAGCAGTAAGACAAAAGCAGGAAATTTGTAGAATTTTTTTATTTTCCATTTATCTGATGGTGGTATAGATAGATGAATTTTGTTAATTGACTCTAAGATAAGCGATTCCTACTTTTTTCTTAAAAGCTAGCTTTATAGTTCAGATTAGCAGATGTGTTGGTCGACTTTAATTTTGCACTGTTTATTTTGCGGATAACCGAAGAAAAAATGTACGTTTTTTTTCTCACCGATGTTTTGCATGAATATTAAAAATACTTTGCTGATACGAAACGGTATTTAGAGATTTTTTATAGGAAATTCTTAACATATTTAATAAAAGAGTTTTAATACAAGGCGATACTTAGAAATTTTTTTTGAAATTGTTGAAGATTTTTTAAATGTTTGGTAAAGAAGTTTACACATTTTAGTTGCCTTTATATGATTTTATTTATTTTGACTATTGGGAGCACAGGAGAAATAATTTTACGATTTTTTAAACAATTCTTTTAAATTTTATAATCTAAATACATTTATCATGGAAGCCTTCGATTTTAAAGTCAATCACCTACTGGAATATGAGTTAGACTATGAACTGAAAATCCGTCGTATTTTCTCAGAACGTCCGGTCGCGGATAAAAGAAAGATTCTAACGAGGATCTTAAGTAAAGAAATATTCCAATAGATCAGATTGGACTTAATAGTTACAAAAAGTTTCTGATTTTTTTAGTCTAATAAAAATTCTCCTCAAGTTAAAACTCCTGCTTCTCCAAATGGTCACATGTCTCCTTTATTCGTGCATAAATATTTAGATAACAGACCGCATATCAAGATAAATCTATTAGGGGCCCATTTCTCGGCTTTATTTGACTCTGGTGCAAATGCCTCCGTTATAGGTCAGAATGGTATTAAAATTTTAAGTCGTTTAAGTATAAAAATATGCCATGTCAAAAATAGAAGTGTTACCACTGCAGATGGCAGCCGTCTAAAAGTTTTAGGTACGGTTGAGTTGCCGCTAGTCTGCAATGGTCATTGTTTAGTAATCTCTGCTCTAGTAGTACCTTCTCTATCACATACTTTGGTTTTAGGATGTGATTTTGCACAAAAATTCGGAATTCTAGTAAATTTTAAAAATAATTCGTGGTATCCACAGTCCCTAGAAGTCAACTCTCAAACAAGTTTTAAAGATTGTTATTCAGAAAGTTCTTTAGAAAACCTTTTCTCGCGTCTATGTACCCTAGATGATCTCTCGCGGACGGAACGCTTAAAAGCAGAAAAAGTAATAAGCTCTTTCAATGAAATAAGTAGTAAAGATAGTTAGGCCGAACGAATAAAATCACCATGTCTATAGATACGGCTGATGCCAATCCTGTAAAGACAAGGCCCATCGCCATGTCTCCGAACATGTCAAAAGTATTGAATAAGGAGTTAGACGAAATGTTGAAACTCGGAGTGAAATCGTCTATGCTTTGACGGAAGAAAGCTCAACGAGGTCAGCAAATTTGATAACTATCCATTACCGAACATCGACAGAATTTTGTAAGGAGTTAGACGAAATGTTGAAACTCGGAGTGATATCGTCTATGCTTTGACGGTAGAAAGCTCAACGAGGTCAGCAAATTTGATAACTATCCATTACCGAACATCGACAGAATTTTGACATCACTCAGGAATGCTAAGTATGTATCTTCGATAGACCTTAGAAAGGCTTTCTGGCAAATTCCTTTGGACAAATCCTCTAAGGAAAAGACCGCTTTTGCAGTAGTAGGCCGAGGTCTATTTCAGTTCGTCACTATGCCGTTTGGTCTAAAGAACGCTGCTCAAACTCAGCAACGTTTAGTAGACGCTATATTTGGTCCGAAATATGAGCCACATATTTTTACCTATCTCGATGATATTTTAGTAACATCGGAAGACTTCGAATCGCATATTCGCTTACTTAAAGAAGTAAAAGATAAATTGAAAGAGGCCGGACTGACGATAAATTTGAGCAAATGTGATTTTTTTCAAAACTTCTCTAAAGTTTTTAGGCTATATTGTAGGCTCAAATTCCTTGCGTACCGATCCGGATAAAGTAGCAAGCATGGTTAATTATGCGAGACCTACTAATACTACGGAAGTTAAGCGCTTCCTAGGAATGTGTTCATGGTACAGGACGTTTTATCGAGAATTTTTCTACCTTGTTGTCGCCTATTAATGATCTTTTGAAAGGACGAAAAAAAGGACAATCGATAGATTGGACAAACGCAGCAGAAAGATCTTTTATAAAGATTAAAGAGCTATTGGTTTCAGCTCCCATTTTATCCCAACCAGATTTTTCCCAACAGTTTTTATATTTCTAGTGATGCTTCTAATACCGGTTTAGGGGGCGTCCTAACACAGAAAATCAATGGTGAGGAAAGAGTGATAGCGTATGCCAGTAGAACTTTATCAAAGGCTGAACGTAACTATTCGGTTGTTGAAAAAGAATGTTTAGCAGTACTCTTTAACATCGAAAAGTTTCGACCTTACATAGAAGGTGTTCCTTTCACGGTCATAACAGATCATTATAGTTTATTGTGGCTTAATTCTATTAAAAACCCTAGTGGCAAACTAGCACGTTGGGCGATTAGGCTGAGACAACATGCGTTTAAAATGCGTTTTGATATCTTAAAGTTTGTGAGGACTTGTGAAATATGTGGGTGGAGCGCAGAAATCTCCAAATACACTACCTATGGGACTGATGGGAAAGAGAGAAAACGGTCAATTACCCTTTTCAAGTCATAGCAGCTGATCTAGTAGGTCCATTTCCACGTTCAAAACAAGGAAATAAATGACTTTTCGTAATTTCTTGCTGGTTTTACAAAGTATACCGTGTTATTTTCTTTGAACAGCTCTAAAGCCGAATGCTTTTTGAAAATTTTAGAAAATGATATTTTTCTAATCCACGGAGTTTCATCGCTTTCGAGATGCGATAACGGTACACAGTTTACTTCTGTGTGTTTTAAGAGCTTAAGTGGGACATATAGTTTTAACATCCGTTTTAATCCCGTGTACACCGCAAGACACGAAGTAACCGGGTTTACACCGTCTTTCTTAGTTTACGGCAGACATATAACACACCTCTATCTGGATCGTATTATAAAAATTTAGATTTGGATGTCAATGTTGACAGCGAAATAATTCCGGGTAACAGGGGTGCGTACGCCGAAAATTTAAAGGGTTTAAAAGATATTTTCACCGACGTGCGTAGTAGGATACATAAGGCTTATGAACGGAACAGTAAGTCTTACAACCTTAGAAAAAGGGATTTTGCCTTTAATATAGGTGATCACGTTTGGCGAAAAAATAAAATTCTTTCCAGTGCAGCAGATAAATTCACATCTAAGTTGGTACCTAAGTATGTGCATTGCGTGATAAGAGAAAAGATTTCAGATTTAGTTTATGGTTTAGTTAATTTAGATGGGACTAAAATAGGACGATGGCATATTAAAGACTTAAAACCATTCAATGAACCTAACCCTAGTGAAAGTTTGTCAGAAGAAGAATAATTTATATTTACATTATCTTAATTGCTTAAATTTTTTTTGATGTTGCTCTGTAAGGTGACGACCTCGTTTTTTTTGACTGTTATAAAAGTTGAGCAGAGAATAGCTTACTTTTGTTGTTTAATGCTAAGGTTTTGGGTACTGATCATATCCAAACTTAGGTTGATTGTAGTTGATGTTTAGCATCGACTCAGTTTTAGCGAGTTTGCGAAAGAGTCACACTCAGGATATATCATAAGACTGGTATGTCGGTGGTCGCGGGATTTGATTTGCTTATGACCCCAAATAATATCCAGTTCTTGACACTTGGAAGCGAAATTTTGATTTGAGGCAATCCAAGGTGATCTTGAGTTAGGACAAGCGCAAGATGTAGCTCGTGTAGTGTGATGTAGAGTCAAAATTTATATGAGCAATTTCAAAGTTTGTTACCCGAGTGGGTGTATTTCTATTACCTTAGTGGTATATGTTGGGTGCAATTAAGAGTAAATTGATTTTGGTTTATCCAGTAAGTCTAAGACTTGGATTATTTTGATTTAGATCTTCTTCTGAATTGACAAACTGAGGGTATTTTCTATTTTTTTTCAGAGCCGTTTAAACGTTACCTTTGAGTCACTAATTTTTTTTAAAATTTTTTTTGCATGGACTCATAGGCGTATGTTGAGTTTTTTCGGTTTACTATCAGATTGATAGAAAATTGAAGTTCTGCAGGAGAACTAAAGGCTGATCATTTACAGGAGATGAGAGCAGAGTAAGACAGTCGTTTCACAAAGAAATGATCAAAATCTGATACCGAGATGAGAACCTTGTCAAGAGAGGCTAAGCGCAGTGAAGGAAGATTCCTAACCGAATTTTTAGATTTCCAAGAGGTAATCTAGAAGTTTGGGCTGACAGAAAAACGGTTATGCCTGATACCTGTAGCAGTTTCTTCTAGAGGCTATTGTCTAGGGAGACGATTAACACCATGATCGAATATTTTAGCTGTCGACGATGTTTTCTTCTTGTTTCTGATTAAGCTGGACAAGCTCTTGTCGTCTTCAAAAGTTTTGTTGCGTTGCCACCAAAAATTTGAGAAATTTTTGCTTCATGTAGCTTTTTAAGCTCATTTTCGTTTTTTTAAAATTTCGTTAGAAGCTTGGTTAAGTCAACCTTGTAAACCTTTTGGGTTGTATCCCATGAGTTATCTGTTTTTACAGGCTGTGATGCACCGGGTGCTAACAGATGCCGTTACGACGTTTGGCAGGGAGTTAGTCTTCCTGAGGAACAGACTGATTGGAAGGGTAGTCTATGGGGGGTGAACGTTTGACCTTTGGGACCTTTAGGGGTTTTGTTACCCAATGGTTATTTCTATTTGAACCAAAGGAGAGCCTAGCTACTGTAGTCGACCTCAGCTCCGATTAGC
Organism: Pachyrhynchus sulphureomaculatus; assembly: GCA_019049505.1. Classification (NCBI taxonomy): domain Eukaryota; kingdom Metazoa; phylum Arthropoda; class Insecta; order Coleoptera; family Curculionidae; genus Pachyrhynchus; species Pachyrhynchus sulphureomaculatus. Next base: position 179,331,310 of record CM032447.1, on the reverse strand, counting down.
CTATTAGTGGTGACAGGCTGTTGGCAGTAGTGTGTTTCGGAACACCCTATTGATTACATTTTTTTGACTTATGGTGGTGTGGTAGACACCGTTTCAGTTTAGTGGATGCTATAATCTACTCCCTTTTGTTGGTGGACACCAGGGTCACCATTTCCGTATTTTATTGTTTCCACCATTCAGTATATCGTGGTGAGGTGTTTGTCTCCTGTTATGTGGGATGGATTGAATGTTTTTCGTTATTGTTCTAGGGCGAGACCAGTATACGAGGGTTCTTCATGCAACTTGAAGAGGCGCAATGCTGGTTAAGTTTTATATCTCTGTGTAGCCACCCTGAAGAATGACGGAGGGCGTTTCTTCTGGCTCATGTTTCTAGGCAGATTTGTCACTTTGGTGCGATGTGCCGAAGATTTGATTAGCTTTTGCTAAGAGCTTTCACCAAGCTCAATATGGAGTTATCATAACCAAGAGTTTGGGATTTGAACTCCTGTATATATTTCTGTATATATTTCTGTACATATTTCTGTATATATTTCGGTGTATGTTGGTTGCCTGAGGGCATGTGCTCAAAATGCGAGATTTTGAGTCGTTTTGTTTATGGACTCCCATATATAGGATTATGACTTTAGGGAGGTCCTATTTCGAGACTTGCTGTCTCATATAGTTATGTTAGGAATGTTTCCTTGAATGTTAGTTGCGCGCGGACTAATCATTCTGTTCTTAGTGAACATTGCTTTTTGAAGCAGGATCATTCAGTTTGGTGAATTTTAGCTTTTATAGCTATTCACTGTGTTTAGGGTGAATTTTAGCTTTTATAGCTATTCACTGTGCCTATAGTGATATTGTTAGCTTTTATAGCTGCTCACTATGTTAAAGGCGAGATTGTTCTTTTAGAACGCAGACTTTGTGTAGTCGAGGACTATTTACAGAGTGTTTTCTTGGCGAGGAGCTGAGGCTTTTTTCTGGCGATATACCAGAGTGTTTTTCTTGGCGAGGAGCCGAGATTTTATCTGGCGATATACCAGAGTGTTTTGTTGGCGATGAGCTGACGTGTTTTCTGGCGATTTTTGCATGTCTGGATGTCTCAGGACGTCGACATTGCGCGATAGAGTGCGATTATTTTCTGATGCGACTAGTAGTGATACTAGATTCGGAATGTTCTCTTAGCGATGAGCTAGAGCATTGATAGCGATTTTTCCCGAGCGTTTGCCTGGATATTTATCCGGATATTTTTTTTTGGCCTTGTGCTAAATGGTCTGACAAGACTTTTTCTTTTTAGTGTAAGTGTTTGCACTAGAATCATTTTTTTATTTTTTTCTTTATTTAAGAATTTTTCTAAATTTCTTTTGCTAACATAGAAAATTTTCAGACAATCCTTAAAATATTTTAAGGGGGGTGTTCATATTTTATTTCAGTTCACTTTTTTGATTTAGACAAGAGTCTAGACAAAGTTATATTTTTTTTTGTTTTGGTAACAATAATAGAGCTGATTCTTTTATATAAGAAGACCGCGATTGTTACTTTGAACAGGTATTTCTTATGTTCATGCAAGGATTTTTATTTGCTTTTTGATGTACTTAACCTTAGTGTCTAATTAAGTTAAGTCTAGTTATAAGATTCTTGTGATCATGCAAAGATTTTCATTTGGTTTTCATTGTACTTAATATTAGTGCTTAATTGAATTAAGTCTAGTAGTAAGGTCCGAAGTTTGTAATTTTGTTTTAAGTTCTGACCTTAGTATTAAGTGATAGTGTACCACTTTGTACCTTTTCATAAGTAGCCTAAGTTTAATAGACTAGTGTAGTCTATTTCTTTTTGGAAGGGGGTAAATGTAACATTCATTTTTTCCTAGATTTTAAGACCATGTAATGTTACTGATTTTTCATTTCAAATTGTACTTATTTTCATTTTTGTATCGAACGGTATATTAAACAGAGATTCCAAGACGTTCGGTATAGTGTGTTGTGCGGGTTTCTGACCGAATCTACCGCTACGCCGCGATTGGTGAAATGTTTGTATCCGGTTTTGGTTCCGGCGTCGCCATATTACAGGCAAAGTTCGGACGGCTTATTTAAGGCTCCGCAGAGCTCGAATCATGGCTGTTTTCCATCTAGCCGCAGCCGGGCTATTTTCCATCTAGCCGCTGAGTAGGCTTAGTACCATCTAGCCGACAGGCTAATTTTCATCGGAGCCGCGAAGTAGGCTTCCTTCGACTGAGCTACAAAAAAAAAGCTCAGAACAACCATCATGCGAGCTAAGTAAAAGTACCAGTTTCTTAACTAAAAGCCGTAGTGGGTTTTCTAAGTGTTTGCTAGAAAAGTGTGAAATCGGTCGTATTCCATCGAAGCCGGAATAAGAACAGTAAGTTAACAAAACATCCTTCAATAGACCTATCCCTGAGTAGTGCCTTAACAACAATTTAAACAGACTAAAAAGTGAAGTGAAAAGCACTATTTTTCGTCTTCGGGGGTAGTCATAGTTCAAAATTTAAATGTAATAACTACTAGTTAGGCTAGAATTTTTTTGTAGAACTGCAAAGGTTAGAACTTTTTATTTTTTTTAAAAAACATGAATAAATTTTCTTTTTTGTTGATTAAAGCTAGTGTCTCACTGAATACCTATCCTACTTTTCAGGACAAGAACGGCTGTACCAAACTGATTTTTTTATTGACCAACAATACATTCTTTCAGTATTTTTCCATTTTTTTAGCTGAAGTTAGATCCTTTCTATTTTAAAATGGATGGTGCCCAAAATTTGTACAGCTAAAGCTTTTAAAAATAGAAAATAATTCCAAAAAAGACGTAAGACAATTATCTCTTACCCATATCTCTCTACCAAGGAAAACTGAGCTAGTGTTTCTTTAATTTCTTTAGTTCTTTTAAAGTCAGGTTTCACTCAATTTATTATCAGAAATTAAAGCGGGGCTGCAAGAAAATTGTGCTCAAGCTTGGGGCGTCCAATATTCAAACGGTACAAAATGACGCAGTGTACGTGGGGCGCAATTAAACACTTTTTCATAGGCAACAAAATTGCGCTCAAGCGTGGGACAAACAACTTCTCACAGGGTACAAAAAAAGATGCCTCAAACTGAGGACAGTTTAGCACGTTACAAAATGACACCACAACGTGCGGGCAAGTTCCAAATGTTACAATATAATATAACCAAATTTCTTAAATAATACCCGAACAAATACCCAATTACTAATCATTACCTACAAATCATTTTATTACTTAATTACTATATTATTTTATTACTTGGGGCCGAGATGGACGATGCCCTAACAGAAGGCAGTATTCATAACTGTAAAATTATTCTCTGTTGCAAACTGTATCGGCCGTTCTCCTCGACCGTTTTTCTGAGTCAGTAACGAAAATCGGAAACTATGTTTTTTGTGATCTAAAGATCTTGAGACGTAACAAATGTAATAATCTGGGAAAGTAAATTTTTCACAAGTTCAATCCCTTGGCTAAGAAAGTAAACTTATAAAAAAAAATACATTACTGCATATATCTTATGAAAAATATTTAACTTTTCAGCTAAATAGTTCAAGTATTTTTGCAGTAGAACTTATGCTGGTGATTAAGAATTACATAATTAATACAATAACAACATTATTAGTGGGTAGGTGAGGTGTAGATTTCTTTTTTTTTCCAGTCTGTACATTTTAAAACACAGTGTTAGATTTATGACAATACAGATGACAACTCTGAAATAAATTACTGAATATAAGTCAATCTTACCAAGTAGCAGAGCATTTAGTTCTTTTGGTGAATATTTTGCCAGGGGGTCTATAACATCTTGAGTACTAAAAGATAAATATAAAATTGACAAATAGTAGTAGTAAGGACAGATGGACATGCTGCGATTATATTAATAGGAGACATATAACGATGAAACTTACAACGATACACAGGCTTCAGAATATATTTATTTCAACAGGTATCTCAGCTGTCTGAGACATGCCTCAAAATAAATATATAGAAAAGTCGTTTTCTAATATTGCATGATCTTAAACAAAGCAAAAAATAAGTGTGTGATTTAAAAATTTTAGTAAATCTTTATTGAAAGTGAAATGCCGTTGTGATACTCGTTCTCCTCGTATATGTCCAGATTTAACAAGGTACTTATTCTATATATATATACATATATATATATATATATATATATATATAATATATATATATATATATATATATATATATACTGGTGAGCAAAAAATCGACTCAAAAACGATTTTGCTTCATTTAACACCGATCCTTGAATTCATTACTTTTGGTATCTTTAGAATGCTGATTTTCTACTCTTTCCGATAATACCAAAAACATTTGGATTTCCAAAAAGTTTTACTGATTAAAACGGTTTTACTCAATAGAACCGTTTTTGCTCGCTCAGCAATGTACTCGTTATGCGTAATTCATCCCTATAGAAACACATGCAATTGCATTTTCCTGTCATTCCTTTACTGGAACCAGGGCCGGCCCTAGCTTTTTTGCCGCCGTAGGTAGACTCAAAAAATGCCGCCGCAACCAAGCTTAAAGAAAACTATGTTAACCTGGAAAATGGCATATAATTGAATTAAGACACATAATACTAATACAGATTTACGAAAAATTGTTTTTATCGCAAAACAAAGTTTACATTTTTAACGAGCTAACGACAACAAACTAAAACTAGTACCTACTATTTTCAGAAATAATTTAAATATACTTTTAAAACAATATGAACAAAATCTAAACCTAAATTAAAACAATTTTTTTCAAAGTTTCATTTCTGCAAAATCGCGAATAATTTTTTTTCAGATCTAATTTACTACTCAATTCGTATTCAATGGCCAACATTGCTAACCCATTAAGACGATTTTGTGTAGTCATAGTTCTTAAAATAATTTTTTATGATTTTTAATTTAGAAAAATGTTGTCAAAGGATTCATCCGATCTTAATTCTTTAAAAAAAATGAATGAGCTATTTAATAAATTAGTGGCTTGGCATAATCAAAATCTTTGGATTGAAGTAGCTTACTTAGCGGATTAATACGATTCAAAATTTTATACTAAATAACGATTGAACATAAAAACCTAAATTGTTTTATTGTTTTCAACAACCGCTGACTTCATCTCGAGTGATATTATCTATTTCGGCATTCTCATAAATATTTAATAAAGCATCATGAATATCTCCTATTTGAAAACGTAAAGGTTTTAGGGAATCGATACGACTTTCTCAACGAGTGTCGCTCAATGGTTTCAATATGAGAGTATTGAGGTGTTCTCTTAATATGGCCCACCGAAAATTCGATGAGGCAAAAAATGTATATAGCTTTTGGACCATATTAAAAAAGTTCGCTGCCTCCAAAGAAGATTTTGCCATATCGTTAATTACTATATTTAAGGAATGACTGCTGAAAGGTACGTAAAATGCTCTAAGGTTTAAAGTTTTAATTCTTGATTGTACTCACGATTTGTCGCCTCTCATATCTGAACCATTGTCATAACCTTGACCTTTCATATTTTCCACTTTCAATCGATTTTTTCCCTAACTCTTCCAATAAAACTTGAGATAATTCCTTACCACTCTCAATAGGAAGAAAACCCAAAAAATGTTCATTAATTTTACATTCAAATCCCGATTCTGATTGATCAATAGAAACATATCTTACTACAAATGTCATTTGTTCAACCTTACTAGCATCGGAAATGCAATCAAGAATAATCGAATAATATTTCGCTTTTTGAACTTGTTTTATTATATGTTATAAGACTTTATGTTATTATGTAATAATCCAATAATTTCATTCTGGATGTTTTTCCTTAAATATGACACTCTATTTTCTTCATTGTTGAGGATTCTACGAACGTGTTTTCTCCATTACTGGATCAAATTCAGCTAGCAATTGCATTAGCTTTAGCCAGTTTCCATTATTATGTTCGTAAAGCTTGTCGCTTGTACTCCGGAATGCTAGAGAACTTTATCCAAGCAATTTAATAACTGACATTATACGTAAAATCACTTCATGCCACTATTTAATTTCAGCATTAATAAATCTCTGTGTAGCTGAATCTACTATTTAACAAGTTTCCAACCTTCTTTTTAGCTCTATCCATGATTTCAAATTATCTACATGAGTTTTTGAGCCTTTATGCTTTCGTAATACCTCACCAATATTTTTCCAGTTTCTATAACCCTCATTTGAAAAGGAACTTAATTTTGAATAGTCAAAAAGTGTGCAACAAAAACAAAACACGGAATCTTTAAATACAGTATATATCAGCCAATCTCTCGCAACTTGTTCTCCGTTTTTTAAAATCCTATGATAGTGTCACTAAATCTTTGATTTGGATTTTAATTGTCAAACGGGAAATCGTAATGGAATTAAGGAGATAATGGACCTTTTCTAACTAAAAATATTCGATCTGAGTCGCTTATAAAATCGAGCCATAATCCTGGGTCTGATAGAGTTAGGTTTAGGCTTCCTTCATTTCCCGTGGTAGTATATATTGTCTCAAAACTTGTTGAATTTTGTTCCAAGCTGGGGTAACCCGCAATTTGATCTTTATTATTGATGTCATTTTGACAATCCAAATCCAAATTAGAATTGACGGTAGTGTTTCAGATCCGGCAACCGCTTTTCTCTTTGTTTTGTTTGAAACTACTTGCATCTTTTAAGAAGCTATGCAACGCTCCTGCTTGCTTTTGAAGCTGGGTTTGCTTCTCCAATCTCTTTTTTATGTTGACTACTAGATAGCCTTTTTCTTCCGCCAGACATTCTAAAACAAAGCAATCTATTTAAATATCTGATACCATGATTCAAAGCTTAAAAATCGTCCCAATAGAGGGCGGAACCTAACCATAAAATTTACATTTAACAATAACGAATTTATTAGTACATGTACAAGGTATTATTAGCGTAGAAAAATCTCAAGTACAAAGATTACAATACGAATCTAAAGCCTCTCTTACCTTTTAGCAAAATGAAATCACTACTTTCCACATCCACTACACTTGTAACTAACTAACTCAAACTGTATCACTACCACAACCGGACGTTGATGCATAAATAAAGCATTGTTTTAAATCTGACTCTCTCTTATACGTGAGAGGAAAAAGCTTGTTGAATCCTGTCTGTGGTGCCGACGCGGGCGCATCTCACAATTACGAAATACCCAGAACTTCTGGGTATTTCTATAGACAGGAATAGACAGGCTTCTGGCAGAAGCCCGTCTATTCCTGTTGTGTTTGATTTTTACTACTCATTTATTATCTAGATTCATGTAATCGAAATATATTTTTGTGGGTTGTGTTTATTTTTCTTTTCGCTCTAGTAATTCAGGCGGTTTTGCCGCCCCTCAATTTTGCCGCAGTAAACAGTTGCCTACCTTGCCTACCGCCTAGAGCCGGCCCTGCCGAACTTGAATCGTCAACATCTCTGCTGTACCTACTTACTAATTACGTTATCGAAAAATGGATAACATCCCGGAAACAGCACAAGTCATTGCCATATTGCAAGAAGGTCATAGCCAACTTGTAGTCCTTGCGCAACTGCACCTGAGCCAGTCAGCTGTCTCCAGAGTCTACAGACGTTACAAAGAGACTGGTGCCTTTACACAGAGACCATGATCAGGAAGAAGAAGGTGTACCTCGGAGCGAGACGGCCGCTTCATTGTCAAGAAATCGCCACTTGACCGGCGTTGAGGCCCAGCAGGAGCTTCGACAAGCTTGTGGTCGGATTGTCAGTCATTAGACAGTCAGAAGAAGACTTAAAGAAGCCAACTTAACTCCAAAGAGATC
>CM032447.1:179171200-179323426 GCA_019049505.1 Pachyrhynchus sulphureomaculatus | reverse complement strand
GCGAATGCTCTTTGTTCGGTATAAATTTGACATATTGAACACAACAACACAACAACTATGCACACACTTTTCCAATTTATCACTCGTGCGCGTCTGACACTTGTTTGATGACATAACAAAAAATGGAGCGGTGTCAAATCTTTATAGCACAAACTGCATTGGTGCACCATCTGTTGTCTGAAATCCGCATTTCATACTTGTACACCTGGTGTATATATATATATATATATATATATATATATATTATATATATATATATATATATATATTATATATAGCTGTCTCTCTGACATTATAAAACAAATTGTTTTTCTCTCAATATATCATCGATGTTTACTGACTTCTGACAGTTGTATAATAATTGTAAAAAAAAACAACTCTAGCATTACACAGAAGATCAAACTCACCAACGCAAGACTTAATAACATGCTGTAAAATTCTTATCACTATACATATTATATTGAAAAACATTTTACCTGTACACGTACATCAATACTATAAAACAATGACTTAAAATAATAAAGTATATAGATGCGCTCCTATAGCCAAGTCGTCAGAGGACAATTTTGACGAAAAACTCTCATTAAATGTTGACAGGATGCATTTTGGCATACAGGTAGCTTTTTTCGACGTAAAATAGGATAAAAAGAGTTTGCTGCTCTAAAGTGTGCGCTAAGCCGACAAAATCGAAAAAAATTGAAAAATTCGGTTTTTCGCAAAATATCTCTAAAAGATATCGGAAAACTAATAGCATTACGTGAAAGAACGGGAAATTTTTATATATATGTATGTGTATGTATGTATGTATGTATATAGGCTATTTTTTTTTACCTTTTATCGTGATTTTAAACAAAAATTAAAATAAAATGGCTGGTTTAAACCCCTTCAGTTGTGGAATCATGCTTTCAACCTCATTTTTGATTAAATGAACCCTTACTGTATACGCTAAATATTTTAAAAATTTGACTATTATGGGGTTCTTCGGAGGCTGAATGATTAAGAATCCGATGACAGAAATTAAGTTGTATGATTAATAATAAGCAAAAAAAAACGTTTCTCATGAACACTTTTTTAGAGCAAAATTACAAAAGAAGATAAAGTTTTTAATGATTTTCTAATATCAAACTACTACTTTTAACTGTAACTAAAAAGAAAAAAAAAATATGTCCAACATTTTTTGACCATTTCGTACTGCTTTGAACGTAAAAAATTGCCGGCGGCGCATTACAGCAGACAAATTTTTAATAACAATTTTTAACTAACACAGACAATGTAGGTATTTTTAATTATTACTTATATTGAAACTTGAACAATGATTTTTTTTCAATACTATATTTTTATTAAATATTTGTAATTTACTGTACGCCCGTTAAAATAATGCAAACAAAAAATTTCGTTTCAAGTTTTACAAATTATAAAGCAACAAAAATAAAAACTATTAGTATCATCGGAAAGCTGAAAGTATCTCTCTCAAAAAGCTATCTTGTAATTTTTTACACTCTGGAAAACAAGTAATATCGATTAACCTTCGAGCGGTGCGCGTTAGACTTCAAATTAACCTGTTTGGTGCGCTACACTTTTTGAATCACCTGGAAAAAAATCTATATATTTTTTTTTGTAAAATTTCCCGCTTTTTCACGTGGTACTAGTTTTTGGATATCTTTTTTATTTTTTGACATCTTACCAAAAAACCGAATTTTTGATTTTATTTTGGATTTTATTTTTTTTTTGGATTTATGGTCTTAGCGTACATCAAACTTTAACAAACTTTTTTTTATCGTTTTCTACACCCAAAAAACTGCATATGTGCCAAAAATGCGGTTTGTTAACATTAAAGCTCAAAACCCTTGGCGACTGGGCCACTATGTGAATGCTCGAAAAAAAGGAAGGAATTCTTACCAAAAAAAGGAAAAAAACTAAAAAACAACTACCAACAGGCAAAACCGAATTCTATTCCATATCTGGCCAAAAAGTAAAATTAAGGTATAATATTGATTAATTTACTAGTATCTGTTTACCGAGTTCCTGTCTCTATTAGTATAATACATTTCAAAAAGAACAAACGGCTTTTGTTGTGTTGTTCTTCATGTTCTAAAATTTGTACTGACTGGCCTAAGCCAAATCAGCACAAACGCTATTACCATTGTGTATTATAAGAAAGAACCTGACAATATTACATGTTTACATGTTTTCAAAATCACTGACTTCTGAATGTTTTTGTGTATATTTGTGTCCTAATTGTACTAAGTGTGGTGTGAATGTTGTTGGTGCAAGGCCTGTGGCTGATATGACACGGGGAACAATTAGTAGCTGTGTAGTAACAGCGCATCACTGTTTTGTTTATTTCATCTGTCCACTTTAACTGCTGTCTTGGTTTGGCCGAGTTGGTAGTTGCCATGTTGTCCTTGCAAAACATACGTGTCTTGGTGTGGTTTTGGTGGTTGTGTTTGCCCCGTATTTGTGTCGGTTGTGTTTGGGATGGATTTCGGTTGGTCCAGGCGGCGAGTAATTTTTTCCTTAGTGATTTCTTTGTCAAGTTTTTGTGATTTTATTATAGCAACGCGTGATGTGTTCGTTAATTTCTGTAGTGCAACTCATGCGTTGCTTTAATTTTCCCGCCTTGGTGGGTCTCGACTTACTCGCCGACACAACACTTTTGGCAGGTCCATTTTCTAAAAGTTATTATTATTATTAAATTAACACTTTTTAAAATCAGAAAATTAACTTATTTTCATTATTTAACATTTAGCATTTTTTAAATATATGGACCAATCCAACATTAATAACAAAACATAAATAAATTTACTAGTTACTGTTGGAGCCGTTTTATATTAAAAGCAGCGAAAACAGTTTCATTGTCATAGTCTAAAAATGACAGGTCCCATATATCACTTTCACCGTTTATCATATATATATATATATATATATATATATATATATATATATATATATATATATATATATATATATATATATATATGTATATATATAAACTCCTAAACAAAATTAATTTCTGAACAATCTAAACATTAATTTATCTTTTTCTTATGTCAGTTTTAAAGTTTATCGAGTATTTGAATAGTAGGCTATGCATATTTTGTTTCGTTGTTTATGACAGAAATCAAAACAATTCGTTTAGATTTACAGTTTTAAAGAATTTTTTAGAAGATAAACAATTTTCTGTAATAATGCGATAGATTTTCTTTAAAAGTAAGCTTATATAAATTGTTCCCTTTTTCAAAGTAATACGTTTTTGTGGTAGACTGTTTTATTTTTGACCCCGAAGAATTAGATAAATGAATCGAACAAGGAATTTAACTGAACACGCGGTAGTGCGAGCCTCAGTTTTATTGGACGAGGGATATTGTCAGAGTTATGTTGCCAATTTGTTAGGCAAATATCGTTCCACAATAAGTCGTATGGTAAGACGCTTGAATGAAGTAGAAACTTATTCTAGAAAGCTAGGGCAAGGGTGAAAACGATGCACTAGCGACCTAGATGAACGTTTTATAAGACGATATGCTTTAAGAAACAGGACTGTCACTAGTTTTATAATAAGAAACGAACTCGAAACTGTTCGCAATGTTACAATTTCTTCTAAAACAGTTAGAAGACGGTTAAATGAAGCTGGATTAAACAGTAGGAGACCAGCCACTGCGCCCTTGCTTACTAGAGAGAACAGAGTTGCCAGGTTACGTTTTGCTCGAAATCACGAAAACTGGTCTGTGGATGATTGGAAACAAGTTTTCTTCACAGATGAAACTAGGGTTAGTCTAAAACATCCAGATGGTCGTGAGCGAGTACGGCGAAGACCAGGAGAGAGGTTTGCTCCTTGCAATATCTCTGCAAGGATTCCATTCGGCGGTGGCTCTGTTATGTTCTGAGGTGGCATCTACTTTGATGCTCACACAGAGTTAGTTCCTGTCCGTACGAGATCCGTGAATGCTGACTACTATCTTAAGAATATTGTAATAGAACATGTGATGCCTTTCGGTCCTTTTGTGGGGCCCAATTTCCTGTTTTATGCAAGACAACGCTCGACCTCACGTGGCTAGGGAGGTACTCGATTATCTTAATCAAGTTGATATACCGATTATGCAATGGCCACCAAAAAGCCCAGATCTGAATCCGATAGCACATGCATGGGATTACCTTAAGAAAAATGTGAAACATCATATACCTGCACCTAGAAACCCGAGGGAACTTGAAAAATGCAGTTATCACAGAATGGGAGCAAATTCCTCAAGATTTTATCCAAAATTTAATTAGAAGCATGCCTAGGCGCATAAACGCTGTCATCCGAACTAGAGGAGGCAACACACGCTACTAGTGTCCCAGTTACACCATTAATTTTGCTACTAGTGTCCCAGTTTATTTTTTTCATTATTACATAATTTCAACGATTTTGTTATTAGGTTTAATTGGAATCTTATAGAGAAATTTGGTAGCTAATTCACTTTTAAAGTATCCGAATAAATTTTTTCTAACTTTTAGTGTAACCAATGTTCATAAAAAATTATTAAAATTAATTCATTATAGAGATTTGTATGTTTTAATATATTGTTGCGTTAATTTTGTCCAGGAGCGTGTATATATAATATATATATATATATATATATATTTATATATATATATATATATATATATATATATATATATATATATACACTACTATTATTGTTTCTCGTGTGGTGATCAATTTTCATACGTTATTTATTGCTAAGGATAACAGTGCAAACCATTACTATAAAATAATAGTTATAAAATCACTACCCATCACTATTAATGTTAATGACAAATTATTTTATAACCTACTTTGTTGGTGACTTGCGTTTAGTCAAAATACTTTTTAAATAAAATAGCTTATAGATATAATTTCGCTTTTGTTTCTAAGTCCATTAACATAGCTATTTTAAAAAGAGTTAACGACTCAAAAAGCCGCAAAACATTTAAGCTAATGTCGTAAAATACAATTACTGAATAAAAGAAAATAAATTTAAAAATTAGCTTAGCTTTTTCCAAAAAGATGCAGCTTAATTACTAGGTAGCTTTACTACTTGCGTTTTTTAAGCATATTTTATCCTATAGTATACTTCTCTCGAGTATGACATATACTGATAAGCTATATCTAGTAGAGAAACATACCAACGTTAGAAAAAACAACAGAATAAACCAATCGAAGAAATCCCGAAACAGAATAGCTGCTCTCGGCACCTGGAATATACAGGGATGGAGGACAAAGAACATCGAAGTGATACAAGTGCTTAAGAAGATGAACATAGACATTTTAGTAATAAGCGAGACGAAGAAAAAGGGAAGTAGAATAGAAGAAATAGATGAAGTGATGCATTGTTGGAGTGGAGTAAAGAAGGAAGAAAGAGTAAAGGCCGGAGTTGGAATATTAGTAAAAAAGAAGTGGAAAAAAGAAAATAACATCTTGGGAAACCACCAATGAAAGAATCATAAAACTAAATATAATAATGCTAGGAAAAGACATGGTAATATTAGGAGTATACGGCCCCAACAGAAGACAGCACTATAAGAGAAAAAGGTGACTTCATGGAAACATTAGAAATAGAAATACAAAAAGTAAAAAGAAAAATCAAGAGTTAATAATAATGGGAGATCTGAATGGGAGAACAGGAAGGAAAACAAAGGACAATACCGTAGGACCATTCGGAGAAGACATTACTAACGACAACAGAGAGAGATTAATAGAGCTGTGTGAACTAAACGGCCTCAAAATAACAAACGGATTCTACAAAACACAAAGACATCCACAAATATACTTGGATGCAAGAAACACGAAACTTAAAATCAATAATAGACTACATTATAATTAAAAACGATACTACTATCAAAATAAAAGACGTAAGAGTAAAAGAGAGGGGCAGAATGTGGAACAGACCATAGACTATTAATAGCAAATATAAGAGTACCGTGGTACAAGTCAATAAAGCAAAAAGGAACAATAGATAAAGAAAACAGAAATACTAATGAGATAACAGAAAAAGCAGACAAAGAAATAAAATACAAAATACACTTACTGCAAGACGAAACGATAAGAGACCTATACAGACGACGATTAGATAAAAAAATTTAATGAATTTAACTACGACAACCTCCAACAGATGTATGACCACATAAAAGAATGCATCAAACAGGCGACCATAGAAGCATTAGGTAAAGAAGACAACGAGAATAAGAAACATATAGCCATGACATCTGCTCGAAACGGGAACATTTCGGCGAATTTCATACCCTAAAAGAAGTATTGCTGAGAGACAGGAAAATTTTTTTCCAGTATTACCGAATGCCGGTGGAGAAATTTTACGAATTACTATTCATGTTAAAAGATGATCTACAAAAAGATAATACAAATTTAGAAAATCAATCAGTCCTGAGGAGCGATTGGCTGTTTGTTTAAGGTAAGTTCAAATACAGTTATATTATTCAATAAACCTATCATTAATTTGATTTTTATGATTATTTTTATAACCTAACTAAAAAATATGTATTGTTAAATGTGAATAAGACCGAGGGAAATAAAATAGAATACACAATGGCAGAAATTTAGACTGTTTATTGGCGTAATAATGGGATGTTGATAAATATAATATACGACAGATAGAAATAAGTTTATTACAATATTAAATGAAACAAGAAAATTGACATTTATATGTGTTTTGGAAAGAATAAAAATTCGGTGAGTGGTTGTTGTGATGCTATGGCCTGTTGCGAGTAGTCAAGTGTTGGTAGAATATCCTGAATTGGTTGTGACTGCTGAAGAGAGAGATGGAGTTGAAAGTGCTGGTGCCACTCCTTGAACACTATTCAAAAGCAATACCTCTTCTTCCCCTTGACTAACCAAATAAAAAACTTGCCGTTTAATTCTTATTTTAATTGATTCATTAAATGTTTCCACTGTTTCCCCCAAACTTAACGGTATGGCTATTGTGTGTTAAAGAAGAACCATATTTTCGTTCTAAGTACTTTTCAAATAAGGAGCTTGTATTCGACTGGGGTTCATGCCGTTTTCTTTCATTCATTTGGTAAGGGCGCCTGCTGGATGTAGATGTGGAAGGGGCACTGCTGCAAGAAGCTAAAGAATTTTCTTGGCTCTTTTCCTCCTCCTCCTCCTCTTCTTCTGCTCTAATCATATCCTCGGTCGGTGGGCTGAAGTTGGTTTCCATATCGAACGATTCAACATATGGATTTAAGAAAGAAAGTATTTTTCTTCATATTTAATTTTCTTCATTTTTGTAGCAGCTTGACCAT
Organism: Pachyrhynchus sulphureomaculatus; assembly: GCA_019049505.1. Taxonomy (NCBI): domain Eukaryota; kingdom Metazoa; phylum Arthropoda; class Insecta; order Coleoptera; family Curculionidae; genus Pachyrhynchus; species Pachyrhynchus sulphureomaculatus. The sequence continues at coordinate 179,316,148 of CM032447.1, read as the reverse complement.
TTCTCCCTGCACTTTGCACCTGAAAAATACATAAATTGTACATATATATTTTTCTTTGCAGATTTCTGGCAACAGGCAATTCATTTAGATCCATGGCCTTTACTTTTCGCATGAGGGAATCAACAGTCCGAAGCATTGTTTATGAAACATGCAGCGCAATTTACCAAAAACTATCACCAATTGTGATGCCTACACCTACAGGAATGGAAGGAACTAGAAGCAGGATTTAAACTGAAATGGAATTTTCCGCATTGCGTTGGACCATTTGATGGGAAGCAAATTATTATTGAAACTCCACCGAATAGTGGATCACTTTACTTTTGTTACAAGAAAGTATTTTCCATCGTCTTACTTGCTGACTATCGTTTTGTTATTGTGAACCTCGGTGGACTTGGAAAAAATTCAGATGGAAATCCATTTGCTAACAGTAAATTTGGCAAGGCTCTAAAAAGTGGACAATTGAATTTGCCAGCTGATGACTTCATTCCAGGAACCGATTTAAAAATGCCGTACGTAATAGTTGGGGATGAAGCTTTTCCGCTGACCAGGCATTTGATGAGGCCCTATCCTGGAAACCAATTAAATAGTGATGACTATAAAAAAAATCTTTAATTACCGGCTCAGTAGAGCAAGGAGGGTAAGCGAAAATGCCTTCGGAATTCTAGTAAAACGATTTCGACTTTATGAAAGAAGGCGTGTTGCCTAACCACGTAAATAAAATAGCATTAGCTACATGCTGTCTTCACAACTTTTTAACGGATGAAATTTGTCACCTGAACGAAGAAGAAATTTTGGAAGACTGTGCAGTCATAGAAAAATTTCAGGCTTTGCCTCACACAGGCTACCATGCTGCCCAAGAAGCTATCAATGTTTTGAGATCAATTTTAAAAAATATTTCATGTCACACAATGGCTTGGTGAACTGGCATTAGGCCAGCATTACGAAAGGGAAGAAAAGAAACTATTAAATGTATTTAATAAGTAATACCTGGTTGTTTTAATACCGATCCTATTTCCTCCCATATATTGTTTCTTCTTACATTATCATCATATTTCGCATGCTGCAAATCATAAAGCTCTTGGTACCCTGACACTGTTGAAATCAAAAGCTCCTCGTCCATTTTTTCATGCAGTCTACAAGAAAACAACGTTTACGATTGGTGAATATCAACAATTTGATGTCAATAGCTCAACACATGCATGAAATTTTTTACAAAAGCAGTAAATAAATCTTACCTGAAGCGGTGGTGTCGAAAGAGATGGTCGCACTATTTATTTTGCTCCGAGACGGTCCGCGTCCTATCGCACACTGGGTCGGGACGGAGCGCGGCGGAGCGGCCTGACGGAAAAATTCGCCTAGGAAGCGATTCCACGATCCGCTCCGATCCGCCGCGATTCGAGCCGACAAGATCCGACAGTAATGTGCGCTACTCGGTAAGAACCTGTGTAAGCTATCCAGTCGGATTTTTGCGCTGCGCTCCGCTCCGCCCTAGTGTGCGCTTAGCTTAATAGGACATTTATATTTACGACCACGGTGTCCACAATATGGGTAGCTCTGAGTTCAGAAAATAACGGTAAACTCAAAAATCTTTAACAACAAAAAGTCGTTTTATCAACGCTATATTAATCTTAAAATAAACTGAGAAAAATGAAAAAGAATCCACAATATGGGTAGCTCTGAGTTCAGAAAATAACGATAAACTCAAAAACCTTTAACAACAAAAAGTCGTTTTAATCAACGCTATAGCGTCGTTAATCTTAAAATAAACTGAGAAAAATGAAAAAAGAATCATTCTTATTTTGAATTAAAAGTTTTTAAGAATGAGACGTTTTAACTTTAAAATCTTTGTCGATGGGAATGATTTTTCTTTGTTTGTTTTAGCTGTAATTTTTTCTTTATTTCTGATATTTGTATAGTTTAGGATTTATGTATTTCCTACTGATGTAAAAGAGATAGTATTGGAGTTAAATCACGTGATAAGTGATTAAAACTGTATTAACTTTAACGCTAAAAAATAATAGGCTTTTAACTGAAATTGATTGCATGATATGTTAAACATCGTCTTTTTATATATAAATAGAAAACTAAATTGGCTAAAAATTTATAACAGGTTAAAAAGAAAATTGAGAAATTAGTCGGCCAATTTTAACACTGATCCCATTTCGCGTGGTTGTCTACAGTTCCACATATGTTGAGAAAGCGAACTTGTTGGCTGAACTCTTTGCTTCACATTCTACTGTCGATTTCCAAGGAAAAACACCACCTACTATTCCCATAGTGCAGTCAAGGATTCCCGATATTGTCATCAGACAGCTTATCATAAAACGTATTTTGATGAAGCTAGACACCAAAAAGGCTTCTGGCGCTGACGGAATACCTGCCATAGTTTTCAAAAACTGTGCGAGGGAACTAACACCAGTTTTCTGTAGACTTTTCAACCTATCCTACAGAAAGGGAATATTTCCTTCCTCCTGGAAATGTGCCACAGTTCAGCCGATACCTAAAAAAGGCAAGAAGACCTTGCCAAATAAGTATCGACCAATCGCACTGCTTTCAATAATATCGAAAGTCATGGAAAAGACTATCAATCAGCATCTTCTAAAATATTTTGAAGGATTCAACATTATCAGCGATCACCAATATGGGTTTCGTAAAAATAGATCAACAGGAGATCTTCTGACTTATGTAACACATGTTTGGAACACGATGGGCTGTTGGCTAAACTACGTTCTTATGGTATGTCTGAAAAGTTCTGTTTGTGGCTCTCATATTTCGTCAGGAAGCGTTCTTTACGAGTGGCAGTCGACGGATTTCTTTCTAACACCTTCACTATCAACGCCGGTGTACCCCAAGACTCCATACTGTCTCCTACTCTCTTTCTCATTTATATTAACGATCTGCTGGAAAAGACCGAGAATCCAATTTACAGCTTTGCAGATGACAGTACACTTATCTCTTCATTCACTTTGAACGCTCGGACATCGGCTACTCAGACGAATATCCGCAGACAGCAAAAAATCATTCAACTTAACAAAGACCTGCAAGAAATTCTATCTTGGGGTGACAGTAACCAAGTGGTATTTAGCGCTACAAAAACCCAGGCGGTAGTTTTTTTTCTAAAAAAGTTAATGTTGCTGAACCCGACATAGTTATGTCGGGGCACTCCATTCCTCTAACATCGTCACTCATTTTGGTGGGCGTTAATTTGGGAGAAAATATGTCCTGGCATGAACATGTTGCAGGCATAGCAAGGAGAGCTTCTCAAAAGTTGGGAATATTATTTCGAACCAGAAAGCTTTACACTCCACAACAACTATTAATTCTTTACAAAGCTCAAATTCGACCAACTATGGAATACTGCTCCCATGTTTGGGGCTCCGCTCCCAAACATACAGTGCATTTGTTGGATTCTATTCAGAGAAGAGCTGTTCGTCTCATTGGAGACTCGGAACTGACCGGCAGCATTGATCCGTTGGAACATCCAAGAACGGTTGGCGACTTGAGCCTATTCTACAAGTATTTTCATGGAAAGTGTTCGAAGGATGTGGCCCGCTTAATTCCTCCTAGAGCGGGACATGTTAGAAGTACACGTCGCGCTAATACTTCACATCCGTATGAGGTTCAGCTTGTTACTCCTCGTGCAACGCTTTTCAAGCAGTCTTTTATGTGGAGAACATTATCCCTTTGGAATAATTTGCCCAGGACGGTGTTTCCCACCGAGTACAATTTGCAGCGATTCAAGAACAACGTGAATCGCTTTCTTCGCACACGTGTCGCTCCTGTAGCGCTTTAGGGACTTCCCCTGCAGCACGTGTGCTAGACCCATATATATATATATATATATATATATATATATATATATATATATATATATATATATATATAAACTACTTACGTTGTTTAGGAATAGTTGGTAAAGTTATAACCTAATTTTTGGAGGGAGGTTTATTTACAAGCGTGTGTTCAGTTCTATTTTGATGATCTAATTATGAACATACCTTAAGTTATGTACTTACTGAAAACTTAAAAACTAATTCTACAGTTTACTTTTTCTCATTCTATAAAATTTCCCGGAAACTGAAATAATGCGTTCACTAGTTTGTTAGACTCTCCAGGTCTCTATTAAAAATATTTGGGAAGTATTTGGATGGCTTATATTGTACTGCTCATTTTTTAAATGTAATTAAAACAGCTCTGGGCAGTTTTAATGCCCGAGTATGGAAATAAATAATTCTAGAAGTACTATAAAAATTCAATAAGGCAGAACTAAATGCTCAATCTCTGTATACATAGCCAACTAAGAACAAGCAATACATACTTGGACGATAAACCTAAATAAAATTCAACTTTTGTAATATTTTAGGACCAACGTCAAAAATAGACCAAATTGTAATTAACAGATGTATCCAGCCCCTATAAATATTAGTCATCAGAACTCTAAACTCTGTCGATGTAGGCATAGCCTACTATTAGGGAAAATTAAATTAAAGATCAATATAAAAAGGAAAATAAAACCTGCACAATCTGTACAAAAACTAACATTCAGCCAGAGAAGAAGATTTTAATACCACCAGAGAAAAATTAACAAGAAATTTTAAAGAAGCAGCAGTTGAAGCATTAAAGATAGGTAATATTAACCAACAAAAATAAAGACTTAATAAAACATCATAGTTTCCTAAACAAATCAGAGCTATATAAAAACAAACAAGAAATTTACCTAAATTTTCTGATATCACAAGCTGCGGAATAATACGAGAAACACTACCACATAACTAGTAGAATTGAAACAACAAATAGGGAAACGGAAGTCAAAGAACAGAAGTTAATTAATTAATAAGAAATAATTGCATAGAAGAATAAACATGAGCAAATATTTGACAGATCGTTTCAAGAAAATAAAAAGGAAGATACGCGAACAAAAACACCAGGAATAGTAATAAACGACGAAGTTTTGATACAAGAAAAATATGCAAAAATAGGGCTTTAAAAACTTAATACCTGAAAAGTAGAAGCCAAGACAGTATTAGCAATGAGCTGTTCAAATACGGTGGGAAAAACTGACTCAACAGCTAAAAAATCTAATTATCAAACTCTTTAATCAAAATAAAATTCCAGGCGAATAGCGAACTGGACTACAATCTTGCTAATAAAGAAAATAGATAAAAAAAGAGGTATAAACCTCTAGAACTAAACAAAAAATATAATAACAATGACATCACAGGCAGAGCAACAATAGATATTTAGATTATGGAGGTCTAGTACGGATGTCATTCTCGTCGTAAGCTAAATTACAGAGAAATCAATATAATACAATAGGTCAGAGTTCTTATGTTGCTAAGACTTAGAAAAAGCCATAGATTGAGTATAACTAGAAGACGTAATACATCTCCTTTACAAAAGTGTAGTACTATACAGCAACTATGAGAGATATCTACTAAAAAACGATTAGTAGCTAAAATAGACGGCGAACTCGCAGAGCCAATATCTATAGAAATAGGAATTCACCAAGCAGACTCCATGAACGTACTACTTTTCAGTGAAATGATCAATAATTAAACGAGTTCGTAAACTGAAGCGTTATAAAATGAAATACAAAGAAATAAAAATACTATGCTATACTGACCACCCCTTCAGAGCTTATTTTATTAATTCAACAAAACAAAACAAAAATTGGAATGAGAATTTCGAGAGTAAAAACAAAGTGCATAATAAGATCTAAAACACCATTAAGATGTAAATAAACCTAGTAATGATGAAAAAATTGTACAACAATGAAGTTTAAAAATATTGGCATAGATAGATACATCGGGTTTTGTTGATACCGATGTAGAAGTGAGAAATCGAACAAACACCTAAGAAGTGAAATGAAATATCGAATTTACAAGACGAACGACTTATACTTACCCATCGAAAAACCCGGCACGAAACCTCAAAAACAACTCGAAACATCAGAAATGAAAACAATGCGACCTGGAAAATGTTGGAGCGACAACCTTTCCATAGATAAGTGAAGACGGTATTAAACATCCAATCATGATTACACAAAGGAGAAAAACAAAAATAAGATCAATTGTTAAACGTACAACAATAATTATATTATTATTTTAAAAAGTAAATATCAGACTATCAAATGACAGGACATTTTTAAAATCTGTTTCCTTACAATTGTTTTTATTTGAAACATTTTTCGGTCAAGAAAATAAAGCAAAAACGCATTACTATTATTTTAATTATCATTATTTTTTTTTAATAACAAGCTGCGTGTGATTTACTGAGATGAGAGACACACACACAAATGAATTAAGTACTTTCTTTTAAGGTAGTCCGGTAATAAATACAAAAAGTTTTAAAACACTCAATGGCAGAGTATTTTATTATTGTCGGAGACTGTATTCGATACATAGAAACTTTCATATGCAGACACACACTTTTAATGAAGATAAATGTGGTAATGCTGCCAATGCGTATACTGAATGCTCTATAGAATGACATTTATATAGGTAAGTTATTATACTTTGTGTACGTTTACTGTTTATACCGTATTACTTCTGTTTTAAAATAAAAAAAATATAATTAAACAAAAAATGTATTGTGATTATAATGCGACATAAAGGCAAATTTGCAAAGGAAAAGCTCATCAATTGTGTTAGATAAGTTAGGAAAAAATGTAAAGTGTTTTTCGTGTAAAAAAGTATTTTCACTTGAAAAGATAACTCATGAGAAACGTTTAGGTCGTAATTACAAATTACGTATCGTATAAAGAATGCGTCATGAAAAAACTAATATTACCATCTTTAATGCCTTTAAACAGTGTTATTTCAGATTTTATGATTAAAAGGATTGCATCTGAATGCATAACCTTGGAAGATCTAAAAAGGTCTTATGATAAATTGAGTTCTACAGAAATAGTGCCATTAATATTTAGACGAAAGGACAAAGGCAAACCACGTGTAACCAAAGATATGCGTGTATTAAATAAAATTACTTTACAAATAGTTTCTACAACTTTATTTATTTATCATTAGTATCATTAATTATTTATTTAGTTTTCCGAAGAAAATTTATAAAACCGTTTTTTTTAATTTATTTATTTTTAATTTTTTAATTTAATATTGTTATCAAATGATAGGTAACAGCATTGATAAATAAACATAATATTAACTTAAAATATTGAAAAATTATTGAACCAACAAACATATTTTTGTTAAATATAAATCTTTTAAGTACTAAAGAAAAAATAATAAATATCAAGATACAAATTCAAATTTTTAATTAATTCATTTAATATTATTATTATTGATTATCGATAAAGCTGATAAATATATTGTGTTTATTCAATAAATTATTTATGAAATGAATTTCTGTTTAAAAGTTAACCACTTTAAATGATGTTTGAATGTTGCGCGCGTAAAATATGACGACATACAGCGTTGTCAAATTGTGATATTTGTCCCTCACTACGCAATTATTCTTTTAAAACAAATAACAACTTTAAATATTTATATCTTTTTAACAAATCGATAAAAAAAATTTTTTTTAACTAAATATTAGTTTTTTAAAAAAATTCGTAAGAAAAGTTCTTAAGATATACACGAAACTATGCCTTTGTTATACTTCATTGGCCTATTGCATGTTAATTACGTACACTTTAATTATGAATATCTCGCTTCACAATCGGTCAAATTTAGATTCACATCATATTTCGATTTCATCAACATCTTAAGAAAAGTGGATTTACGAGTGAACGTTCTTTTTAATTTCAACAAGACTTGCAAACGAAGCTCAGAATTTGTAAATAGACTAAAGAAATTAAGAACATCTAGCATTATAAAACTTACCGTAAAAGATAAAATTACTAATTGAATAATTTGGACGCATCCTGCGGCTCTTAGAATAGTATAGAGAGCCAAATTTTCCTTCAGGATAAAGGTGCTTTTTAAACTTTCTATAATTAAAAAGGGAAACTGCTTTAATTTAGGTTTTAATAATTCAACAATTGTTTCCGGACTGATGTTCAATAAACAATCGGTTATTTGGACAAATTTTTCTTTGCCCCTGCTTTGGCTTTTATTTTCCAATGATGCTTTGCCCTTTGGTGCTGTGGCTAAAGCTTTTTTATCGAGTTTTTTAGGTTTGTACGTTAAAATTACAGTGAGTTTGTCCAATATTTTGTCATATGGGTTATCTGAAAGAAAAAACACCATTTTCATCATACTAAACTTTACAATCGAAGATGTACAGGCAAGTTTAAGCTATTGTGGTGAATAATAATGAAGTTTGTAGAGCAGCGTAAATCACATGAAATTAAAATAAAGTGTAACAAAAATGAATTACTTAAAAAAAAAGATAATTGGAAACTAATAAAGTTGATATTCTTGATTTTTCAAAAACACATTTCGAAATTGGCACAAAACTTTACAACCTCTTACCTTCTTTATTTAAATGCTCTCGTAATTCAATATCGAAAGCTGTTAATTCGTCAAAGGTGTCGTCTATTCTGTCCATTATATCTTTAACGCTCGGAGTAGAATACTCCAGTAATGATTCAATAATTAGTCGATCAATGCTATAGACTGGGAATGATAAAGCGATTCCAAATTGGTTAGCTGCTTTGTAATAATCTGAAAATAATAACAAATGATTCGTATGTTTAGTTAGTAACATAAGCAGCATACATAATTCTCTTTAATTAAATCCGAACATATACCAAATTATAGATGAGCCAATTAAGTACCCTGCTAGTTTCTTGGCTTAATTTTCAAGAGACCAGAGACCACGTTGACGTAAAACTATAACAGCATATTATTTTTAATTAGCTTTATAACTAGTGGTTTATATAGCAATTACAAGACTGATAGTATCAGGAATACAAAATCGGTTGGTGATGATGGAATATCAGCTGAGGTCCTCTTGGAGCTGCCGGAGTATGCCCTGGATGCCTTGGTGACTGCCGTTGATGATGTCTGGTCTAAGGGAATTTTTCTGTCCTGTTTAAAGAGTGTTTTAGTTGTCCCCTTACATAAGGGCGGTGATGTAGAGGATCCCTCGAACTTTCGACCGATTTTCCTATTGTCCACTCTGTCCAAGGTTATTGAAAAAAATTGTCAAAGGTAGAGTGTGGAACTACTTACAATCCCGTGGGATGTTTTCGGATTTCAGAGTGCCAAGAAAACGCATGATGCCATCTTTGGCTTCCTGGAGGGCGTATATCATTATAAGAATCGGGGGGAGAGTCGGTGACGGCAGTGTTTTGTGATCTGTCTAAGGCATTTGACTGCGTGGATCACGGGATACTGTTGGCTAAGCTCGAGAGGTATAGCTTTAGGAGGGCCTCGCTTGCTTGGTTTGGGTCTAATCTCAGGGGCCGAGGCCAATCGGTGGTGGTTTCTGGTCGGCGATCGCCAACATTGAGTATAGAATGTAGAGCCCCGTAGGGATCTGTTCTGGAACCGCCTCTTTTTTTTTAATATACATTAATGTCCTTGTTCGCATCAAAAATCCCGCCAATGAGACCTCCATTGTATGGCATAATAAGGTTATTGAAACCCTTAGATCGAGCATTTCTATCGAGTTATTGGAAATTAGCAAGTGGTGTAGCACTAACCGATTATCTTTTAAGGTCGGTTTTGGATGCAGTATGCAGGGGATACACTTGGATGACGACTCTTTGCGTGAGGAGTCTGCGGCCAGGTTTTTGGATGTTCTCATTGATATTGATCTCCGATTTAAAAATCACATAATGAAGCTGAGTAAGAGGCTTTCTTCGGGTTGCTTTGCTATCAGGGTTACGAGAAATAAACTTGGTCCTGATGTGGCGCGAACGGTTTATTTTGCATTGTTTGAGTCCCATCTCAGATATGGTATTCCTTTTTGGGGCTTTACCAGCCAATATCTTCTGAATATTTTGTTTTTACTGCAAAAGAACTTATGTCCGTAACTGGTCAAGATTCACCTAACCAACTAGTTACAAAGCTTAATTAATATTAAGATAAATTTAAACTAAATCAAAACTAAATTAATTGATTAATTAATTTAATGAATTAATACATACAGTCTGTCAAGTAAGAACGTCTCCGCGATAATTCATTTTTGGTAGATGCTAGGGATTCTAGGGATTCAACAAAACATCAGTAGAGGCAACCTTTCTCTACGACGCATTTTAGTAAAAGTATCAGTCGATTTGTGGCTAGAACGAATGATGGTAGATGGACAACAAAATTACTTAAATAGAGACCTTGGGAGAGCAGACGAAGTGTCGGAAGACCAATGAAAGGATGGACCGATGATATCCGGCTGATAGCAGCAATAGATGGCTCCATCTTGCACAGGATAGAGACAATTGGAAGAAACTTGAAGAGACCGATCTCCTGCAGTGGAGAAGCAGTGGCCTTTTAAAGAAGAAAGAGATCAATCGATTCCGAACTTTTGTCACACAAAATCCCAAATGAGTCATTTGTTAGCGCGTCGGTTCGAGGCAATCTTCCTTTGTTCCCATCCAAACACACATTCCACCGCAGCTAAATATATTAAAAAGTCGGTATCGTTTGTGAAGAAGTGGGTAAATGATTTTAACGAGACGAAAAATGTCGACGACTTGCCAAAACGTAGCCACGTTTTGGCAAGTCGTCATTCCGAAAGTCGAAAAATGAATCATGTCTTTGTTTCTACGGGACCCGAAATTGATGCTGCGTGAAGGAACGGTAAAATTAAGAACATCGAGTTTGAATATGTCCATGAGACCATTCGACAACATCTTCATGCTTATGATGTCAAATTCGGAACTACGTTGAGAAACCTTTGCTGGACGAAAATCACGTTGCGAAGCGGCTCGCTTGCACCCGACAAGAAGATACTAGAGTGGCCCTCACAAGCGCCGGACGCCAACCCATTGAAAACGTTTGGTCCCTTGTAAAAAGAAGGCGCAAAGGAAAGACTCTGAGGACTTTGACCCAGTTGTCTCGCGAGATTCGAAAAATTGGCAGGGTATGCAGAAAAATCTCGTCGATGCCAGGCGATTATTGATGCAAGAGGCGACTGGACAACTTGCTAAGATAATTGCGCCCTTGTTAGTACACCAAAGAATACATTGATGGCAAAAAATGTTCTCAAAACATATTTTTTCAAGAATACGAGCGGTCACGTTTTTACTCGACAGACTGTACCTGAAGTAACCTCTGTCTAGGTTATTTAAAAGTTACATTTTTAAAATAAAATTTGATTCAAGAATCTCGTCTTTCGTTTTTTTTTAAAAATTGTTCAAAATTTGCTTGCTTGGAAATATATTTATTTAAAAATTTTACTTCCAAATTGTTTTCAAAATTTACTTTTCAAATAAGTTTGCTACAATACTAAAAATAATTGTTTTTAGTCCATGTAAATGATTGTTAATCAGTAACTTAAATAATACGAATAAATTCAAAATATTTAAATTTAAGGCGAACAGTACCCACCAATATTCGCTTAGAAACAATAAGCGCTAGGTAATACTGGGACTAAAATGCAGAATTTAAATACTGAGGTGACTACCTAGACTTAAAGTTAACGAACTTAGCTTAGCTAATCGAACTTCCTGTTTCAAAACTGAGTAAAATATCACGTCCTGAAGTTTAGAAATGTACATTATACTTTTAAAATTTAAATATCTAATTACCTGTCGTGGGTGCCCCAAAAAAGATCAATAAGATACCACTTCTTTCAAATGGGTCTAGAGCGAGTTCAGATTCTGGCTCTACTATTTCAATTAATCAGAGGAATCCTCAAAATGATAGGTGGTTGCTTTTGTAGAAATGTCGTTATCAAACCCTTCTGCTGAGATGTACTCTTAAAATAAATTTTACATATTAAATTGAATAGATTTTTTTTATTTATTACGTTACCACTTAAACAGAAAAGAAATTTTAAAAAATTTCATTTGTAGTTAGAGGAAAATACACATCTACATGATATGTACAAAGCAATTCTTCTAACACCCTGTCCTACCCCCTGATATGATAACTTTCCAAAAGTTGTTCCAGCGAGTATAATTCTTCTATTTAAATCTGCAGTTTGTAATTTTTCATTGCCAACGCTTAAACAAAACAAGACGATCTCCTCCTCCGCAGTTCTAATCTTCCTGTTGGAATGTGGTAGCCATTGTTATGAATTAACTCTTTCCGATCTTGTCGGTCTTGTGCTTTTGTAATTAGTGTATGCACGGATTCGTTTGTCATATTTGTGTTTTGGTTTCAATTTTACCTTGTACCACCAGTTTCTGCATGTTATCTAGAAGTTTCCTCATTATGTGTCCAAAGTACCTTAACATGCGAAGATGGATTTCACTAAACGAATGATTTTTGATTTTTAATTCTCAAATTACATGATGGATTAGTACGGCGGGCAGTCCATGGAATGTTCAACATCTTTCTCCAGCAATACATCTCCGTGGCGTGAATCCTTTTTTTCTACTTCTGTTTTAGTGACCAAGTTTCACACCAGTACATTAATATGAAGAAAATCAGAGAGCACACCAATCTTATTTTTAGTTGTTTAACTGATGTTACTTTTCTATAGTTTGTTGAGTCTATCCATGGATGTTTTGGTTATTTCGCATCTTCTTCTGATTTCCATTTCCAAGAATCCATATCATTGTTATCATCGACATATAGCGATCTACTACTTCAAAATAGCCTATTTTTTTTAAAGGTCGGGTTTGTTCCTGTTTAAATCAATCCAATACCATAATCTTAGTTTTATTGTTCAAGACACAGTGCTAAACTTTCTGATTCTACTTTGTCAATTAAATATTTGATTTCATCTTTGCTACCAGCTATTAGAGTAGTGTGGTCAGTAGAGTGAACGGATCTCATAGAGGGGAAAAAAAATGTCGGAATCTTGTTCGTCTGGACCCCACAAAACGATTTCCCTTTCCAGATATTGAGATAGCCGAAATTTGAGCTCGATTAAACGACGTTAACCCGTGCCGCTCGTCGCTCAAAGTTTGAAAAAATCCAAATTTTTGGCCAAAAAGCTGACATATGGAGCCATAACTCCAGAACGGTAAATAATAGAAACACGCTTAATATCTCAAAAGAAAGCTAATGATTGTTCTTCAAAATTTATATTCTATACATAATTGTTGTTATTTTAAGTCAAAACCGAGTTACAACAGCCTTTAGCCCCAAAAACGTGACCTGGTACCACTAGGAGCATACTTCGTATATTTTGTTAAGTGATAAATTTTGCTTTTTTTTGGTATATTTTTGAGTTTAAAGTAGAAATATAATAAAAAAACAAGTAATACTGATAAGTCTAATGACATTTTTTATTTTAAAATATACAAATTAGGTATATAATACATACAAAACAGACACAGAAAAGATACAGACGTAGTATCTACATGAGTTGATAATTTTACATAGTTATCTAATCTATTCTAGAGCTTTTGTTAAAGTAGTTTTTGAAACGTCAGGATATAATGCTCGGCATTTACTTACAACTTGCAGGACATATTGCTTTTGGTCTTCATCTTTTGTCAGAAGGTCGTTAAAGTCGGTTATTAATTCAACACCACGCTCAGCCATATCATTAACTACTTTTAATGTTTTGACAATTTTCAATCCTTCTTGGAAGTCATTATTTTGAGGCCAGGTGTTTGGATGTTGTCTTAGGAAATCTGTTTTTATATTAAATTGGTCAAAGAATGTAAACATTTCTTTGGTAAGTAAATTTACCAATCCTTCATCAACTACCTCTTTTAAGTTTTCTTTCCTAACTTTTGGATTTACAACCCTAGCGTACTGTGATGGTTCATCTGTGCTACTGAGCAATTTATTAGCCATTAACAACTTTTCATCGTCTGTAATGGTGGGATCAAAAAACGATAATCCCACCAACTTTGCATTCAAATACCACAAATGGTTTGAAAATTTGGTCAGGGCTATTTCTGCAATGTCGTTGTCACATTCTTTATAGTCTAACAGACTATGCAAAATACCTAAATCTTGCCTTGGTGCAAGATGAGCTTTTGGAGCATTGAACCAAGCTTTACAATAAATTTTAACTAGGAAAACAGAAATGGCACGCACAGAACTTTCTTCTTCTTTAGACATCTTAAATTGACGACGAAGAATGAAAATTTTTGAGCAGTAAATAGCCTTTGCCATCCACCTAGCGTGATGAATGGCTCCTGGAGTTCTAAAACCCCACCACATTGCCGTCTAGTGATCCAACAAATACGAGAACCAACTGCAATAGCTCCTTGTAGTCATCTCTGGGGTGGCTCTCAGTTAATTTGGTCTCGAATTCAGCAGTAACATTTGCAATTACTTCTGGAGTTAGCTGCTTTTGTATTAGATTGTCACTGATACCTGTGTCGTATTGTCCTTTGTCTATCTTGGGCCACGCAGTGAGGAATCTCTTGAAAATGTCTGGATGAGGTCCAGTGGTTGATCCCATTTTTGTGTCGAATACGCCTCTTAACAGAATTTCCAAGATATGGTGACGGCAAGCTAGGTATAACAATTCTCTTCCTAACATTTGCTCCAATATGACGCATGCTCCTTTGAGTCTTCCCGTGTTGGATGCTGTAGTGTCGAAGCACATCGCCTTGACGGTGTTGAGAAGACCCCATTTATGTAGGCATTCATATACGGGCTACGGCTTGCTCCTCTCCAGAGCTGTTTGCTGTTACAGGAACTCCCAGCAGCTGTTCCTTTTCGCCATATGAAATAGCTATAGCTATTCGCTCACATTGTTCATTTTTTAAAACACCCGGTAAAAGTTTACCGTCCCAATGGACAACCACGGGCTCTTTTTCAGGAATGTTTACTTTATCAAAAAATTTTTTTATTATATTGTTCTCTGAACATTTGCCTTCTATCATGTAATAAAGTTTTCGAGACTTTGTACTCAAGAGGGTCAAGGTTTAGTGCTTCTAGAGTAGCTATTAAAATTCTCGTGGCATTACTGTCGGATACCTTACATCGATCTAATAAAATGGACAATTTCATGTTTAAAATCTCTTTAACGCCCCTTGCAAATGAAACTTTCATCCTCTTGCTCTCAGATGGTCCTGGATCTTCTGCAGCTTCTTCAGGGATGTCCATTTCCTCCAAGCTCTCAAGTTCCTGGTAGATGCTGTCCTCTTCAGTGTCTTCTTCTCCTTCTTCGAACTTGTCTTCATCGTCCGTCTCTAAGAAGCAACAAAAGAAAGAGAAAAAAAAAGACTATAAAAACTTGTCGTTTTAGCAGAATAGTAATAATACATAGGTACTAAATTACCTACTTCTAATTATCAAAAGGTATTATTTAAAAAATATAAACTCAAGCATAAAGATGCCAAATCATGCTCTCATGTACAATTTTCTTTCAATTATAATGAAACTATTTACTTATTTGTTTATCTATTTCTTAGAATACTAATAATAAAAAAAAAACTCACCAATATCAAAAGTTGCTTGTTGGATTTGTCGGTTCATTTTTGCAAGTTCCTTTTGCACCTTGATTTCTTCAGCTCGAGACAACTTGAGATCCACTCCAGTCATGGAACCTGGGTGGCCCTTCTGCCTCTGTTTCACGAGAAACGCCTTATCTTCTTCCGATTTCATCAGAGCCAAGGCATCTTGTTGAGCAATATCAAAGAGATCATCCAACTTTTCAACAAACTGTTTAAATTTGTTCTTGGCCGTTTTCGATGTTTTCTTCCGGTCTTTTTGAAGAGTTCTCCACTCGGCGTAAAGTTTTTTCCAGCTTAGTAATTGCATCTTGCTCATGTTTAGTCGGGATTCGAGCTTTCTCCCAAAAAATGAACACTTCTCGTATTGTAAGTTTTGCTGATTCTCTTACAGTTAATTTCACAGTACATAAATTATAAAAAATAAAGCACACAAAACTTGACGATTTAAGGGTAGTTTACAACCGGTGATCTGGTGAATGGGATAGCCCACAAGAAATATTTTATCCTTTGTCCGGCTTTGTACACCTGATGTCGATGCCATTTCAGAGGCCAATAGGTAAATAACAGTTAACTTGGAAAATGAAACAAAATATAATGCAAACTTTAATTTCAATAAAATGTTTTCAAATGTCTTTTAAAATAATACTATAATAGTTATAAAAACAATAACACACACACATGGAAAATTAAAAAAAAAACGTTAAAATATCTTCACTAGATAATTGTTCGATCTAACCAGCTCAAAGGCACTTTAGAAACTAAACTGAATAAATAAAAGGTCGGTTGTACGCTGAAGTAAAATCACCATCCCTAAAATCGAAATTAGATTCACCCTCCTTTTTACCTGTCAAAACGGGTCTTTCTTTGGTAAACTAGTCAGGTAATCCCCATATAATAAAAGATTAAATTTGAACAAAAGGCTCTTTATGTTTGAAAATTGAGTTCCAAAATACTTTTTTTAACAAAAAAATGTTAATTCCGAGACACATTATGTAAAAACCCGTAAAATTCTTAGAATACTCCCAAACTGGCTCCTACTGGTACCAGGTCACGTTTTTGGGGCTAAAGGCTGTTGTAACTCGGTTTGGCTTAAAATAACAACAATTATGTATAGAATATAAACTTTGAAGAACAACATTAGCTTTCTTTTGAGATATTAAGCGTGTTTCTATTATTTACCGTTCTGGAGTTATGGCTCCATATGTCAGCTTTTTGGCCAAAAATTTGGATTTTTTCAAACTTCGAGCGACGAGCGGCACGGGTTAACGTCGTTTAATCGAGCTCAAATTTCGGCTATCTCAATATCTGGAAAGGGGAATCGTTTTGTGGGGTCCAGACGAACAAAATTCCGACATCGATTTTTTGCGGTCACCCTAGTGGTCAGCTTACCTCAAATTTGTATTTTTTTACCGTTTATGGCTACACCACCTTCCCAGTTATGTAATGCTTTTCTCATTCGCCATATATTATATATTAAATAGCTGAGGAGAAAGGATACAACCCTATCTTACCTCGCGCTCTAGATTAAATTCTTCTGATTGCCCGTCATTAACTTTAATAGATCCTGTTGTGTTTTAATACGTTATTTATTAAAATTATAAAGTGTTCAGGGACTCCCATTGTCTTCAGTACTGTTCATAATTTATTCCAGTTAACGCTGTCAAATGCTTTGCTATAATCGATAAAGCATATGTATACAGGTGCATTGTATTCTCGTTCCTTCTCAATTAATTGCCTGAGATTCAGAATGTGCTCTCTGGTTCCTCTATCAAGTACAAAACTAGTTTGCTTTGGTGGAATCTGTGGCTGCAGATAGGCTCTTAGTCTGCAATTTATTATATTGCTCGTGTGAGATGTGAGGATGATTGTGCGGTAGTTATCACTATTAGCACTCGACACCACTGTCGTGTTTGCCAGAGTAGACTTCAGAGCTGATGAATTAACTCAATTCCTGATTCGCCAGTTAGTTTTAGTGTTTCAACTGTTATTGAATCAGGCCCTGTCGCCTTTCCGTTTTTGAGTTTCTTCCATGCCATTTCTAATTCACTTCGTAAAATATTTGGTTCATTGTGACATTTGAGGCAACTCTCAACTCAACTATCTTCGCTTATTTGTTGAATATTGACGTTTCCAAGCCGCGGGTATTTCGTGTGTGTCTGTTTGAAATTACCCATATTCGTTTTCGATTTCCTCAAGTTTTAGCTTTAAAAATGTCTTGCTAAAAATTTTATTTTCCTCAATTTCTTTACATATGTTGGCATAATAGCTGTTTTTTGTCTTGTCTACATGAGTTGCGTATTTCTCTATTTAATGTATGCCATTTCCGTTTTTCATCATTTTTATGGAGCCTTGTCCTCACAAGGTCTTTCCGTTATTCTATAAGTCTGATAGCCAGTGCTTATGTTTAACTATTTTTGTTTGTTATGTTAGGTTTCTCTAGAGCGTCAGATATACATTGCTTGATTCCTTCCCATGCTGTGTTTGGTGTTTCTTCAGTTATAGTGTTATAGTTAATTTAGTCCAGGTATTTTTAAAACTCAATTGGATCATGTATAGATAATTTCGGAGAGTGTTTGGTTATGTTCTTATTTTTCAGTTTGATACAGACTTTTACCATCCGAGGTAAGTACGTGCTGGCCTAAATGATGATTTTATTCTGGTCTTTCCCAAGATAAAATGTATCTGGTTACGGGCCTTATCGCCCTACTTTTTCCAGGTAAATACTCTTCTTACATGGTGACAGAAGGGCATCACCCATCTCGGCCCAAGGAAGCAGGTAGTCTGCATAAAAATAGCCTATCTAGGCC
The DNA here is from genome assembly GCA_019049505.1 of Pachyrhynchus sulphureomaculatus. Lineage (NCBI taxonomy): Eukaryota > Metazoa > Arthropoda > Insecta > Coleoptera > Curculionidae > Pachyrhynchus > Pachyrhynchus sulphureomaculatus. Next base: position 179,297,908 of record CM032447.1, on the reverse strand, counting down.
CGAATTTAAAACTTGTCCGGTTTTGGAATAGACCATCTAGGCCCGGACTGTAATTAATTTTTGATTTGCCAAATTAATGAGCCAAAAAGAGAGAAGTAAGTTTTTCACAGAAAACAAATGGTAAATAATAATAAAAATAATAAATAAATTTAAAGTTACATTTTATTAAAACGGGAAAATAATACTGTACAAAAATTACAAAACTAAATTTAATTAATACAAAATCCTATTACCTATTTGTGTGAATGATAATGGGAGACAATTTTTACATATGTTAATTTTGATATCTCCTTACTTTCGTTCGTGGTTTTATTTGGTTCTACAGATGAACTTGCCCAAATGTGTGGTGGAAATTTGGAATCGTTAGTTAAATATTCGAAAAAATAAAAATCTTCAACGTCTTTAGGTTCTAAGAAGAGAAACCCAAAACAATAATGCAACCATTTTCCTGTTTCTGATTGGTCCTCTTTGTAATATTGTGTTAGATCCTTCTTTTGTATTTGACGATACCACGCTTGGGTCAAATGAAACCTGCAGCCAGTTATTTTGATGTCATTCCACAGTTGAGCCACCGCGTTATCAATTACATTTCAAAATCTAGTACTATTTCTCTTGGTGAAAATGCTAAATTAATATTGTTACATAATTCTAGTGTCTTAAACAAGCATGTCCTATAGGTTTCTTCAGAGTTATTTTTAAATAAACAGAAAACTAAACAAATATACGGTTCCTGACTTAGGTTTGTACGAATGGTTTTGATTTAAAGAAGATAGTACTCGATCAGATGAATTGCCGATGGTTTTCAAATAAGCATTACATCCATCTTTAATGTACCTCCACGTCGTTTCTCCCGAAGATAATTTCCGATTATGCTCTTTAAATTTAAATTGATTTAATACTAGTATTTTACCTCGTTGGCTAGTAATTTCACATAATTCAGCAGAACAAGTAAAAGCCATTTTTTTGAGATATAATGCACGTTAGACGATCACTGTTTGGTGATATATAACCAAATTTCTTAAATAATTCCCGAACAAATACCCAATTACTAATCATTACCTACAAATCATTTTATTACTTAATTACTTCATTATCTTATTACTTGGGGCCGAGATGAGCACTTTTACAAACTTTAAAAACCGTTCCTTTTTTGGGGCCGAGATGGACGATGCCCCGACAGAAGGCAGTATTCATAACTGTAAAATTATTCTCTGTCGCAAACTGTATCGGCCGTTCTCCTCGAACCGTTTTTCTCATCCCTATTCCACATCGGCCCACAACATGTCTAATATGATCGTCTTGTATTGTATCGTCGATTTGGGCATTAAGAGGACTTTTACCTCAGGCAGTCAGTCACGAAAATCGGAGAACTATGTTTTTTTGTGATCTAAAGAGTTCAATTCCTTAGCTAAGAAAGTTAACTTATGCTGGTGATTAATAATTACATAATTAATACAATAAAAACATTATTAGTGGGTAGGTGAGGTGTAGATTTCTTTTTTTTTTTCCAGTCTGTACATTCTAAAACACAGTGTTAGATTTATGACATTACAGATGACAACTCTGAACTAAATTACTGAATATAAGTCAATCTTACCAAGTAGCAGAGCATTTAATTCTTTTGGTGAATATTTTGCCAGGGGGTCTATAACATCTTGAGTACTAAAAGATGAATATAAAATTGACAAATTGGTAGTAAGGACAGATGGACATGCTGCGATTATATTAATAGGAGACATATAACGATGAAACTTACAACGATACACAGGCTTCAGAATATATTTTTATTTCAACAGGTATCTCAGCTGTCTGAGACATGCCTCAAAATAAATATATAGAAAAGTCGTTTTCTAATATTGCATGATCTTAAACAAAGCAAAAAATCAGTGTGTGATTTAAAAATTTTAGTAAATCTTCATTGAAAGTGAAATGTCGTTGTGATACTCGTTCTCCTCGTATATGTTCAGATTTAACAAGGTACTTATTCTATATATATATATATATATATATATATATATATATATATATATATATATATATATAAATCGACTCCAACGATTTTGCTTCATTTAACACCGATCCTTGAATTTAGTACTTTTGATATCTTTAGAATGCTGATTTTCTACTCTTTCCAATAATACCAAAAACATTTGGATTTCCAAAAAGTTTTACTGATTAAAACGGTTTTACTCAATAGAACCGTTTTTGCTCGCCTAGCATTCCTTTACTGGAACCAGGACCGGTCCTAGCTTTTTTGCCGCCGTAGGTAAACTCAAAAAATGCCGCCGCACACAAGCTTAAAGAAAACTATGTTAACCTAGAAAATGGCATATAATTGAATTAAGACATATAATACTAATACAGATTTACGAAAAATTGTTTTATCAAAAAACAAAGTTTACGTTTTTAACGAGCTAACAACAAACTTACAAATTAAAACTAGTACCTACTATTTTCAGAGATAATTTAAATATAATTTTAAAACAGTATGAACAAAACTAGTACAATAATATACAACAGGGGTGCTCAAACTTGAACTGCTGGCGATCTACCTCAATATTGTTAGACTACGATCGATCGACTCTGAGAGGCTGCAAGTAAGTGTGATGCAGGATTGTCGTCTAGGTAGGGTGTATCGTGGCACAGATATTAGTTTTCCGCACAATATGCATTTTTTTAGTCAAGGTAAATGTAGGTCTGCTCTAAAATGTCAATGAAAAAACTCATAATTATTCAAAATTGCGAGTTTATTGGTTCTTACAAAACAAACGAGTTCTAGTGTCTAAACTTAACTAAAGAGTGACTTTGGATGTTGAAGCGTAGCACTGCATGTCCTCAGCATACTTTTCATAAGATGGTACGTAATTACCGAGTGCTAATCGCAAGCATGATGACATATGTTCGTCAGTTGGTCGATTGCGATATTTTAACTTAATTATCTTCATTTCAGAAAATGCAGACTCGCACAAGTAAGTTGACCCGAACATTGCGTCAGTTGAAGGGCGATTTGCCTTAGATTCGGATATTTATCTTCAGATATAAAACATCAGAATTTTGTATCAGATGCTGTGGCTTTGAGATGTATATCTGATATAATCTGCACTAACTCATTTTCAACAGAACATGAGTCCATGTTAAACTGACTTGCTATTTCAGTAGCTAATTCCTCAATGTTTTTACACGAAAAAAGATAACTTATAAATGATGCGATATTTGCCAATTTACTGAAATCATAAAAACGTATTTCGAATTGGCCCAAAATATTTAATAATTCTGCCTCATAAATATCATAATTCAATTGAGGAATCCTTGCTTTCAATGACGGAAAATTTTTCAGATCCTTTCTTTTCAGTTGATCTGTCATAAGTTGCAATTTACTTTTGAATGCGTTTATTGCGCTAATCATCGCAATAATAGTTTTTCCTTTACCTTGAAGCTATTAATAGTGTTTAAATGAATTGTGATGTCTGTCAAAAATGCCAAATCAGTCAGCCATTTTCCGTTTTTCAGCATCGGAGTGTCATCACCTCCTTCGTCCAGAAAAGCTGTTATTTCGGGCAATAATTCTTGAAACCTTTCTAGGAATTTTCCGCGACTCAACCACCTGACGTCCGTGTGAAGAACTAAATCAGTGTGTTCAGCTGACTCACTATTTTCCAACTGCAATTTAAAGAGCCGTCGTTGCAAGCTACGTGCACGGATAGAATTCACAATTTTTATTGCAATGCCCATAATCTCCTCCATGTTTAGAACTTTTGAACACAAAACTTGTTGATGTATAATGCAATAGAAGGAGAAAAATGAAGGGAAATCATCATTAGCTCGACACAATGCTACAAAACCGTTTTTGTTTCCAGTCATTGCTGGTGCTCCATCGGTTGTAATGCACACATATATTGGTAGCTTGTAGAATTGAATAATTGAAGAAAACGTCATATATATCTTCGCCACGGGTCTTTCCTTTCAGAGGAATCATTGTCAAAAACTCTTCCTTAGCCGACATGTCATTGAATACCATTCGAATAAAAATACACAGCTGGGCAATGTCTGTCATATCGGTGGATTCGTCGAACTGTAAAGAAAAGTATGTACATTCCATGATATCATGTTTTAGTTTATCTGCCTGACTCATGACTTCAACACGCCTTGTGACAGTCGGGCGAGATAACTGAAGTTCTCTAATAGCAGACATAATCTCTGTTTTATTTTTAAAATCTCCAAATAAAGTCTCACCCGCTTCAATAAATGCTTGCTTCACAACCAATCCATCATCAAATGTGTTTCGCTAATATATGACATATTTTAAATGACGCGAACGTTGCAGCTTTTGATTGTTTGGCTGGTCTTGTGAACATGGTTTGTTCTTTTTTTCAAACAAGCTATCAAATCACGTACTTTTACGTTTTCTTAATTCACTCTGTGACGGAAAATCCTTTTCATAGTTTTTACAAACCGTTTTTATGATGCCTCTCTAAGTTCCCACGCTTAGGCATTGCAGCTGACACACGGCAAATGAGACAAATGCACTTATCCTTTACTATACAAAAGAAAAAATCTTCCTCCCAATCGTTATTAAAATGATAAGTTTTACTTTTCTTCGCCGCACTCATTTTGGACTATTTATTAATAAACTTTGTATCGATGTATCGCCTTCAAGTTACAACTCAGACTGACTCCTATTCCTGCAGGCGCAACATTTATATCGGCGCGAACAAAGTCTCGAATGTTCCCGTCAAACACGCCGCCTGAAGTTTCTAGAAATATCGACGGGAGTCAAAAACGCAGCTTTTTCTTGCACAAGTACCGCACGTTCCTTTGATAAATCCGCCTTTTGCCGCTAGCAGGGGGTTATTACGATAAAAGAAAGCGATGAGGGGGTTATTCTGGCCTAATTGTGGATCGAATAAATTTTAGTAGCTTATTCATTACATTTTGTTTTAGTTATCTAAAACAAGATCTGTGAATAGTTCTATATCGGAATTTTTTTCTCGAGATCGACTCAGAAAGCACTCGCGATTGACTTGTCGATCGCGATCGACCGTTTGAGCACCCCTGATATACAAAGTCTAAACCTAAATTAAAACAAATTTTTTTCGAAATTTCATTTCTGCAGAATCGCGAATAATTTCTTTCAGATCTAATTTAATACTCAATTCGTATTCAATGGCCAACATTGCTAACCCATTAAGACGATTTTTGTGTAGTCATAGTTCTTAAATAATTTTTTATGATTTTTAATTTAGAAAAATGTTGTCAAAGAATTCATTCGATCTTAATTCTTTAAAAAAAAATGAATGAGCTATTTAATAAATTAGTAGCTTGGGATAAATCAAAATCTTTGGAGTGAAGTAGCTTACTTATCAGATTAATACGATTCAAAATTTTATACTAAATAACGATTGAACATAAAAACCTAAATTGTTTTATTGTGGACAACAACCGCTGACCTCATCTCGAATGATATTATCTATTGCGGCATTCTCATAAATACTTAATAAAGCATCATGAATATTTCCTATTTGAAAACGTAAAGGTTTTAGGGAATCGATACGACTTTCTCAACGAGTGTCGCTCAATGGTTTCAATATAAGAGTATTGAGGTGTTCTCTTAATATGGCCCACCGAAAAGTCGATGAGGCAAAAAATGTATATAGCTTTTGAACCATATTAAAAAAGTTCGCTGCCTCCAAAGAAGATTTTTACCATATCGTTAATTACTAAGTTTACGGAATGACTGCTGCAAGGTACGTAAAATGCTCTAGGGTTTAAAGTTTTAATTCTTGATCGTATTCCCGATTTATCGCCTCTCATATTTGAACCATTGTCGTAACCTTTACCTCTCATATTTTCCACTTTCAATCGATTTTTCCCTAACTCTTCCGATAAAACTTGAGATAATTCCTTACCACTCTCAATAGGAAGAAACCCCAAAAAATTTTCATTAATTTTATATTCAAATCCCTATTCTGATTGATCGGTAGAAACATATCTTACTACAAATGTCATTTATTCAACCTTACTCGCATCGGAAGTGCAATCAAGGATAATCTAATAATATTTCGCTCTTTAAACTTGTTTTATTATATAAGACTTTATGTTATCGTGTAATAATCCAATAATTTAATTTTGGATGTTTTCCCAAAATATGACACTTTATTTCTTCATTGTTGAGGATTCTACTAACGTGTTCCTCCATTATTGGGTCAAATTCAGCTAGCAATTGTATTAGCTTTAGGCAATTTCCATTATTATGTTCATAAAGCTTGTCGCTTGTACCCTGGAATGCTAGAGAACTTTCTCCAAGCAATTTAATAACTGACATTATACGTAAAATCACTTTAAGCCACTATTTAATTTCAGCATTAATAATTTCTGTGTAGCTGAATTTACTGTTTGACAAATTTCCAACCTTCGTTTTAGCTCTATCCATGATTTCAAATTATTTTGAGTCTTCATGCTTTCTTAATACCTCACCAATATTTTTCCAGTTTCTATAACCCTCATTTGAAAAGGAACTTAATTTTGAATAATCAAAAAGTGTGCAACAAAAACAGAACACGGAATCTTTAAATACAGAATATATCAGCCAATCTCCCGCGACTTGTTCTCCATTTTTTAAAATTCTATGATAGTGTCTTCGATTTGGATTTTAATTGTCAAACGGGAAATCGTAATGGAATAAAGGACCTTTTCTAACTAGAAATATTCGATCTGAGTCGCTTATAAGATCGAGCCATAATTCTGGGTCTGATAGAATTAGGTTTAGGCTTCCTTCATTTCCCGTGGTAGTATCCATTGTCTCAAAACATGTTGAATTTTGTTCCTAGCAATTTCATCTTTATTATTGGTGTCGCCTTGACAATCCAAATCCAAATTAGAATTGACGGTAGTGTCAGATCCCGGCAACCGCATGCCTCTTTGTATTGTTCGAAACTACTTGCATCTTTTAAGAAGCTATGCAACGCTCCTGCTTGCTTTTGAAGCTGGGTTTGCTTCTCCAATCTCTCTTTTTTATATTGACTACCAGATAGCCTTTTTCTTCCGTCAAACATTCTAAAACAAAACAATCTATTTAAGTATCTGATACCGTAATACGACAAAGGCATGATTCAAAGCTTAAAAGTCGTCCCAATAGAGGGCGGAACCTAACCATAAAATTTACATTCAACAATAACGAATTTATTAGTACATGTACAAGGTATTATTAGCGCAGAAAAATCTCAAGTACAAAGATTACAATACGAATCTAAAGCCTCTCTTACCTTTTAGCAAAATGAAATCACTACTTTCCACATCCACTACACTTGTAATTAACTAACTCAAACTGTATCACTACCACAACCGGACGTTGATGCATAAATAAAGCATTGTTTTAAATCTGACTCTCTCTTATACGTGAGTGGAAAAAGCTTGTTGAATCCTGTCTGCGGTGCCGTCGCGGGCGCATCTCACAATTTACGTATAGAAATACCCAGAACTTCTAGGTATTTCTATAGACAGGAATAGACATTCTTCTGGCAGAAGCCCGTCTATTCCTGTTGTGTTTGATTTTACTACTCACTTATTATCTAGATTCATGTAATCGAAATATATTTTTGTGGGTTGTGTTTATTTTTTGTCGCTCTAGTAATTCAGGCGGTTTTGCCGCCCCTCAATTTTGCCGCCGTAAGCAGTTGCCTACCTTGCCTACCGCCTAGAGCCGGCCCTGCCGGAACTTGAATCGTCAACATCTCTGCTGTACCTACTTAGTAATTACGTCATCGAAAAATGGATAGCACCCCGGAGACAGCACAAGTCATTGCCCTATTGCAAGAAGGGCATAGCCAACGTGTAGTCCTTGCGCAACTGCACCTGAGCCAGTCAGCTGTCTCCAGAGTCTACAGACGTTACAAAGAGACTGGTACCTTTACACAGAGACCATGATCAGGAAGAAGAAGGTGTACCTCGGAGCGAGACGGCCGCTTCATTGTCAACACAACTTTAAGAAATCGCCACTTGACCGGCGTTGAGGCCCAGCAGGAGCTCCGACAAGGTCGTGCTCGGACTGTCAGTCATTAGACAGGCAGAAGAAGACTTAAAGAAGCCAACTTAACTCCAAAGAGATCAGCTAACGGATCCAAATTGACAGCAGCCCATCAACAAGTGCGACTCAGATTTGCCCGACAACATGTCGACTGGACCCGAGAGCAATTGGGCTCCATTTTATTCTCCGACGAGGCATCTCATTGGATGCGAAAACCTATTTGGTTTTCGTGACTGATGAGACTCATAGCGGTAAATTAACTGCTCTCCGGTACATCGAGGAGATCCTGCAGGAATACATGGTTCCTTACGCTTGAGATTGTTGGTGATAACTTCGTGCTAATGCACGGTCACATGCTGCTGCATCGATGCGGCAACACCTGACAGAAGTGGAAATACCCATATTAGATTGGCCTGCGCGGAGCCCTGACCACCATCTAATGGAGCATATTTAGGATAAGCTCTAAAAAATGATTCGAGCCAGAAATCCAGCCCTTGGCTGAGGAACTTAAAGGTTGCGATGGCGGAAGAGTGGAGAGAAATCTCACAGACAGTGGTGAAAAAGCTTCACCGGCTTGAAGCAGTAATAAGGGCTAGAGGGGGTAATACAAAATATTGATCTCGGTTTTTATCAATAAGTTTAATTGTTAAACTTAAAATTTGTTTAATTTTTCCTTTCTCTTACCCCTATTTTCAATCCTTGTTCTCCTTATTTCCCCTTTCAATCATTTTATTCAGTAAAAAGCATGAGATATGCTATGGAATCTCATATCATTAGAAAGAGACTTGAATGGTCTTTCAAATGTACTTAAAATCCGTTAAAAATATATGAAGACTAAATTCTAGGATCCGTGCTAAATGAAGCCAAATAATTTGAGTCGATTTTTTTTGCTCACCAGTATATATATATATATATATATATATATATATATATATATATATATATATATATATATATATATATATATATATTTATATTTATATATATATATATATATATATATATATATATATTATATATATATATATATATACACCAGTATATATATATATATATATATATATATATATATATATATATATATATATATATATATATACAAACAATATTAAAATATTTTACAGGTTACTTGGGGAATCCCTACAAAACAACTATTTGATATATCCCCATTAAACTGAATGACGACCTCAGTTTTCGTTCTGAAGAGTCTGTACAAACGCTATAATGCAGCGCTGGCCATGTCGGCGAATGCTGTCTTAATAGCGGTCTTTAATAACGACTCGTTTGTACTTGTTACTAACACTTTTAACTATGCTACAATAGTTCAAGGAATTCAAATCTGGACTGAGTTAGCCTCGGGCGGCAGCAGCAGCGAGATCACAGTATCGAGTAGCAGCAGCAGCAAGAGCACCTGAAATTTCCAAATGAGATTTTGGCGAAACGTCGTGCAAATTAATTGTTAGGCGAACGGATTGAAACCTCAAATTTTAATGTATATATATATATATATATATATATATATATATATATATATATATATATATATTAGGGTGACCGCAAAAAATCGATGTCGGAATTTTGTTCGTCTGGACCCCACAAAACGATTCCCCTTTCCAGATATTGAGATAGCCGAAATTTGAGCTCGATTAAACGACGTTAACCCGTGCCGCTCGTCGCTCAAAGTTAAAAAAAAAATCCAAATTTTTTGCCCAAAAACCTGACATATGGAGCCATAACTCCAGAACGGTAAATAATAGAAACACGCTTAATATCTCAAAAGAAAGCTAATGTTGTTCTTCAAAATTTATATTCTATACATAATTGTTGTTATTTTAAGTCAAACCGAGTTACAACAGCCTTTAGCCCCAAAAACGTGACCTGGTACCAGTAGGAGCCAGTTTGGGAGTATTCTAAGAATTTTACGGGTTTTTACATAATGTGTCTCGGAATTAACATTTTTTTGTTAAAAAGTATTTTGGAACTCAATTTTCAAACATAAAGAGCCTTTTGTTCAAATTTAATCTTTTATTATATGGGGATTACCTGACTAGTTTACCAAAGAAAGACCCGTTTGACAGGTAAAAAGGAGGGTGAATCTAATTTCTATTTTAGGGATGGTGATTTTACTTCAGCGTACAACCGACCTTTTATTTATTCAGTTTAGTTTCTAAAGTGCCTTTGAGCTGGTTAGATCGAACAATTATCTAGTGAAGATATTTTAACGTTTTTTTTTTTTTTTAATTTTCCAAGTGTGTGTGTTATTGTTTTTATAACTATTATAGTATTATTTTAAAAGACATTTGAAAACATTTTATTGAAATTAAAGTTTGCAATATATTTTGTTTCATTTTCCAAGTTAACTGTTATTTACCTATTGGCCTCTGAAATGGCATCCACATCAGATGTACAAAGCCGGACCAAGGATAAAATATTTCTTGTGGGCTATCCCATTCACCAGATCACGGTTGTAAACTACCCTCAAATCGTCAAGTTTTGTGTGCTTTATTTTATAATTTACGTACTGTGAAATTAACTGTAAGAGAATCAGCAAAACTTACAATACGAGAAGTGTTCATTTTTTGGGAGAAAGCTCGAATCCCGACTAAACATGAGCAAGATGCAATTACTAAGCTGGAAAAACTTCACGCCGAGTGGAGAACTCTTCAAAAAGACCGGAAGTAAACATCGAAAACGGCCAAGAACAAATTTAAACAGTTTGTTGAAAAGTTGGATGACCTCTTTGATATTGCTCAACAAGATGCCTTGGCTCTGATGAAATCGGAAGAAGATAAGGCGTTTCTCGTGAAACAGAGGCAGAAGGGCCGCCCAGGTTCCATGACTGGAGTGGATCTCAAGTTGTCTCGAGCTGAAGAAATCAAGGTGCAAAAGGAACTTGCAAAAATGAACCGACAAATCCAAGAAGCAACTTTTGATATTGGTGAGTTTTTTTTTAATTATTAGTATTCTAAAAAATAGATAAACAAATAAGTAAATAGTTTCATTATAATTGAAAGAAAATTGTACATGAGAGCATGATTTGGCATCTTTATGATTGAGCTTATATTTTTTAAATAATACCTTTTGATAATTAGAAGTAGGTAATTTAGTACCTATGTATTATTACTATTCTGCTAAAACGACAAGTTTTTATAGACTTTTTTTTTCTCTTTCTTTTGTTGCTTCTTAGAGATGGATGATGAAGACAAGTCCGAAGAAGGAGAAGAAGACACTGAAGGGGACAGCATCTACCAGGAACTTGAGAGCTTGGAGGAAATGGACATCCCTGAAGAAGCGACAGAAGATCCAGGACCATCTGAGAGCAAGAGGATGAAAGTTTCATTTGCAAGGGGCGTTAAAGTGATTTTAAACATGAAATTGTCCATTTTATTAGATCGATGTAAGATATCCGACAGAAATGCCACGAGAATAATTAATAATAAAAATATGACACAGGTATCAGTGACGATCTAATACAAAAGCAGCTAACTCCAGAAGTAATTGCAAATGTTACTGCTGAATTCGAGACCAAATTAACTGAGAGCCACCCCAGAGATGACTACAAGGAGCTATTGCAGTTGGTTCTCGTATTTGTTGGATCACTAGACGGCAATGTTGTGGGTTTTAGAACTCCAGGAGCCATTCATCACGCTAGGTGGATGGCAAAGGCTATTTACCGCTTAAAAATGTTCATTTTTCGTCGTCAATTTAAGATGTCTAAAGAAGAAGAAAGTTCTGTGCGTGCCATTTCTGTTTTCCTAGTTAAAATTTATTGTAAAGCTTGGTTCAATGTTCCAAAAGCTCATCTTGCACCAAAGCAAGATTTAGGTATTTTGCATAGTCTGTTAGACTATAAAGAATGTGACAACGACATTGCAGAAATAGCCCTGACCAAATTTTCGAACCATTTGTGGTATTTGTATGCAAAGTTGGTGGGATTATCGTTTTTTGATCCCCCCATTACAGACGATGAAAAGTTGTTAATGGCTAATAAATTGCTCAGTAGCACAGATGAACCATCACAGCACGCTAGGGTTGTAAATCCAAAAGTTAGGAAAGAAAACTTAAAAGAGGCAGTTGATGGAGGATTGGTAAATTTACTTACCAAAGAAACGTTTACATTCTTTGACCAATTTAATATAAAAACAGATTTCCTAAGACAACATCCAAACACCTGGCCTCAAAATAATGACTTCCAAGAAGGATTGAAAATTGTCAAAACATTAAAAGTAGTTAATGATATGGATGAGCGTGGTGTTAAATTAATAACCGACTTTAACGACCTTCTGACAAAAGATGAAGACCAAAAGCAATATGTCCTGCAAGTTGTAAGTAAATGCCGAGCATTATATCCTGACGTTTCAAAAACTACTTTAACAAAAGCTCTAGAATAGATTAGATAACTATGTAAAATTATCAACTCATGTAGGTACTACGTCTGTATCTTTTCTGTGTCTGTTTTGTATGTATTATACACCTAATTTTTATATTTTAAAATAAAAAATGTCATTAGACTTATCAGTATTACTTGTTTTTTTTATTATATTTCTACTTTAAACTCAAAAATATACCAAAAAAAAGCAAAATTTATCACTTAATAACAAAACATACGAAGTATGCTCCTAGTGGTACCAGGTCACGTTTTTGGGGCTAAAGGCTGTTGTAACTCGGTTTGACTTAAAATAACAACAATTATGTATAGAATATAAATTTTGAAGAACAACATTAGCTTTTTTTTGAGATATTAAGCGTGTTTCTATTATTTACCGTTTTGGAGTTATGGCTCCATATGTCAGCTTTTTGGCCAAAAATTTGGATTTTTTCAAACTTTGAGCGAGGAGCGGCACGGGTTAACGTCGTTTAATCGAGCTCAAATTTCGGCTATCTCAATATCTGGAAAGGGGAATCGTTTTGTGGGGTCCAGACGAACAAGATTCCGACATTTTTTTTTTCCCCCTCTATGAGATCCGGTCACTCTAATATATATACATATACATATATATATATATATATATATATATATATATATATATATATATATATATATATATATATATATATATATATTATATATATATATATATATATACTGGTATCTAAAACGTCTGTTTCAAAGTCGAACTATTCTCCGCCACTTTTATGTGTGGAAGTACAAAATCACCATTTTATGAGATGCTCTAATCTCAAAATACAATCCTGAAGGCGACATCGTTCGACAAACAGCATTTGATTTCAAATGCAAAAATGGGGAGGCAGTGCCGTAACGCACATAACATGCTTTGGTAACACTACAGAAACGACGCGGGACTTTATCTTTGTTTACTAATTATCTCGATTTCCGTAGCAGATGCTTTTGATTCCTTTAAATCGCTGCAACACCCTAAAAAGTATAAAAGTATAACCGAATTCATTGATTCGAAACTATTATCTTTCTTTAGAGAAAGAATCCGCTAGCTGCCTGAAGCGTGGTAAAATGTGTGTAGATTAATGAAAAATATTTTTTTGATCGAGTTGTATTCTGTTTGATAAATAAAGCACGCAAAAAAGGCACGGAATTAATTTATACACCTAATATTTTTTAAAATTAAACGCCCGTAAATTGAAATAATTGATAAAAAAGGTATTATTCTAATACTTAATCAAAAATTAGCTGCCTAAATATAATTACAGCATGTTATAATAAAGTTTTAACCGATGAGCATATTTTCTGTTCATTCTTCATCTTTTCTCTCAATTTACTATGATACATCCTAATTTACGACAATTTTTTTTTAATCTTTACAATTTATATATTATTGATTAAACAGTGAAAAGGTGCATGAGTACCCGAAGGAAACGATATAATTCTCAGAAATGTACCTTACAAGTTTTCACTTCTTTAAAAGTTATAATTATGAAAATGAATCATGCTAAAAAATTTCTTAATTGTACTGTCGCTGTTCTAAGTACTTTGACAAAGTTTTATACAAGTTTATTGGGTTTTGTGATTTTAACGGTTTATTTTCTTACAAAAATTGAATGTAAGTTAAAATATTGGGCAGTGACAAACTTGGCCACTAAAAAGAGATGGATCAAAAATTATTCATGAAAGAATATCCCAGGTGTACGGCAATGATTGCCCACCTTACTTTTCAATTGGGCCAAAACTCAATTCAGGATGACTTCAGTTCTGGAAAATCGGTTGAGGTAAGAATTGGGGAACCATCAGGCTAGTTGAGGATTTGCTGCCGTCAGAACGGCGAATGAAGATTCAAGTGTTGGCTAAAAAAGCTGGAGTATTCAAAACTAAGGTTTTCAAGATTATGGATTTAAGGATGAAAAGAGTTTCTGTTCGAGGAACCCCAGCTCCAAACACATTTAACCGTTTTAGACAACGATGACAGTTATTTTGTTATAAGCGGTGTTCTATTGGGATCCTCTCGCGAAGCAATAGGTTCTTAGGGTTTTCCACCTTCAAAGAAGGCGAAAACTTCGTCAGCTCATGGGAAGTTGATGGCGATCATTTTTTGAGAGTGCGAAAGTATTTTGCTTATTAACTATATAGAAAAGTCTTCATATTCAACAGGCCATTAAAGAAATATGTTCTAATTTATCGAGTACCAGAATTTTGAAGTTGTACGACAACTACACGGTCCACAAGGCTCGCACAATTTAAGCCGTCACCTAAAGCTGTGGATTCACCGAGTTACAACATCCACTCTATAACTCCAATTTAGCGCCTTGTGACTTGTTTTTGTCCAAACGTTTGAAGAAAAATATCAAAGGGCGAAAATTGTCCTCAAATGGTGAGTGGAAGTCGTTGTAGCGTTATTTTTTGAGGTACAAACATTTTTTTTTTTTCTGAATGGGATAAAACAACTCGATAAATGCTGGTCTAAGTGACAATTTAAGAACGGAGCAATGTATCAGCCTTTCTGTTAAAGCTGAACAAATATTTTTTTTTTATTTAGGTCCATGTATTTACAAAATCTACATATTTTTGGTGAATCTCTGGTGCAACATTAATATAATTCAATAAACACAAATTGTTAACTTTAGTTTTTTAAGGTGCTCGGAATACGAAGTTATAAAATAAACACAACTACAAATATCTCTCATTTGAAAACTAAATATAACTGCAGTAAATTCTGCAGAGCTGTTTGCACTTGCTTTTTTCATTACCTTCTTAGCAATTTAGCTTTGTCAGTAATGCTCTTTGTTAAGCCAAGTTCAACTGGTTTTGATTCAGTCATTTTGTTCCTTAATTTTGATACCAGTTTTGAATAAGTTGTTGTAAAAAGATCTGGTAATTTTTCTCCAGCAACTCGGAATGGTATATATACATGTTTAAGTTTTTTGTATTTTAGGTACATTTTTATAAGCTTTCTTTCCTCTTCAGCAATCCTAAAAAATGTTGTAAAATATTTTGTTAATTAAATACTACAGAAAAACTATATTTAAAACTTTTTATCTTTATTCTCATGCATGATAATCCATGTCTACATCATACATCCCGTGGAGTTATATGTTCTACCTATGGTAAAAACGACAATATAACAAACCATCAGGCATCGCTAGGTATGATACCAGCGCATCAGCATCGTAAAGATGCTCTAGCTTTATAGCTGTGTCGATGTTGTCCGACTTCGAGATGGAAAAAGCAATAAAGTGATGAAGTTCTCAAGATCAAAAAATTCCGAATGTAAATTAGTCTCCTGTTCGGATCTCCAGGTGGGAAATGCTTCAAAGGGGTGATCATACGGAGATCGAAGATTTAAAGTAGATTTTTACAACATATGAAGTTTTAACTTAAACATTAACTCAATCCATTAACACCTGCAATCACATAAACCTCACATATTCGCTTTCTGTCAAACCAATGTCAATTACAGACGTAACTTTGGAATCTACCTTTTTCTGAGAAGCGATTCAGATTGCCAACGAGAGAAACCTCAGAGACCCAGGGACTTCGATGTTATATCGTTAAAGATAAGAACTCAACTAACCACAAGGTTCACCTGATGTCTTTAGCTACCACCAAGTAACTAGGGCACCTTATACTTCTCTTGCAAATATAATCAATTCTTTACAAATAAATTATTCAAAGGTCAACCTTGCCATCCTGGGCGACTTTAATGTCAACAACAATACCAGGCATAAACACTTAAATACCACCGACGAACAAGGTCTGACGCTGAATCTTTCTCAATTAGTTATCATCTCACTCATCTTATGAGCCTAGATAGACTATTGATCGTAAAGGAGAGTTTACTAACTCTTCTTGACCTTTTTTGACCACCACTCCGGAGATTCACCATAAAACGACCTATGTATTTGTACTACGGAAGTTTCTGAAGACTTTTTATCTGGCACTGAAACTTACATCCCTTTTCTAGGATTTCTAATGGCAAGTAATATTTCGATCGAAGGTGTAAAAAAGCTATTGCTTCTGAATATCTTGCCTACCGAGAACAGAGTGAAAATCCTGACGTCATAAACCCGGAACATCTCTATTGATGCTGGTATAAATATAAACAAATAACCGATTAACCCAAGCAGGAACATAAACAAAAATTTAAAACAATCTTCTTGCCAGTCCCAACAGTTCAAAGTATTTTTGCTTGGTTTTGCTAAAGTCATTGGTCAAGATTGCACTAAATTAATTATATTATTATTTACACTATCAGACAATACTAATGCAGTAACATCTTTGGAAAATGCCAACTTACTAGCTCAACTCTTTCCTTCATATTCTACTGTCAATTTCCAGGGAAAAACCCATCCATTATTCCTATTGTACAGTCAATATTACCCGATATTGTCCCCAGATAGCGTATTACGTATGAAAAATATACCAATGAAACTAGATACTAGCAAAACATCTAGTGCCGATGGAATACCGGTCATCGTGCTCACAAATTGTGCTAACGAATTAATACCTGCCTTATTAATATCGAAGATTATGAAAAAGGCTTTTCACCAGCCTATTTTAAAATAGCTGGCATAATTTAACATCATTAGTGACCACAACTATGCCTTTCGTAGGTAAAAATCAACAGGGGATCTTCTATCCTAGGTTACCCATCTTTGGAACAACGCAATTCCATATTGCGGAGAAAATTGAAAGGTTGCGCTAGATATATTCAAGGCCACGGTGTGTGACCGTGTTTAATATGATAGATTGTTGGCTAAGCTGCTCTCTTATGGTATATCTGCAATGTTCTTTTTTATGAGTTTTAAGTTACTTCAGAGATCAGTCTTTGTGAGTTAACGTTTTTATTTTGATAACTTCAATATCAACACTGGTATACCATAGGTCAGCCTACCGTCAAGTTCTCTGTTTCTTTTTTACTTTAAGGATTTGCTGTAAAACACCAAAAATCCAATTTATAGCCTTCCTAATGACAATTCGATTGTTTCTTCATTTACCTTAAACTCTCTAACATTAACGGACCATGCAGGTATTCGCCGACAATAGGAAGTTACACAACTCAACAAAGACTTAAAAGGTCTTGGCTAACAGTTACCATAGAACTTACTGATACGAAAATTCAGGCAATAGCTTTTTTTTTCTTAAAAAATTAACGTTGTAGAGACCGGCATAATAATGTGTGGATACTCCATTCCACTAACATTGCCAGTCAACTTTCCGTTAACTTGAAAGCATCATGATCAAGTTGCATCCCTAGTATAGACAGCTTCTGAAAAATTGGGAATGTTGTTTCGTACCAGGAAATTGAAATTTTTAATCCACATAACATTTAGACTTGTACAAAGCTCAAATTTGACCATCGATGGAATATTGCTCCCATGTTTGGGACTCTGCTCTCAAAAATGAATTACCCATGACGGTGTTACAGACGAAATGCAACCTGCAATGATTCAAGACCAACGTTAAACGCTACTTTCGCTCACACATCGCTCTTGTAACAATTTAGGGATTTCCCTGCTTCTCGTCAGCAAAAAAAATACATAATATGAACAGTAGGACACTGGGAAATAAACAGTTGCCATGCAAATCACATAGGTAAAAATTAGGTCTAAAAAGAAGTATACGCTATTTTTGCTGTATCTATGTACACCACAGACACATTCAGACTGAGAACTTCATAGTGGTGTATTTGACTGTTGGTATTTTAAAATTTAATAAATGTGTAGCTGTTAAATGTAACTTTTAGATGGTAACGAAACTCTCTGTAGATTACATCATTGCTCTGTTAGCGGCTATTTTCGAAGCTATTAGTTGTAACAGAGTACGAAAACAAGGAATGGTTACACAAATGCTTTTTACTAACTAGTTATATATCTAATTCTGCATTGTATTTTTCAAAGTAGAAAACATTTTTCTTTTCAAATTTTAAAATTTCAAGATTTTCTAAGCTTAAACCTTAAGCATAATCCGTTTTTTATTTTACAAGTCAGGGTCGAATTTATGAGAAGACAGATTCCTAGCCGATTAATGTTCCTAGGAAAATTGATACATACATATTAAAATTAGATCCTATCAATAAATATCCTTATGTCAAAACTACCAGCGTATCAAAAACAGGTGTGCAACAGCTTCAATTCAAAAACAACGGAAGATATTCCAAAAATGAGTGGAATATATTGTACGTCTAATTCAATAACATAATAAGGACAGTGTTGTGTGAAGCTATAAACGATTTAATAGCAAAATTTCTCATTAATGCAACCTTAACATTGCCTATAAGTAAAAAATCAAAAAATTCGTAAGAAATATCAAAACGAGAACATAAGTAAAATATAGTATTACCAACATCTTTTAGTGATTTTTACTTATTTATTTGTTCGTTACTCTCTTTCTTGATACAGATTTTTATTTAAACTTCACATTCAATGGATAGAAAATCAAAAATGAAAATGTAAATGATTTTTGTCAACATTAGGAAAATTTGACACACTATATAAAAAAATTAAATCTAATTCCACGTCAGTAAATTCGGGTTATATGATACTTGTGGTTAAATTTAAAAAGATTTTTTTTAACTAAACGAATTATAAGTTCCTTCTTTTCTTTAACTATATGGCCATGATTAACCAATAATATTTTGAAATTAGACGTTTCAACCTATGTCAAAAACCTATACATATGTTTTCCGTCGTTTCTTCTTGTTTAAAGTCATCTTAACCAGCACAAATAGAAAAATTATATTACCTATCAAATGTAGGAAAATAAATCTCCATCGGAATAGGTGATAAATTTTGGATGGTAAAAAGAGTCGCGCAGTCAAAATAATTCAATGTTGGGGGAAACTTTAACTCCGTCGGGATAATGTTTAACGCAGCCTCCACACCTTCTCCATATAGATCCAAATAAATTGAGTCGTTTCCTTCTAGATATATCTGTAAAGTTCTCTTAATTTTGGCACTTGATGTAGGAACAAAGTAAATACTTAAATAAGTTTGCTGTCCTGGTTCCAATTCACCTTCTGTTGGAATTATAAAGAAAGTCGGGGAAATTTCCTTTTTAATTGTTTTATTTAGCGATGCAAACCACTTACTGCGAACTTTACCACTAAAAGAGAAAATCAAATAATTAAATAGTATTTTTGATATAGTGAATCATTTTACAAGAAAAAACCGGTCAAGTGCAAGTTGAACTTGCACAATTAGTGTTCCGTACGTTATTGTTTTTAAAATAAAAATTTTTGTTAGGGTGGTATAAAATGATCAGTGACTTCACAAAACACACCCCAAATGAATTTTCAACAAAGTTTGTTTCCAATCTTTACTGAAAACTGGTAACCTTGAAATTTTGTTTTTTTTTATATACCAAATAAATTATTAAAGGTAATGCACTAGTAATAATTTTCGTTCAATCTATACCCCGTGGAGAATATTCTAGAATTTTTTCAAAATTTTTTGATCAATACTTTTCGAGGTAAGGTAGGGGACAGCGATTTTTCGCGATTTTTTAAAAGTAATACGAAGAAAAGTGTGCGCAAGTATTACATTATATATATATTTTTTACTCGTGTTTTCACAAGCCTTCATTTGACACGACACTCGATGACCTAGTAAAAAATTTTTTTTTTCAATTTCGATTTCACCCCTCAAAACGAACCCCTTAAGTCAAAATTTATGTCACGATAGTATAAAATGAACAGTGACTTCACAAAACACATCCCAAATGAGTTTTCAACAAAGTTTGTTTCCAATCTTTACTGAAATCTGATGACCTTGCAAATTTTGTTTTTTTTTCAAATACCAGATAAATTATTAAAGTGATAATTTTCGTTCAGTCTACCCCCCGTGGAGGATATTCCAAGATTTTTTCAAAATTTTTTGATAAGTACTTTTCGAGATAAGGCGCGGGACAGCGATTTTTCGCCATTTTTTGAAAATAATACAAAGAAAATTGGGCGCAAGTATTACATTATATATATAATTTTTACTCACGTTTTCACAACCTTTCATTTGACACCACACTCGATGACCTAGTAAAAAGATTTTTTTTTCACTTCCGATTTCACCCCCCAAAATTAACCCCTTAAGTCAAAATTTAACTTTCAAAACTACATAGCTCTGATGAGGCCATCATTTCCTATATTATTACCAAATTTTAAGTTTCTATGACAAATAGTTTCGGAGAAAATTGGGTGTGACAGACAGACAGACACCGAAGTGATCTTATAAGTGTTCTGTACGGAACACTAAAAAAATGGAATAGTAGTGTTATAGCACAAAAATTCACAACTACTACCGTCATTAGTTTTTCGTTCCGATTAACGTCATACGCGTTTAAAGTTCAAGAAATACCAATACATAGGACTCGTTTTTAGTATTTAAAACAGTAGTTGCCTTCCTTCACCCGGCTTCCCAAGGGCACACTATTTA
Organism: Pachyrhynchus sulphureomaculatus; assembly: GCA_019049505.1. NCBI lineage: Eukaryota > Metazoa > Arthropoda > Insecta > Coleoptera > Curculionidae > Pachyrhynchus > Pachyrhynchus sulphureomaculatus. Next base: position 179,277,051 of record CM032447.1, on the reverse strand, counting down.
CAAGATTACTGACTTTGACAAATTAACTGGAATTTAAATCTGCATAAGATCTAAAACTTTTAGCTACATGTGCTTTGTTTACCACGGTAATTCAGTCATTTTTAACAAATGTCACCAAATAAATGTTTATATAAGGAAACCAAGTGCCTTTTGTCTATGAGGAACCTTCAGGGTCCGGGGGGACATCTCTATCAAATATTGTAATAAAACTTTATAAACTTAGATTCTTCTTGAAGACTGAAAAAGGGACCCGATATCTGATTTATACGGGGAGATAACGCCTTGTTCTTTAATTCATAGAGGCCCCCTTAGCTATTTTATTGATTATATATATATATATATATATATATATATATATATATATATATATATATATATATATATATATAAACACATGGGCTGAAAAGTCCCGGGCCTAACACATAGATGGCGCTAGTTTTATTGCAGTCACCTTTTTTTTCAGTTAATACTAACCTTCAAAAGACAGCTGTTAAAATTTCATGATATTCTATTCATTAGTTTGTGAGTTATTGTGCTAAGAGTGACGCTACTTTTGTTATTTTCAAAACAATGGATCAAAAACAATTTCGTGTTTTAATTTTACACTGCTTCTTGATGGGAAAAAATACCGTTCAAGCGAAGCAATGGCTTGAAAAGTGTTATGGGGACTCCGCTCCATCAGAAACAACAATAAAACGTTGGTTTGCTGACTTCAAACGTGGTCGTAGAGACACCGATGATGCAGAACGCAGTGGACGTCCAAATGAGGCGGTAGCACCAGAAAACATCAAAAAAATCCATAAAATCGTTTTGAATGATCGAAAAGTGAAGTTGCGTGAGTTAGCTGACATCGTAAAGATATCAAAAGAACGTGTTGGCTTTATATTGCATGAGCATTTGACTATGAGAAAGCTCTGTTCAAAGTGGGTGCCGCGTTTGCTCACTGTTTATCAAAAACAAGAACGTGTTGATGATTCTGAGCAGTGTTTGGCCATTGTTAGAGCGGCGCTGGAATGATTGCGTTGCTCTTGATGGAGATTATGTTGATGAATAAAGCTAATTTTGAACCAAAAAAACCGTGTTTTCTTTGTTAGGCCCGGGACTTTTCAGCCCATGTGTTTATATATATATATATATATATATTGGAACATTCTTTTTTTCCTAGGATCATGTTACGACACTGTTTTTCTTTCTATAATTTACTTTTTATTTTATTTTTATAATGATTAGGCAGTGATTTAAATTTTTGTACAGTGTAACTCAACCGTGTACAACGTGTTGCTGACCTAACGTATTTAGTTTGCATTGATTTTGCGTCCCGCATGTGAGCCATTTTAAAGACTTCACTTTGAAGAAGGGGCAAAAGATATATAAACGGCAGTATGGAATTTTTAGAGGCTTTTTCCGCCAGTATGCCGTAGTGGTTTTTTCCTCCAGCATGCCGTAGTGGCTTAGTCCTTCATCAAACCGTAGTAGGCTTTTTTTTTCTTGTGTCATGCCATAGTGCAGTAACGGCCTTTTTTTATCACCAAGTGAGTTGTTATTTATAGATGTCAAGTTTGATACCTTTTTCCAATCTTAAAATATTCTGCTCATCCTGAGGCATTTCGGATCAAAAAGATAAGAGAGCAGTGGTTGAGACAATATTTTCAATGAGAATCTCAGCAGGAGAGGCCAAGCAGCTTATGGAAAACCCACGAGGAGAAGCCAATCAGTAAGTCATAAGCACACCAGTTTAAATATCCCACTTCCTGTCTGCAACGTGTGTTTCCAGCAACTACTAACACCTGTAATCCGCGAAGACAATTTTTCAAACTTTTATATCGTGTTTTTTTAAAGCCTTTTATTAAAAACTTAATAATCCTAATTTAAAGACTCTATGCAATAGTGTGCACTCTCATAGTATACAAGGTTATTTATTTAGTAGATGTAATTTTAAGAGTGTAATAAAAGTAGGAATTTTGTTAATATATCCTTCTTTATTTAAATGTGTAGCATCTCACTAAACTCCTGCTCTTTCTTTCAGGACGCAACGATTGTACGTAAATTAATTTTATTTCAACAACTAAATAAGTCTTCAGTATTTTTTCATTTTTTGAGCTGAAATTATTTTTATTCTAAAATGAATGGTGCCCAAACAGTACAACTAAGCTTTAAACAACTATAGAGACTATTTTCAAAAGACATACCAAAATTATCTCTTATCCATATTCTCTACCAGTAAAAAATAACGAGCTAGCTTATATCTAATTTTTTTAGTTCAACGTGAGGCTACAATATATATATATATATATATATATATATATATATATATATATATATATATATATATATATATATATATATATATATATATATATGTATATATACCCTGTCTCCCAATTATTTGATACCTTGGGTTTTGCTCAGACTATTGATGAATCCACCAAAGTTACACGCACAGCATCAACATTGCTTGACCCCATTTTTGTAAGTGACTCAGATGTAGTCCACTGTTCCGGCACTATTTGTGCTGATACCATTAGTGATCATAGATTGGTATTTTGTAATCTTAAATTGCCCGAAAAGGAAAATTTGCAGAAGTTTGTAGGGTTTCGTAGCTTCGCTGACTTCAGTGAGGACCAGTTTTACCTCGATTTGTGTAAGATACCTTGGAATAGAATTTATTACGAGTCTAATATTGATAATAAGGTGCATTTTCTAACATCGCGTCTCTCCTCCTTATTTGACTTGCATGCACCCCACAAAATCGTTAGGATGAACAAGCCTCCCGCCCCATGGCTTACTCCTGCATTGAAGCTCATAATGAAGGAACGTGATAGAGCTGAATCTAGATATAAAGCAGATAAAAACATTACAACCTGGGAAGCTTATAAAGGGCTTCGAAATTTTGGGATATTTGGACTTTTTGCGGCGAGGCAGGATTCCAGAGGTGTGTGGAAGGGACTCAGGCAAATGAATGTGTATTCTGGTAAGCGACCAGACATGGGCTGTGTCTCAGCTGAGGTTATGAGTCCGGATGAAGTGAAAGATTACTTTTTGAGTCTATTTCAAAAATCCAACAACTGTGGCAATAGAATATCTTTTTATAGTGATAACAGATACGATGTTGACATGCAATTTAGTTTCACCATGGTATGTAAGTCCTGAAACTGTTCGAAAAAATGTTTGTAGCATCAGGTCTAACGCCGCTGGGTGTAATGAACTGACAATTATCTTGATAAAACTTCGTCTGCCTGTGATCTTGAATCACTTGTCATACATCATTAACTGTTGTATGGAATCTGGTTACTTTCTCATGTACTGGAGGCAGTCCATAGTTTGTCCAATACCAAAAAATAAAAGTCTAACTCTTGTTAGTGACTTTCGCCCTATTAGTCTTCTCCCCGTCCTTTCTAAGGTGCTTGAAAGAACCGTTCACATACAGGTCCTTCATTATCTTACATTTAACAGTCTCCTCCTCACCCATTAATCTGGTTTTCGGGAGGTCCATAGCACCACTTCCGCGTTATTAAATCTCACTGACAATATAGTCAGAGTTTTCGATAAAAATAAAGCTGTTATCTCGGTTTCTCTGGATTATTCCAAAGCATTTGACGTCCTGGATCACGAATTGCTTTGTGCGAAGCTGAAGTATCTGGAATTTGATGGCATATCAGTGTCTTTTTTTGAAACATATCTTTCAGATAGACATCAGAGGGTGGTGTCTGGAGTTCCACAGGGGTCTATTCTTGGACCCCTCTTGTTTCTGATATACACTTTTGACATTTTTCACTCTGCTGTAAATTCGCATGTACTGGGTTATGCCGATGAAACTGTATTGCTGCACTATTTTAACCCCAGCGAGTCAGAGGATGCTACTCAATGCTTAAACGCTGATCTCGAGGCAGTACTTACTTATTCAAAAGAGCATAACCTGAAAATAAATCCGGATAAAACTGAAGTAATGTTGTTTTGTTCAAGGAGGTGTCGCCAGATATTGGAAGAAGTTATTAAACTTCAATTGGGTGACGTTAATTTGAATTTTACGGGGTATAGTAAAAATCTGGGGCTGTATATTGATGTGGACTTAAGGTTTAGGAAGCATGTTAGTACACTACTCCGAAGAAGCTATGCGAGAATGAAAATCCTGTACGCAAATCGGTACATCTTAAATTATAAAATGAGGAAAAAATTATGTGAATCCTTGATCCTGCCTATATTCCATTATTGTTGTATAGTCTACTTTCCTTGCTTAGACATGATTACTAAAAATCGTCTGCAGATTGTTCAGAATACATGTTGCCGTTTTATTTTTAACCTTAGAAAATATGATGATCAATTAAAATTATATATATATATAATATATAAATATATATATATATATATATATATATATATATATATATATATATATATATATATATATATATATATATATATATATATATATATATATATATATCGGTTTTATAACGTCTTCCGTCTTCCGATGCCTAATTTCCACTCCTCCCAGTTTCTCCATCCCTCCTCCTCCCAGATCTCTCTCTAGTACTTCCTTGTTGATTCCTGCTCTCCAGCTTTGGCGTGGTCTTCCTCGCTTTCTTTTTCCATGAGGATTCCAATTTAAAATCTTTTTAGGTAGTCGGTCTTGTGACATTCTTTGTACATGTCCGTACCATACCAACTGTTGGGTTCTGATTTCGTCCACTATATCGTGCTTTATTTCTAAAGCTCGTCTTATCCTGTCATTTGGTATGCGGTCTTTTCTGGATTTTCCGGCTGCTCGTCTTCAGAAATCCATTTCTGTAGCTTTTAGTATTTTTTCTGTTCTTTCCTTCAATGGCCACACCTGGGAGCTGTAAGTTATTATACTTTTCACTATTGAGTTGTAAATTCTCTTCTTATTTTCAATGGTTATGTTTTTGTCCCATAGTATACTATTAAGCAATGCAATCGCTTTTCTTCCTTGGATATTCCTCTCGAATATTGCTTCTTCCAGTGTTCCGTCCCTAGATATTCTCGTTCCCAAATACTTATAACTGGCACAGTGTTTGATGGTGTGTCCTATGGCCAGTTTCAAGTCCTGCTGTTGTCCTCCGACGCACATGTACTCGGTCTTTTTAATATTGACTTCTAGGCCCCATTTTTCATATTCCTCCATAAATTTTCATGTCATGTATTCCATATCTCGATGTCCTGAGCGACTACTACCTGGTCGTCTGCGAATGACAGCGTGTACAATGTAGTATCTCATCCAGTGGTAATCCCATACTGCTGCATTTCCTTTTCCAGTTCTTCAGAGCACTCTCCAAATAGATTTTAAATAGCGTTGGAGATATACAGCAGCCCTGTTTGAGACCCTTTGTGACCTGGAACCCTGGTGTTATACCATATTTGGTTTTCACACTACTTCTTGCGTCTTGGTATAAGGATTTTCAATTAAAATTAATGAACTAAAATGGTTATATATGACAAATACAGTTAAATTACATTTTGCAGTATTCCTAATGCGCAATGACGGGCCAGCGTACTTAAGAGAAAATAATTATATTCCGCTCTTCTGTTCACGACCGTGACCTGAGACATCGAGATCATCTCACTATGCCAAAATATCAGTCTGCTTTGTTCCGGCGTTGCTTTAGTTATAACGCTGTGTCTCTTTATAATTCGCTTGATCAGGAATTGAAATTGTGCAATAACAATAGTTTGCGTTCGAGATATAAATCTCGCTTGCTAGGTCTACAACATGTATAGTGCTATACCAAGGATTGCCGAATTTTTCTGTACGCCTTGGCTATATGTGGTTTATAAATATTTATAATATGTAATACAGTGTGTAGGATTTCGATTCTTATATGTATTATCAAAGTTTTCTGTATGTCTTTTTCCTTTCTCTTATTTTATTTTCTTAGTATTGTGTTTTCTTTTAGTTTCTTTTTTACATTTGATTAGGCTTAAATAAGGACGGAAATGGTTGAGTGTAAGAGTAGCCTGTGGCTAAACTCCGCCATTTCTTTTCCTTCTGCGGCAATTGTAATTGTGTGTGTACATTTGGAAATTGTCTATTATATATATTTTTGATTTTGTTTTATACTGATTTTGTGGATACCGAATTAAAGACGATATTTATTTATATATATATATATATATATATATATATATATATATATATATATATATATATATATATATGGTTTGACAATGACGTGACACTGATTGATAATTAGACAGCCAAACGTAAGTTCCAATTTCACTTATTAAGTTTCGTGTCTTCTGTTTTTCGCCTAGCGTAGGCGTAAGCTACATGGTAAATACTTTGAAAGTAAATACTTACTCATTTATCAGGCATTTCTTTTTTCTTAATACATCTCCACAATAAACCTTATCGAAATACAAAGAATCACCAGCGATGGATATGGAGGGCAGATTAACTTCGGCTTTTAACTGAACCAAAATAGTACCCCCATGATTGACGGCTAAACGAAAAACATCATCAACATTGATAGGAGTTTGTTTAAATTTACGTTTTGTGGGTGAAAACACAACGTAAAGTTCCGTAGTAGCTCCAGGCAATATTGCTTTGCCATTGTCTCTAAATTCTATTTTAAACTCCTTTTCCAAAAGGGCTGATTTATTATTCTCCAAGAATGTTACTTCAGCGTTAATCGGTCCGTAATTATATATTAAAACAGTGTAACACACCTATTAAGAGAACAATAGATTATTTTCTGGAACAACTTCAAGTGGCATTAAACAGACTTTAAAGAAAAAACACTAAAACAGTTACAGCTTAGGATAAACTGGATATTTCAGTCAATTTTATGGACAGTGAAGCAACAATCTTTCTTATACAAAATTAGTTCCTGTAACACATGATTTAAAGTTTTTCGAAAATTATTTTTAAATAATACGTAACACAATAAAAAGGTAGAGTCTAATTTATAATATATATAAAATGCAACGTCTCTCTGTTTGTCGGTCCGTTATCACTCGATAACCACTTATCCGATTTACGTATTTTTTCTTAATTCATACACATGTTCTCTAGCCAGGTATATATATATATATATATATATATATATATATATATATATATATATATATATATATATATATATATATATATATATATATATATATATATATATACAACACGTCTCTCTGTCTCCCTGTCTGTCCGTTAGTGCGCTTATCACTCGAGGATCACTTATCCGACTTACGTGTTTTTTTTTAAATTTATACATATGTTCTCTGGCCAGGTTATAGGATATTTTTTATTACGTTACGTATCATAAGGAATAAACAGTGATGATAATAATGAATCAAGTCAACACTAACGGAGGCGCTGGCACGGCTAGTGAAGTATATAATATAAGAGGAGCATTTTGTTAATTTTTTAAAAATAACTGAAAAAAAAAATGGGAAACCACACTGAAATAAAGTTTTTATCAGTAAACTTTAAATCTGTTCAAAGAAATATATCTTTAACGAAGAAAGCCTCACTTTATCACTACGGATGCAGGCAGTTGAGGTTTATTAGCTACTGATATACTTTTGAGATATGGTTCTAAAATCTTCGTTGATGTAGTAATTATCTCGTAAAATGCCGAGTACAGCCTTCTTCACCTAAAGCTAGCTATTAAACTCTGAAATGAAATGAAACCTGGCATATCTTAATTTCGTGATTGATAGAGGCCATTTCCGTACCTATAATGCAAAGGCAAGACTCTCGGTCTACGTCCGACAAGTTCGTAAGTAATCGCTGAACTATTAATAGTGGTTTGAATTAGTACCCCATTTATCTAGTAGTTCAGAATCTTGGGTTTTGAATTAAAAGTTTTGCCAGTGTTACATCAGATTGGCATTAACACTTTTTTTGCAGCAATAATGGAGATTTATAAATTGGGTAATTTTTGAAGAATAAAAAAAAACATACAAAAATTTTAAAGTTGCGTACATTTCTTTTTAATGTCAGAAGTAAATTTTTTCACTATTTATAATACTTCTATAGTAGACGATCGACAACAAATTTTGCTGCGAGTGCTTACATCTTTTCAAAATTTTTAAATACGATCATTTTTTGTTTCGAAAAACTTTAGCAACCAAAATTTATACTCCTTCAAGAGGAAAACATAATTTCTTTCCTTAACCCCTAATAGCTTTTTCCAGACCCTACTAACCGGTATATCTCTAATTACATGTCCAAAATCTATACAGTATGGAGGAGGAAAATAATTGGGAATATAAGAAACCTTCTTTTTGACACCTGTGTGCTCTCTTAAAATGTTCTTGTTTTTCAAAACATGGTTATAAGCTACCATTCTCTCCAATGCCAAATCGATATCCATTAAGCTTGGGAACATATCCTAAAGATAAAAGATGTAGTCGAAAATAATAGTTCTTAATAGAAATTCGAGGCTGTCGTCCATTAGTTAACAAAGTAGTTAGTTACAAAGTAGGTAATGTACTCAATACTGATGGTGCAACAGGTAATTCATTCCAAAATGAATTAACTACTAATCCACACGCCTGCCCCTCATTGGAGATTATATTAATAACAGGTGTTGATCTAGAAGATTACAGAAATTTCTTCAGATTAGAAATTATAAAACAAAACAATATTGGGCCCCCCTCCAAAAAATATTTTCGTAGCAAAATTTAATATAAATTTTGGAACAGTTGTATTTTTGGTATCTTTGTCAAATAAATCTTTTTTACATTTATAATGTAATATTATGTAATGTTTATAATTTTTCTGAGAACACTGCAATTACTAAAAAGCTTTGAAACAGTAAAAACTGAAAATACTACGATTGTTTAGTAAATTTTAATAAAATAAATAATTTGGAAATGTAATAGAACTGCAATGATTTTCCATTAATCTAAAATATATTTATGGCAATTTCACTACTAAGGGTAATTTAATTACTCTGGCAGTAATTTAATTATTGTGGAACTAATTAATTTACGAGTATATTACCGCTCTGGTACTTCAATCGCTGCGAAAATAATTCAATTATACCATGTCCCAAAATATAAGATCCTGATTTTTGCCGTTTTAAGTGGACAATATAAAAATTCTGACCTTTTGTTTAAGATAGGCTGCAGAAATGGACTTAAGAATTTTACTCATTAATGCAAATAAATAAAATTTTAAGTGTTTTTGGAGATGTTTATTCAAAAATGCATGTAAAAACAAATGGATAAGAAGTACAAATATACAGTTTGAATGAATGGGGTTCACAAGAGGGGACATATTGTATAAACAGAAATATATTTTAACTTAAGCTTAATTCGGTTTCACTATCACTGTCATCAACTGAGGTAATTATCAGTGGTTTTATATTATTTACATAAATATATGAATCTTAAACTTTAACAACGTGCTAAATGGAATTCTTCCAAGTTTCACAAGGTATATCATATATATATATATATATATATATATATATATATATATATATATATATATATATATATATATATATATATATACTTTTTTTACTAATTCAACCACGACACGCTTAAAGTAGGAGAAACATTTTGTGCCCTTATTTTTGATTTAACTTGATGCCAAATATGTTCAATTGGATTAAACACACAACAATACGGAGGAAGCCACAAAACAGTGTGTCCTATTTTCTCAACCATACTATCACAAACATATTTCTTTTTCAATTTATACTCTTTCAAAACTTCCAAAAGAACACTTTTTTTATAATTAAAGTCAAAATAAATGTCATTTTCTAAGATATATTCCTGTATTTCCGATTTGGTGTTGGCTGCATTAGGAACCTTATTTAGTAGGCGACTATGGTAACTTGCATTGTCCATAACTATAACACTCTGTTCTGGAACATTTGGCAAAGGAGAATTTTGAAACCAATTTTCATAAAGTTCTGTGGTCGTGTCTTCGTGATAGTCCAAACTAGAATCTTTTATGTTTTTTTGCAGATAATAGTAGACGATTTGAAACCCAGCCCTTTTCAGATCCAGCATGCGAAATGGTTATTTATTTACCTTTATTTGAAGGTGTGTTAGTCTGACATTTTCTACTGCTGTCAACGCACCCTTTTTGCACAGTGTCATGGGTATCGAACCATGTTTCGTCAAGGTAAATTAATTGACTAACTCTCTGATCAATACTTTTTAATTTCTTGTAAATAAGTATGTCGCAAGATTTGTAATCTTTGTAACTCCATCACTTGCCTTTTGTTGATTTTTCGGAACGTGAATCCCATTCTTAAGAGAATTCTGTGAAGGGTTGATCGGCCACAATGTATATTGGTCCCGTCCTGCACCAGTCTTAATTTTATTTTGTCTAGTGTCGGCACCAACTGTTCTTCATGCATAGATTATATTTTTCTCCTGATGACGTCTTTTTCACAATCATCTACATGATGCATTTGAAAATCTTTCCATTTTTTCCTGTTCCTGAGTGATGGTTTTCCTACAATACCCTTAATCGAAGAAATTGAGGTTTTTGTTAGTTTACTGTTTTTTTTGCAAAGCACTTTGTTTATTCAAAGTTGTTTTTACAAAACTGTCATAAACATTTTTCACTATTTGTTTAGCGTCAAGTGATAAATTTTTCTCTTGCGATAGCCACTATCGCAATTTTCCCACGAACGCCACATAATTAAAATAGAACCGTTACGTTGTAAGTTGTAAGTAAAACTAAAAGTAAAAATAATAAAAAGTATCTTCCGAATCATAATGGGGACCTGTGGTCATTAGGCCTATATTATCAAATACTTAAAGGGCTCCAAACCGGGTTGCCAGGTAGTAAATATATAGGTAAAAATAGATCCAATATGATTGCAGGTGTAAGTATACAAAGCAGGCAAAATAAAAATACGTTTATCGTAATATCTGGCAACTATGCATAAAACCTTAATAGGGTCGTTTATTGCCCCACTGGAAAAGCAAAAAGGCAGGATCCTATATCTTGGGATTTACTTTACGGTTAAAGGGATTAAAGCGAAAGTAATTTAATAATTACCTAGAAAGCATTAACAATCACCAATTATTTTAACTGTAAGTGCTGAAAAACAAATTCGGTTCAATTACTGTAATTTAATTACCGATAACCCTATGTGCATCGCTATGCAAATGTCAGACACATAGATTTACAATCGGTATCACATTTTTCTGAGACTTGAAACTAGCCAAATATTACAATTTAATTTTCCAACCAAATAAAGAGAAGTAGAAGTAGCAATAAATATAAAGCTTAGTTTAAAACTTGTGGTAAATATTCACTACCATTGTGATGACATGGCGATATTGACGTAATAACAGGAGCGGTCTTAGGTGTATACAGATTTTTATTATAAAACAGTCGTCAAAAAAATTATCAGTAAAATACAATGTTATAATGGGTAGCAAACACAGGTCTAGATGAATTTATTACATGCTATTGAAAAAAGGTTGATCTTTTGTAAATTAGTCGGTTTTTTATAAAGTCCTATATGAGAAACAGGATAAACACGGTTATATATACTTTTTTTATGGGTCTAGCACACGTGCTACAGGGAAATCCCTAAAGCGCTCCAGGAGCGGCATGTGTGCGGAAAAAGTGATTCACGTTGTTCTTGAATCGCTGTAAATTATACTTGGTGGGAAACACAGCCCTGGGCTAGTTATTCCAAAGGGATGATGTTCTCCATATAAAAAGACTACTTGAAAAGGGTTGTACGCGGAGTAACAAGCTGAACCTCATACGGATGTGAAGTATTAGCGCGACGTGTATTTCTGACAAGCACCGCTCTGGGAGGAATTAAGCGGGCTACATTTTTGGAACACTTTCCATGAAAATACTTGTAGAACAGATTCAAGTTGCCAACCGTTCTTCGATGTTCCAGCGAATCAAGGCCGCCGGTCAGTTCCGGGTCTCCAATCAGACGAACAGCTCTTCTTTGAACAGAATCCAACAAATGCAGTGTGTGTTTGGGAGCGGAGCCCCAAGCATGGGAGCAGTATTCCATAGTTGGTCGAATATGAGCTTTGTAAAGAATTAACAGTTGTTGTGGAAAGTAAAGCTTCCTGGTTCGAAATAATATTCCCACCTTCTGAGAAGTTCTCCTTGCTATGCCTGCAACATGTTCATGCTAGGACATATTCTCCCCAATTTACGCCCAACAAAATGAGTGTCGATGCTAGGGGAATGGAGTGCCCCGACATAACTATGTCGGGTTCAGCAACGTTAACTTTTTTAGAAGAAACTGCCGCCTGAATTTTTGTAGCGTTAAATTCCACTTGGTTATTGTTACCCCAAAATAGGATTTCTTCCAGGTCTTTGTTAAGTTGAACAACCTCCTGCTGTCTGCGGATATTCGCCTGAGTAGCCGAAGTCCGAGCGTTCAAAGTGAATGAAGAGATAAGCGTACTGTCATCTGCATAGCTGTAGATTGAATTCCCGGTCTTTTCCAGCAGATCATTAATGTAAATGAGAAAGAGAGTAGGAGACAGTATGGAGCCTTGGAGCATACCGAGTTGATAGTGAAGGTGTTAGAAAGAAATCCGTCGACCGACACTCGTAAAGAACGCTTTCTGAGGAAACATAAGAGCCACAAACAGAACTTTTCAAACATACCATAAGAGCGTAGCTTAGCCAACAGTCCATCGTGCCAAACACGCTCTAATGCCTTGGATATGTCAAGAACAACCGCTCGAGATTCTCCAAAGTGTTCAATCGCGTTGTTTCAAACATGTGTTACATAAGTCAGAAGATCTCCTGTTGATCTATGTTTACGAAAGCCATATTGGTGATCGCTAATAATGTTGAATCCTTCAAGATATTTTCGAAGATGCTGATTGATAACCTTTTCCATGACTTTCAATATTATTGAAAGCGGTGCGACTGGTCGGTAGTTATTTGGCAAGGTCTTCTTGCCTTTTTTAGGTATCGGCTGAACTGTGGCATATTTTCAGCAGGAAGGAAATATTCGCTTTCTGTAGGATAGTTTGAAAAGTCTACAGAAAACTGGTGTTAGTTCCCTTGCACAGTTTTTGAGAACCATGGCACGTATTCCATCAGCGCCAGAAGCCTTTTTGGTGTCTAGCTTCATTAAAATATGCTTTATGATACGCTGTCTGAGGACAACAGCGGGCATCCAGGACTGCAATATTGGGTGGTGTTTTTCCTTGAAAATCGACGGTAGAATGTAAAGGAAAGAGTGCAGCGAACAAGTTCGCTTTCTCAACAGGTGTCGTTGCAATAGAATTATCTGGCCGTGTGAGTGGTGGTATGGTGGATTTGGAGAAATTTTGACTGCCTGCCTTAGCGACTGCCCAAAAGGACCTGGAATTGTTGGGACAAGCGAGAAGTTTGTTTCTAATTTGTTGATTGTGTGCCTCCTTGGTTTCGTCGATAATTCCTTTGCATCTGTTCCGGGCACGAACAAAGGTGTTACCTTTTATGGTGTTAGGATTTTCACACCATTGTCGGTAGGCAATATGTTTAGAAGCAACAGCTTCTTTGCATTTTCGGTCAAACCCAAGGTTTGCCGTTGGAGGGGCATTTCTTCGAAAAAGGGATGTAAGCTTCCATACCAGCCAAAATAAATAGCAAATGGGTTGTTGGATCGAAAACAAATGTCTATCCAAGGGAAAGTTCGAAAATATTCCATGAGATCTTCCCATTTAGCAGATTTGTAGTGCCAAATCTTGCGCGGCCTAGACGCCTCTCTGTCACTGATTGGTAGAATACTCGATGTCGAAAGCAGTTTATGGTCGGAAGAACCTAACGGCGGATTTACGGTGCCCGTGTAAATATCCGGATTGGTGGTTAAAAACAGATCAAGAAGACTGGGATTCCCTATCTCGATCAGGGATCCGTGTTGGTTCGTCAATAAGCTGAGTTAAGCCACAACTGATTGCTAATGATTCAGCTTCACGATCTTGTTCGTCGGTAGTATTTGAATATTTAAGCGAGTTGATATTGCGGACGTTAAAGTCGCCAATTTGGGCACTTAGACAGTTAGTTAGTAAATGATCGATGGTATCTGCAAGAGAGGCGAAAAGTCTTCTAAAGTTGGACTTGGTGGTCGATAGAGGATACAGATGAACCTTGTGGTTTGTTGAGCCGTTATTTTTAACCATATAACATCAAAGTTTGGGGGCTCCAGAGCCACTTCTCGTTGGCAAGGGAGGTCGCTTTAGAACATTTTGTGTCAAAGTTAGTTGAAATACAATAATTTTATAAGATTGTCGAACTGTCTGCTTGCAAATGACACGAAATCAACACCTTTTTACTAAGTACTAAAACATTTTACTCGCAAATTAGACGAAATCAACACATTTAACAGATTTTTAGAATATGTATGTAAAAATTGGAGTTACGAAATTCTAGAACACTATACTAGCAAATTAGACAAAATGCATTTTTACAAAGTTCTAGAACATTTTATTAAAATATCAAACCGGTATTTATAGAATATTCTGTGTAGAAATTAGTTCGAATATACAATTTTTCACAGTTCTAGAATAAATAACTGTGTCTTTAAGTGCGACTATGGCCGACGCCACATAAGTAATAAATTAGGAGAAGGGCCCTTGATTGAGAAAAATAAGCTTGAGGTCGGTTTTGAAGAAACGAGGGCCAAACATGTTTCTAGAAAAATTATAACACAAACACGTCCAAAGTAGTTCCGTGTTTCAAGGTCAGAGAGAATTGGCATATAATGGCTACGATGAGAATACCATCTGATGATGTGGTTCTTATTACACCTCAAACTACAGGACTCATTCAACTAATATTACATCTATGTAAAACAGGGTCAACACAAAAGGTGTAGTGGTACACTTACCCAAGGGTAAGCCTGTCCAACTCTATTACTACCGTTTTGTATTCTAAAAGGCGATTTTTAAACATTTTCTCAATAATAATTATTTCATTGTATAAGTTTTTATTAGATCAAATATAAAAATATAGTATGTACTTATAAGTAGCAGAAATCTTCACCATAGAGAAAATTTGGAACTCTTCTGTTTATGGAGTGAAACGTAAATGGTGTTTGTGCTACTAAAAAAACTATATATTAGTATAGTATGAGTTATGACAAACGTTATTATTTGAGAGTATTTAATATAAAGACACATCTTTGCTAGTTTAATATCCATGTTTCATTTGAAACCACAATGAGACGTTGCGTGTCCACCCATTTATAGTAAAAGTTTTGGTGTTATTAATGTATGATATACTATAATCTGTAAACCAAATATTGATGTTAACTGTGATGTATAAATCGCAAATATCAATATATATATATATATATATATATATATATATATATATATATATATATATATATATATATATATATATATATTATATGTATATATGTATATATATGTATATATATATATATATATATATATATATATATATATATTATATATATATATATATATATATATATATTATATTATATGTATATATATTATATATATATATATAATATATATATATACCGAAATAGAAGAGGAAAGTCAGTAAAAGGGCATACTAGTAACAACCGAAACGGGGTTTAACTTAGGGATTACAGAGTGAACAAAAAGGTCTTAAAGTTCTTAATAACTGTAGTTTTTATTCTAATATCGAGCTTTCTATGCCAAATCGTACATCGTCTTCAGGACCTAGAAGATACAGAAAAGAACCCCATAAGTCTCCCACTGAAAGAATATACAGTAATTTCAGAAAGAAGGCTAGTAGGAAACACTATCATAATTTTTTAATTTTTTAAAATCTGAGTTGTTAACTTAAAAGAGTAGTAACTGAAAATTAACAGATAGTTCTCTGTTGGATGAGAATCTGAGTATCAATTGCAATGTTAACACGCGATTTTAAACAATTATTAATGCAGCACTTATTTTTATACATATGCATTCACACTATCGGTTACAAATTTATTTAGATGATTGTTAGAATATAAGTGAATCATAATTAGCAATTATTAAAACCTTAAAATTATTATAAATTAAAATTAATGAACAGAAGGTGTTTCAGCCATTTTGAAATCTAAGGAAAGTGATAATTTTTTAATTTTAGTGATTTTTGGTTTATGTTGTCACTGCTGTCATATATATATATATATATATATATATATATATATATATATATATATATATATATATATATATATATATATATATATATATATATATATATATATATATATATATATATATATATATATATATATATATATATATAACCTAAAGATTATTTGACAAAGATAAATCAAATAAAAAATATTTCAGATTTTGGAATCATTTGCGATTTACATCACCAACAAATTATAAGAAACATACATTATACGATACGTAGGTCCAATCATTTTCAGTTAAAAAGCTTGTACGATCTTCTGGTTGGTCTTCCTTCATACAAATATTATTATATTTTTCGATCGATTCTAAATAACTGGGCGTTAACCATGCTAGTGCTTTATAACAATCTCCCAAACTTAATTCTATACTTCTCGGAATATGTAAGAAGATCTGATTAACCACAGCATATCCATACACCATTATAGTTACTGGTTCCAAATATCCTAGCTGAAAGTACAGTCTGATGGTAAAAAACTATTCTACACTCAAAGCGGCGGTTATTCTATCACTTACTTTATTGGACCTCATCGATCTTTTACTAATACATTAAGGTGAAAAAAAATATCAAACTTTTTATTAATTTAATTGCTTAGGATGATGGCGGAGAAAACAATGAAAATATTACATATAGATGACAATAACACAAATATTAAAAAAAGATTTATATATATATATATATATATATATATATATATATAAATATACATGTATATATATATATATATATATATATATATATATATATATATATATATATATATATATATATATCCCGTCAAAAACATAAAATGTAAAAAAAACGCAGTCCTTCCACCACAAAAAGTTGTGAGATCTCATGTAAAACCAAGTCAACTTTGTCATAAATTGTTATCTATTTAGTTACCTACCAACATTTAGTGACCGTATCAATATTAGACATCTTTACTTCTATAATAAACTGTTACTGTTATATTTTCACTGTGCATAAGTATTTTCTTGTTTCTGTTATGTGTCTAATGTAGTCGATGTTCTTTTATTTTTTATTTTTTATAAATGTTGTGACCATCTCTTAGTTGTTTCTCTCGATGAAGTTGTGAAGTACAACGAAATATAGAGAGTTTAACAGCAATCGGGTGTTAATTGTCACAGACCGCAAACCCGATAAATAAAAAAAAAACCTTTTTGCTATATATATATATATATATATATATATATATATATATATATATATATGTACATATATGTACATATATATATATATATATATATATATATATATATATATATATATATATATATATATATATATATATATATATATATATATATATATATATATATATATATATATATATATATATATATATATATATATATATATATATATATATATATATATATATATATATATATATATATATCAAATCAACTTTACAATAAAGTAGTAAAGTTGATTTGATATATATATATATTATATATATATATATATATATATATATATATATATAAATATATATATATATATATCAAATCAACTTTACTACTTTATTGTCGTAAAAAATCAATGGATTTTTTTGACAAAGCATATTAAATCTAGAGAATATAAAAACATAGTAATAACGCAAAAAATAAACCAAACGAAATCTATACAAAATAATAAGGAAACCTGAAAACGAAATATATACTAAGCTAAAATGTAAAACCCGCAACATCAAATATACAGTAGACAAACAGCAAGATACCTAGATAATACAGAACTAGTTTCAGTCAAAGTAAAATTAACACTAGTATATAAAACTAAAACATTAATACATAGTTATCATTAGCAAGAGAAAAAGGAGCATATAAACCAACACAGCACAGGTGCTTCACAAGCAAATGGAATGAAAGCCAACAACAGACAGAAATGGTCAAGCGAGCGAATCCGCATAAAACTCACCCAGATCGTAATATGATTTGTTAATTAGCAATTTTTAAGACACTTTCGAAACACCCTAAGTGAGTTAGCAGTCTTGATGTGAATTGACAAACGGTTTAATAATTTTATGCTATCGTATATTAATGAGAGCTTCGTGAGTGCCCTAACTGGAACGGGCAAAGGCAGATGCTACGCGCTGAAAACTTAAGCGATTCTTATATATCGACGGAGCGGTTTCCAAGATGAACAACGAAGTGAGGGCCATAATTGCCTGCTAGAGAAAGATAGGTCTACAAAATTCCCTC
Source organism: Pachyrhynchus sulphureomaculatus (assembly GCA_019049505.1). Taxonomy (NCBI): domain Eukaryota; kingdom Metazoa; phylum Arthropoda; class Insecta; order Coleoptera; family Curculionidae; genus Pachyrhynchus; species Pachyrhynchus sulphureomaculatus. The sequence continues at coordinate 179,258,757 of CM032447.1, read as the reverse complement.
TGATGGGCACCACTGATGAAGCGGACAACCTTCTTTTGCAGTAAAAACAAAATATTCAGAAGATATTGGCTGGCAAAATTCCAAAAGGGAATACCATATCTGAAATGAAACTCAAACAATGTTCGCGCAATATCAGGGCCAAGTTAATTTATCGTAACCCTGACAGCAAGGCAACCCGAAGAAAGTCTCTTACTCAACCTCATTATGTGATTCTTAAATCGGAGATCAGTATCAATGAGAACATCCCAAAAGCAGAGCCACAGGTCCTCACGCAAAGAGTCGTCACCCAAATGTATCCCCCCCATATTGTATCCAAAATCAATAACATGTATCTTACTGACATTAAAAGACAACTTCCTAACTTCCAATAAGTCGATGGAAATGTTCGACGTAAGCGTTTCAATAACTTTATTATACCATACAACGGAGGTGTCATCGGCAAAAAGTGTAAATTCGCCTGATACTTTGATGCGAACAAGGTCATTGATGTATATTAAAAAAAGAAACGGTCCCAGAAGAGATCCCTGCGGCTCTCCACATTCTACATTATATACATATATGCTGCTGATTGGGGAACTACAAACCGAATAGTCAGCTATGAAAGAATCCAATCGGCTATAGCGACTTCTGATCCTTACAAAACGCCAGGAGCAGATGTAATCTTCCCGGTACTTCTGCAACAAGAGATAGACAATCTCGTACCGCACTTATGCAGAATATATCGAGCATGCATTGCAATGGGCTATGTTTCCCAGGAATGGAAAACTACAAATGTAGACCTCATTCCTCGGCCTAGACGTGACGAGTACACCGAAACAAATAATGTCGGTCTATTAGTATTTCATTTTTTCTGCTAAAGACGCTGAAAAATTAATAGACAAGCATATAAGAGAGGCAGCACTTCTAACGAAGGAAATCATATTGTACCGTAAGAAGGTTACCCTTGGCGTTTTTAGTAACTTACAGGGAGCTTTTGACAATGATTACAGCCTTAGAAAGACATCGAATCGATGACCAACAACAACATACGTTCATACCGGCAAATAAAGCCAAGCCACATGGAGAGACCATAGAAGCAGAGGTGACCCGAGGATACTCGCAGGGAGGAGTGCTATCGCCACTCTTGTGGAACTTAATGTTGGATGAGTTGCTAAATTCACAAAGCTTTTACGCCCATAGATATGCTGATGATACAGTTATATTCATCCAAGGAAAGCATACCGCCACTATGGTAGAGCTCATGGAAAGAGCATTGAACCATTTACAGCGCTGGTATTATGGAGTAAATCTGAAACAAACCGCTGTAAAGTCTACTGTTATACCGTTCACCAAAAGAAGGCAATTACAACAACTTGAGAATGCGTTAAAGGTGTTAATGAATACCAATATCGAGGCTTGTTGCTAGCCACAAAATTAATGGGGAACAAACAAATTTAAAAAAACCTCAATAAAGCAAAAATTGGTTTCATGAGATGTAGAAGCTTGTTGGGGAAAACCTGGGGACTTAAACCAAATATGATGCTTTGGCTATACCTTACGCTCATTAGACCCGTTTATACATACGGAACTGCAGTATGGTGGATGAAAACAGAGTAGGGTACGACAACCATGGAGCTTAATCGGCTGCAGAGATTGACTTGCTTATGTTCCACCGGGGCTATAAGTGGCGCCCCCATCACAGCTATGGGGAAATTCTAAGACTAATATCCCTAGATAAATACATAAAATGTGAGACTATCAATAACGCCTATAGACTGAAGACAAATGGGAAATGGAAAGAACAACAATTAGAACACACCAGAGTTATGGATCTAAACAACAACAAATTCTCGGATATGCAATCTGATTATATGAGAACGTAGTATAATTTCGAAAAACAATATAAAATTGCGTTTGGCCGAAATTTATGGGGACAAAAGCAACGAGTTTGGTCTATTACACAGAAGGATCAAAAACTTCGAGCAGAATAGGCTCTGGTATATATGCAGAAAAGCCCAAGTAGAGTTCTAACATTCCACTAGGAACACAACAACATACAATAGTATTTCAGGCAGAAACTCATACAATACAAGCATGTGTTCACGAAAACGTGACTACCACAACCCAGAAATTCTCTCAGACCCTCAAGCTGCTCTAAAGACTTTAGATGCCCATTAGGCCACTCCAAAATCACGATAGAGTGTAAACGTGACGTATTAGAACTATCCTCCAGGCACAACAGAGTTAAGATACTGTGGGTTCCAGAACATTTAGGGATAAAACATAAAAAAAAAGTGGACAAATTAGCAGGATTCGGAGCTACAAAACCAAACAGGTGTCCAGAACCAGCTTTTGGTATACCAAAACAGGCGATAAATACAATAATCAACAGATAGTCATATCAACAACAGCTCGCAACAACTGGACAAAGACAAGCCAGAGACGTAATTGGTGGTCCCTCCAAGAAACTAACATCTGACGTCCTTCGTTTAACAAGTTCAAAGACCAAACTAGTGGTGGGACTAATCGCCGGCCACTGTTACCTGAAGAAACATTTACAGCAAATGGGTACTCACAATGGTACCATGACATGCAAACTATGTAGTGGGAGGAAGAAACCTTTATTTATCCTATATGAGTGTGGCTTTAACTCGAAACAGACATAAACTGTTCGGAGATTTAATTGCGATAAATTACCACATGACGGCACGTCAGGAACCTAATAAACCTTCTTAGAAGGACCACGCTCATAAAACCAAAAGAGGAGAGCCAAGAGGCTGCAGTGTATAAACAGGCATAATGGCCTGCCTCGCATACAGCCAACCAATTAATTAGAGATTAGAGGTAGACGATTCAGCGTTGCCCATTTCCATCGACCGATTTTCTGGGTTATTTAGAAAAAAAATAAGCATATTAGTGCTATCTGAGAGATCATGGTTTTTATATTTAGACCGTGGAGTTGGAGTGACTTCCAACGTTTCGCCTGCACTTGCACTAGACCAGATGTAGAGCGATGTTTTTTAAATTTATTTATTATAAATTGTACTAAAGAACTAGTTCTTAATTGAGAAATCGTAAATCTTGGGAACCATGTCAGTTTTAAAAAGAAACCATCTGACTATTCGCTTACGATTGCAAGATAACTCTTCAGGGATCTTTATTTTTCTAGATTAAAATACTGATGAATTAGATGAAGCATAAGTCAAGTGGTTATACCTCACGTAGGATACAGACCCGAGTATATATTAATGTTGTTAGGGTGTTTGTAAATTTCGATTGATTTCCTAAACTTCTGTTTATAGAAATTGGTAGCAAAAGCAAGAACTTTTTCTTACACTGATGGTATGTCTAAAGTTTTGTCTCTTTTTAATAAATCTTTCATGTTCCTTAATTCTAGCCACATTGGATTTTTTAAGTACTTTGGTCAGTTCAGGTTAGTCATAGAGACTAGGGTTATGGTCGACACTACACATGGTAAATGATTATTCTACTGGGTCAGAGTTAGGTGAACCTCGGTCAGGAATAAATATTTGACTTACAATTCCTCCAGCTTATTCTTTGTTCTAATCTCAAAAAGTAAAGATTTTTGAAGATACCTCGTACAGTCGCAGGTCAAACGTCGGAAAGTTACTCTAATTTGACTCGGTCTAATACCAAGGACCGCGATTTCTCATCTAATTAAGGTGGTAAAATCTCCCGTTCCACGATTGCTATCTATTAAAATATTTATTTTTTAAATTGGTAGACCTGCTATTAACACCTGACAAAAATTTTCATAACATTTTATTTTGGCATTCGTCGTGGGTTTGGCTAATCATCGTAACATTTCTCCTAGGTTTTAAGATCATGTTACAAAACCGTTTTTCTTTTTTTAATTCATGCAATAATTGTTAATTTAAGTTAAGCAGTGAATTTAAATCTTATTACAGTTTTCCATATTTGATTGATCAGTGTAACTCAACCTGTAGTAGGCACATGTGATCGATTTAACTTATTTCATTTGCATTGAATGTGTCTGGATGATGATTAGGACCAGCATCATCGGCCCTTGTCTATCAAGTCGCGAGTCTAACACGCCCGTCTCATTTTGCGTCCCTGAGGTGAACTAGTACATTTTGAAGACTTCACTTCGAAGGAAGGAGAACGATGGTATATAACCAACCATTTGCAATTTTTAAGGGCTTCCTTTTTGCTGTCCATGATATAGTGTGTTTTTTGATCATCGAGCCGTTTCAGAAATATCCTCATCATCACCATCACACAGCCACTTGCATCCACTGCTGGACATAGGCCTCCCTAGTCTTTTCCAATTATGTATATCCTCTGCCTCCCGTATCCAGTTCCCTGCTACCCTTTTCAGGTCATCAGTCCATCTAGTCGGTGGCCTTCCTTGACTTCTTTTGGTCTGTCTGGGCCTCCACTCCATAATCTATTTAGTCCACCGACCGTCTCGTATTCTTGCTAGGTGAGCTGCCCAGTTTTATTTCAACGTTACGATTTTTTCAAAGACGTCTTGGACCCCTGACCTTCTTCGGACTTCCTCGTTTGTTAAATGCCCAGCATTGCACGTTCCATGGCTCGTTGAGTTGTTCCTAACCTGTTTGCTGATTTTTTCGTTAACGTCAAAGTTTCCGCTCCATAAGTTTGTACTGGTAGCAGGCACTGAAGAGTTGTATACTCTTCTTTTTAAGCACATTAGGACATTGCTTCGTAGGATATAGCTCAGTTGACCAAAAGCTGCCCAGGTCACACCAGTTCGTCTACTTATTTCATGTGTTTGGTTATCTTTCCCAATGTTAATTTCATGACCTTAATATTTATATGTTTGTACTTGTTTTATGGTATTGTTGTCAATATTTATGTTGTCGCTCATTACTAAGTTTCTCATGATATTTGTTTTTTTTTAATTTATTTTCAATCCTACTTTTTCAGAGGAATCTTTTAGTGTCTTGATTATAAAGGTTGCATCCTGTAGGTTATCCGAGATGAATACAATGTCGTCGGCGAATCTTAGGTGACTCAACCTCTGTCCATCAATGAGAACACCGACATTGTACTATTGTCTATTTTTGAATAGTTCCAAAGTAAATAGTTTGGGTGAGATGTTATCCCCTTGCCTTACGCCCCGTTCTATGTTAAATTTTTTGGTGTCTTCATATAATCTTACGTTTAATGTAGCGTTTTTATAGATATTTCTAATTAATGACATGTATGTGTAGTCTATTCAGCTTTGATTAAGTGCTTTTAGTATTACTTCTAGTTCCACTGTGTCAAAAGCCTTCTCGTAGTCTAGGAAGATCAAAACTAGTAGTATATTGTGTTCAATACACTTTTCGATCAAGGTTTTTAGGGTTTGCAAATGATCGTGTGTGGCATATCTCGCTCTGACCACGGCTGTTCTTTGAGTTGGTAAAAATCTAGTTTAGGTGTTAATCTTTTCGATAGGATTTTCATAAATAGCTTATACATATGTGTCAAGAGGCTGATAGGCCTATAATTTGCTAGTTTTGTGATGTCTCATTTCTTGTACAACAGTATTATTACTGCATTATTTCAATCCCTGGGTATCGATCTTTGTTGCAAACATTTATTGAATAAGTCTCTTAGTGAGCTTACAAGGGGTTCTCCTCCTGCTTTTATTGCCTCTATAACTATTCCATCATCTCCGAGTGCTCGATGATTTTTCATGTCGCTTAGAGCTGTTCTCATTTCCGATAGCGTAATAGGCATAAGTGTTTCCGACCCTTGGTTTATCAGTGTTTTTATAAAGGTCTTTATAAAATATCCTACCCATCGTAAAACATTTAGGGTCAAGTGTTGTTCAGTTACCCAAATGAAAATGAGGAGGTAGTGTGTGAGGCAATATTTTGATGGGAAACTCACCAAGAGAGGCCAAGAAGTTGATAGAAAACTCACGGGGAGAAGCCAAGCAGTAAATCGAAAAATATACCAGTTTAAATAGCTCAGTTCCTTCCCACAACGTGTGTTCCAGACGACTACGTAGCACGCGATGCGATCCCGAAATCGGTTTCACCGGAAGTGAACCTGGAACAATTTTTTCATATCGTGCCTTTTTAAAGCTAGTTTTCACTCTCAAAACTAAATGATACGAGGAACTATACTACCTTCATAATTCTAAGTTAAAGACTATCTGTGCACTCTCATAGCATAAAGGCTTATTAATCTAGTCTATTTAATTCTAAGGGTTGTAATAAATGAAAGAATGTTTTTTTATTTGTTAATATACTTTACTTAGCATTAGCGTAGCGTTTCACTGAACTCCTGTTTTATCTTACAGGACGTATAAGTTGGACTTTACTCAATTTTATACCAACAACTAAATATTCAGTATTTTTTTCATTTTTTCGAGCTGAATTTAAATTCTTTCTATTACACAATGAATGGTGCCCAAAACAGTACAACTAGGCTTTAAACAACTGTAGAGACTATTTTCAAAATTCGTACAAAAATTACCTCGTTTCCACATTCTCTCCAAAAAAAACGGACTAGCTGATATCTTAATTTTGTTCTCTCTCAGTATTAATATCCACGGAATCCATTCTCAAACAATAGGATATACGTAAGGGGCAAATATCGGCTCTTATTTAATAAATAAAGTATTTATTAAAAAATAAAAAGAAAGGGGTTCACGACACCATACTAACATCATCAAAAGCAATGATTGACTAAGGTTGAAAACTAGACTATTCATACTAACGTTGAGATTTATTCGTGCGGAATCGACCCATTACAGACAGCGGTTTCGTTCCGATTAAGTAACCAGTACAGTAAACTGTAAAAAGTAGGTCCTCTGTTCTTATTTAGACTATTGTTACATTTTGTGACAGTGTGATGATACTTTGTATGTAACTGATCTATCTGATATATCTTTAATTAATCTTAAATTATCTAATGTTACTATGATTAATAAATGATTAAAATTAAACCTTGGGGAACATGTCCTTTTTATTGGTCATCTCTCAGTCACAGAAATAATTAAATAAAATGACATAAACAACTACTACAACTTACTTCAAGTGTAAGTGAGCATTCAAATATCCCCGGCAATCCAGGAAAATATGAAACTTTAAATACAATGTCCTCGCCGGAAGCTAAAAATCCTTGCTTGGGATTAATATCTAAACTTTGAGCTTGTTTGTACTCGGTTTCATCAAGGATTATTTTAAATTCAAAAGAACTTAGCCCATCATTTGTCAACGTAACCTCATCAGTACATATTTCGCAGAATATCTAGAAATAAAATTATTATTGTCAAGGTAAAGCTCATATGTGCTATTATTTAAAAGGAAAGAAACTGTGGTATAGAAAGTCCATACCATGACTTGAATTAGTTTAATATTTAAATTAACATGTTATGACCATGATGTTATAATTTAAATGCAATATTAGTCGTCCTTATATCTCAAGTGAAATGCAGATTTCTGTGAGAATGGATTCATAGCCTGTGTCAGTGTCATTATGTCAAAAATATTATAGTATCAAAAACAGTTTAAATAAAAAAACTCAGTAGATTCTTTTGCACATCTAATTTAAAGCATAACATAGTTCTCTCTGTTCTCTTAAAGTTAAAGGCTCTTCGAAATAATAATTTATCGTTGGTACGCACCAAACATTTTTTGTCAGCAAGAACCTGTTTGTAAGAAATCTACTTCAATACAGTATTAGTAACACTTTTTTGTAGTCTTGTGTAATTATTCTTGATTATCATTATTCCAATTTTTTAGTTAACCTTTTTACTATACTTAAATATGTTTTATTAAAATTGATCATAAAAATGTAAATTCGATAAATTTGACGCAACAAAAAAAAGTCATGAAATAGTGCAGTAAAAAAAGGTTAAAATAATGATGAGCATAGTTTAAATACAGCAATATTATGATTTTATCCTCTCTGGGATATCGCCAGGAGTATTGCCCTGAGTTTTGGACCTCGAAAAACTTGTGCTCTTTTATTTATAAACAACTGAAATTTTCAAAGCGTGTTTTTTGAACTTAAAATGTGAACAACTCCGATTATATCAGTCTGATCGAGATAAACAAAAAAACTAAACTCTTCGTAATGAAATTTCCAACAAACCCTCGTTGAAATATATAATAAAAGACTGTTTTTAGTCAATATCCACTGGTTTATTTAAATTGCGATGACGCGTTTCGCTGTCGATGCAGCTTCTTCAGATCTACATTTTACACTGTCAAGTTAGGTTTAATATTCACAGTTTGATATAATTTCTTAATTATAATATTACACATAATTAAATTACATTGATAGTATTGGGAAATCCACACAGATTTGGAGTTAGGAGAATAAATTCAATAATGGTGAATTGCTTAAATCTACCTGGTCGTTGAGTAAGGTACCTGTAGTCCTTAATCGATTTATTTGTATTGTCTCTAAAAGGTTTAGTTTTAAACCTTTTTGTTGGGTGTGTAAAATTTTGAAATTCTTGTTAAATGTGTGATTTTCTGTTAAAAGATGATTAGCATATGTTGAATTAGATTTTCTATGGATGAAACTTTTTTCGTGTTCTGTAATTCTTTGTCTAAAAGTACGTCCAGTTTGTCCGATGTATGTTTTAGGACATGACCCACATGTTAATTGATAAAACCCCCGATTTATTGTCTTTATTGATTTGTGGTTTGTAGTTTTTAAGATATTTCCCTATAATATTGTTAGTCTTGTAAGCTATGTTGATATTTTTTTGATTTAAAAATTTCCCCAGTTTTTCCGTTGGTTTGCCGAAATAGGTTAAGCATTTAAAAGTGGTATTTCTGTCCTTAAAACGTGGGTATATTTCTGAGATTGCCTTGTTTCTAAGTTTTTTCCTGGGGGGGGCAACGATACTATTGATTAAAGTAACCGAATAACCGTTGTTACCGGCTACTTGTTTTATGTAGTTTAATTCTTTAGTAAAATTTTCTTCTGATAAGGGGATATTAGTTAGTCTATGTATAAAACTATGATAAGCTGCAAGTTTATGATGGTTAGGGTGTGATGAGAACTATTGTGAATTGTGGTATCTGTATGACAAGGTTTGTGATATATTGCAAATTCATGTTTTTTCATGGCTTTACTGATTGTTAAGTCTAGGAAATTAATTTTCCCTTCGACTTCTTCTTCCATTGTAAAACTGATATTTCTATGTAAAGAATTAATATACTGTAAAAAGTGAGTTAATTGTCTGTCCGTACCTGTAAAGAATACAATTATATCGTCTACGTATCGATACCAGTATAGACAATTATTACTATTGTTATTATGGTTGTTAAATATCATTGTTTCAATACTGTCCATGAAAATTTTGGCAAGTAATGGACTTAATGGACTCCCCATAATTAACCCTTCCTTACTATTGTAGAATGTATTATTAAATGAAAAATAATTTTGTCTTAGGCAAGTTCTTAATAAATTAATTATGTCCATTTTTATAACTTCATTTACTTTGTTTTTTGTTAATAGGTTCTCTATTAAAATTATAGTTTCGTCTGGGGGAACACTTGGAAATAAGTTTTTGACATCGAAAGAGACTAATTTAGAATTATCTGGTATTGTTATATTCTTAACTTTATTCACGAGTTCGTATGAGTTTTTGATACTATATTTAGGTTCAAATTTGGTATGATGTTTGATTAAATCAATTAAAAAGGATGACGTCTTATATGCTGGAGCAGACATGTAGGAAACAACTGGTCTGATTGGGTGGTCAAGTTTGTGTAGTTTTATGAGTGAATAAAGTTGTGGGATTTGGGGATTCATATTTATCAATTTAATTTTATCTTTATCGTGAATGATACTTTTAGCCTGTTCAATTTGTTGTTTTATTTCTTTTTGAAAAATATTTGTTGGATCTTTATTTAAAATTTCGTACTAATTAATTCTTTACATAGAAATATCAGTTTTACAATGGAAGAAGAAGTCGAAGGGAAAATTAATTTCCTAGACTCAACAATCAGTAAAGCCATGAAAAAACATGAATTTGCAATATATCACAAACCTTGTCATACAGATACCACAATTCACAATAGTTCTCACCACCCTAACCATCATAAACTTGCAGCTTATCATAGTTTTTTACATAGACTAACTAATATCCCCTTATCAGAAGAAAATTTTACTAAAGAATCAAACTACATAAAACAAGTAGCCGTTAACAACGGTTATTCGGTTACTTTAATCAATAGTATCGTTAGGAAAAAAACTTAGAAACAAGGCAATCTCAGAAATATACCCACGTTTTAAGGACAGAAATACCACTTTTAAATGCTTAACCTATTTCAGCAAACCAACGGAAAAACTGGGGAAATTTTTAAATCAAAAAAATATCAACATAGCTTACAAGACTAACAATACTATAGGGAAATATCTTAAAAACTACAAACCACAAATCAATAAAGGCAATAAATCGGGGGTTTATCAATTAACATGTGGGTCATGTCCTAAAACATACATCGGACAAACTGGACGTACATTTAGACAAAGAATTACAGAACACGAAAAATGTTTCATCCATAGAAAATCTAATTCAACATATACTAATCATCTTTTAACAGAAAATCACACATTTTACAAGAATTTCAAAATTTTATACACCCAACAAAAAGGTTTAAAACCAAACCTTTTAGAGACAATGCAAATAAATCGATTAAGGACTACAGGTACCTTACTCAACGACCAGGTAGATTTAAGCAATTCACCATTATTGAATTTATTCTCCAAATCTGTGTGGATTTCCCAATTCTATCAATGTAATTTAATTATGTGTAATATTATAATTAAGAAATTATATAAAACTGTGTATATTAAACCTAACTTGACAGTGTAAAATGTAGATCTGAAGAAGCGGCATCGACAGCGAAACGCGTCATCGCAATTTAAATAAACCAGTGGAAATTGACTAAAAACAGTCTTTTATTATATATTTATAATGAATTTCCATAAAGTAGAAGCTACAACCATCCAAAATTTGAAACCCTCGTTGGTTTTAAATCGCTTAAATTTGTACATAATCTAGAAAATTGAAAAAAACAGACAAAAATCGTTTTTTTTTCTTTTTATTGTACAGGTCGACTAAGTGAACCGATCGACTTGAAACGTTTAGAAAATATTCCTTTTGTTATAGCAAAAATACCTTGAAATTTTCGTACAAAAATATTAAACCCAGTAGACACAATTGAATGTGTTATTTAAAATTTGCATTGCCAGCCATTTTATGCCATTTAATCCAAAATGGATCTTTTTTTCAAAATGTAGGTCTCGACGTTAGCTTTCCGACGCTATTAAAAAAAATTTTTTTTTGGAGTCATTTTAATCGTTTTTTTTTACATTTGTTTATTAATCAAATAACAATTGACATTTTTAAAAAAAAAATTATTAACGAAAACGAAAATTTTTTTTGAAATAAAGCTCTCGCGATTCTCTACCAGATATGATAAATTTTTTTTATTCAAAATGACCGAAAAATGCATTTGTTTTTAGTTGATTAATAAACAAATGTAAAAAAAAACGGTTAAAATGACTCCACAAAAGTTCTTTTTAATGGCATCGGAAAGCTGGCGTTAAACCTAAAAAACAAGATCCATTCTGGACCAAATGGCATAAAATGCCGGGCATTTCAAATTTTGAATAACAAATTCAATTGTGCCTACTGGGTTCAACATTCTTCAACCAAAATTTCAGGGCATATTTTCTGAAAGGTTCAAGCCGATCGGTTCACTTAGTCGGCTTGTACAATAAAATGAATTCAATTTTATAGGTTATGTAAACATACAAGGATTTGTTGGAAATTTCATTACAAAGAGTCTGGTTTTTTTTTGTCTCGATCCGACATATATCATCGGAGTTATTAGCATTTTAAGCTCAAGAAACGTGTTTTGAAAACTTCAATTGTTTATAAACAAAAGAGCAGAAGTTTTTCGAGGGCCAAAACTCAGGACAATACCCCTGGTCATACCCCAGAGAGAATGAAATCAAAATATTGCCGTATCTAAACTGTGCAATTTTAAATGCTTTTTTTACTGCACTAAAAATGCAAAATATAAACATAACATACAAAAAAATAGAAAATATGTAAAAAAAGTATGTTTATTAAAATAGTCCAACCATGTTGGGAATTTGGAATCTTTGGCATATTGACACTACTCAGTATTTATCACAACTATACCAAACACTATTTCACTCGATGCGCGTCGAGTGCAAAAATAAAGTATTTGGTATAGTGATGATATATACTGAGTAGTAAGATAGTCAACGACTCATTGGAGTGAACAGAATAAGAAGAATAAAACACGAATGCCTTCTGAGCTAGTAGTATATTTGTAGGAATGCAAGGAAGAAGCGGAGGGGGAGGCAAAAATTTTACCTCCGAGAAGTAAAAATTATGGCTTCTCTTCTCATCAACATTCTCACAAATTACATGTTAACATATCCTATTCCCTCTGATTCTGATTGAACGATCATAAAAATAAAATATTCACACCATCCCTGCATGGAAGTAATGGAATAGAATTTAAATCTATAAGACATAGAACTAGCAAGCTTCTCTTCATGTAAACAATATCTACACATGAAAATTTATTTGTGATGGAAATCAATAAGTTAAAAAATACAGGGAACAGAATTTAGAGCTCTAAGAAGTTGCAGAACTAGTAGCTTATTCTTTGGTATACAAATAATCTGTTTAAACCATTATTTAAAAAAAAATGTAAAAAATCTTTAGGATGGATATATCGAATTAACGCTAGAGTAAACTTCATTAGAACTAACATCCATTACTTTGGTTTTCGCTCAATTATAATTGTTTATAGGTCTTGTATTAACGTTGCAAGTATAACAGTATCATCCGCATATCTAAGGCTACTTACCTTTTTTTCCACCGATTGTTGACGTTAAAAATGGTCTATGAGCAAGATATAAAAAAAACACGTACTTTACTGTTTCGTGTCTGAGCGAAGAACATGCGTTAAAACTTTCGAGCCCAGTATCGGATAAAGTCGATAGCTAAATGCTTTCGATTCCAAAGGTTATCAAAGGTACATCGGATTGGACAGAGCATGAAAAATATGGTCCCCACACTCACACTAGAGGTTACTTTCATCTATTTCGCCACCTGGCCCTCTTTGTTCTGACCGGTGCGACGCCGGTTCTTATTTGATTTAACACTACCCATGTACACCAGTCATGATCAATGCCAGATGGCTCTTGTGGCTGGGATAGATACCAAGCTGGTGGCTCTAATATCACTGAACTTTTTCAGCTTCCGATGTTCTTGATGTGACGCCAAACAGAACGTGCCACACATCGAGAGCCTGCTTAAACCGTTCAGCTCTCCAGTGCCCTAGATAGCGTACAAGTTGTTCAGTGGTGTTGACCTCAAACATCCAATAGCAATTCGGGAGGTCCTGTTCATAGCCGTGTTAACCTTTATGGTGTACATAGCCCTGTTCCACACTAGGCAGGCTATTCCCCAGTGGAGAAACATAAGGCTGTGGCTGTTGTAAGCACCACTTCTGGCCTCGCGCTCCACCTGCGAAGCTTTCTCAGTAAGTTGTTTCCTATGCCGATTTTTCGAGCTATACTCTCACGGTTGGCTGAGTGAACTATCGCTCGTAACTCCCAAATATTTCTATATGTCTGTGTTTTTTAGTTGGTTATTAAATTATTTCCTGGTTTCCATGGACCATAGGTGATAATGCACTAACTTTGGGTTTTTGCAGGGTTCGGCTTTACGAAGTTGTTGTTGTATAAGTCAAACAGGCCAGACAGCCTCTCCTCTTCACACCATTAATGGTGCAATCTCGAGCCACCAATGCCAGGTCGTCGGGATAGAGAAAATGCTCTGTATCTGTAAGTACTGTATGGCGGCCCGTGGCTCCCGTGGCGGCTAGTGGCTCCGTAGCGTAGTACTTTGCTTACGGTGTAGAAGGTCGAGGATTCAATCCCGCAGGTCGGAATACTTATTTTATTAATTTATTTAAGTATATTTAGCCTGACCACGTACATAGGTAGATGTTTGCAGAAATGCAATAACGTCCGTGGCAGCACTACCGCGTTGTCTAAAAGGTGCTGTGAAATACAAAAATGTATGTTTCGGCACTTAGGACGTTGACGGGTCTTACGACATCCTCGCCGACATCCTTGGGATACGGAAAGGCGGGAAGGTGAACGATAAAAAAAAAACTGGTTGGTCGTTAGCACATATATATATATATATATATATATATATATATATATATATATATATATATATATATATATATATATATACGAGGATGGATTAAAAAGTTCGAGGCCTAGTCAAGAAAATAAAATAAAATACGTACAAAAATATTTTTATCTTTTGACGTAATCTCTACCTAGCTCTATACACTTCTTCCATCTGCTTTCCAAAACTTCCACACCGGTTAAAAAAAGATTCCTCAAGGTCTTCAAAATACTGGTTAACTGCAGCTTCGAGTTCTTAATTTGATGAAAATTTCTGGCCACTGAGGTGTTTTTTTAGGTTTGGAAACAGATGAATGTCCGAAGATGTCAAATCAGGAGAATAAGCCGGGTGGGGCAGCTATTCGAAACCACAACCACGAATTTGAGCCATAGACTCAACAGACGTGTGAACGCGAGCATTGTCCTGATAAAACAAAACTTTCTTTCTCAGTAATTCTGAGCGTTTCTCTTTAATTTCTTGTCGTAAACGATGCAAAAGGGTGCAATAGTAAGCCGAGTTTATTGTTTCGCCTTTCGGAAGGTAGCCTTTTGCATCCCAAAAAAAACTGACGCCATCACTTTTCCAGCCGACAGAATTGCCTTGGCTTTCTTTGGGATCGGTTCACCAGATTTTTTCCACTGCTTGGATTGTTGTTTTGACTCTGGAGTATAGGTTTACTCCATTGTCACAAACCTGTTAAAAAAATCTTTCGGATCAGCCTCAAACATCTCCAAACAGTCACGAGAAATCGTGAGTCGAATTCGTTTTTGTTCAACTGAAAGCAATCTGGGGACCCACCTAGCGGAAACCTTAGAAAATTCAAGTTCATTGGCAATGCTGTTTTGTGTTCGTTCATACGAGATGCCTATAGTGTCTGCAATCTCCCTGATAATCTTCGGTCTTTCAATATGAGATCACACACTTTGCCCATGTTTTCTTCAGTCGTAGACGTCCTGGGCCAGCCAGAGCGAGGGTCATCTTCGATGCTCTCTCGTCCACGTTTAAATTCTGCAACCCATTTTTTCACAGTTGTATATGACGAAATAGATTCCCCTAATGTTGTTTTCATATCATCGTGGAGCTCCTTTGGTGTTAATCTTTTTTTTTTTAAACAGGTGCTTGATGACCACACGTTGTTCAATTTTTTCCATTTTTCGAAAAAAACGCTGCACTTGGTCTCACTAAACTTGTTCTAACCTAAAAACCACAAGTTCTACAGCAACAAAATTTTACACTGTGACAACCAAAGAAAGTATAAACTTATTGAGGGTACTATAATAAAAATATTATAATTATTTCTTGGTGAGGATGGATTGAAAGTTCGCGGCCTCACCAAGAAATAATATAAATATTTTTATTATAGTACCCTCAATAATATTTCATACTTTCTTTGGTTGTCACAGTGTAAAATTTTGTTGCTGTAGAACTTGTGGTTTTTTAGGTATTATATATATATATATATATATATATATATATATATATATATATATATATATATAATATATATATATATATATATATATATATATATATATATATAATAGCAACTATGAGAACCACCTTGTAGCAAATCATTCTTCTATATTCGCCATCTGCTTTTTCTTCCTCCAATAAAATACATAGAGATTGAAATTCTTTATTGTATAACAAAGTTATTGAAATAATTATTAAAATCTTATAAATTATAACGTATCAAAGTGTATTTTGATCCAAAATTTACACAAGGGAAAAACACCTGTTTAAAGCGAAGAAGAGAACAATTTTTTGACTGAAATTTATCAGTTTTTGTTCAAAGTCTATTTTTTTTAAAGATTCACTCTTAACTACAGACGACTCTGGTAAATTTTCTTTAAGAAAAAAATGATCTAACATGCACAATTATGGATAATCTAAGTGTAAATGTGCCGATATCTCGGCAACTGTTTTTTTTTCTATGTATGAAACACAATAAATTTTAAAATTACATTCCCCTTAAAAAAAGTTGCTCTCTAAACATAGAATAGTTTGAATAACCTCGTTATGAGTTCAGGATTCTCTTTTATTTCTACAAATACCTCTAGACGGCAATACCTCTCGACTCCAAACATGCGCGGAGAAAAATTAAGAATATAGTGAGAAGCAAAAAAAAGACCACTTTGATTTTTCGAATCGTAACAGCAAATATTGTAAACAAAAAACCAACAAGCTAAATATTAGTTTGAAAAAATTTATAATAATCTGAAATTCATAGCAATACGGGTCCAGCCTTTATTAACTAGTAAGCGATTATGATAGTTATTATTACTTAAACTCTACAAAATGCTACAATTTTGTATTGCGCTAATTAATGGTTCTATGTAAGTATTTATATCATATGAAGTGTAAACTCTATTTTTTGTGACAGGTTGTAACTTTTGTCAAAGCCAAGTAAATGCTGACTCGAGTTGCGTGATAATGTCAAAAAAATGTGGTCCCTGAAGGCACTTTAAAAATTTCGCGCTGGATACGTGTTTCTTCTACGTCTGATACTTCCATATAAATATACTATTTTGATGTTATCGCTCACGGCGTAAGGACGTCAAGAAGCAATGTATTTGTCAAGTGTTAGTTCAAAAAAACCGAAACCTTTCAATAGACCATCGATCAAGTATCGTAAATGTAGCCAAAAGTTCGTTACAATTGATTCTACATAAAGATATAACTTCACCCTGATAAGAACTAGATGGACGAGAATTAAAGCCAACTGTTTAAATACTTTTCAACATTTACCAATATGTTATTAACGATCACGTCACTTTAACGGCACCCAGAATTTGCATTATTGGCAATACGAGTTTTGTCGCGGATACGTGGGAAAATCATATGGGATCATATAAAAACTGTAAAGTTTTGGGGCTAATATTGAGCCCTGTTTTTGTTTATAGGTATGGACTTGTCTTGTTTAATATGAGTGTAGTAGTGTAATCATGTAAGTGGTAGGAATGTACCATCAGTAGTTTGTATAGTAATCCGGAATCCAAATTGTTCGTCCTGAAATTTATGGTCTATGTCGTATATGTTTGTTAGTTTGTTCAGTATATTTCTCTCAGCTACTTTTGATAACTAAGTAGTGAAATTGGTCTGTACGATTCCACCCTCGCCGGGTTTTTGTCCGGTTTCAAGATTGGAACCACCACAGACCTCTTCCACTCTTCATGAAAGTGCTGTATATGTACTATGGCGTTGATAATGTAGGTAAATTATAGTAGTATTTTCGTTGGTATGTTCTTCAGGAGCAATGGGGAAACTTCATCATCTCCAGGAGCCTTGTCATTGGGTAAGTTTTGTATTAGTCCTTTTATTTCCACAGGGCTGGAATATAATTTATTCCACACACTTGGTGGAATGGGGTATTTTTTGTAGACTGTATCGGTTATTCTATTTTGTTGAGGCGTAGAGTTGGCTTGTCCACTGTACATCTGTTCTAAGTGTTAGCTTTTTGTTCGTCCGTTTCTACTATGTTAAGTAGCGTTGGTATGTTATTAAATTTTGATTTCAGTCGGGGGTTAGGGTCTTGGTTAGGCGTCAAAGGGAATTATCTTTTACAGACAACTTGGTTTTTTATGTATTTATTTTTGTGCGTATAGTATTTTGTAAGTCGCGAACTCTATGCCTATCGTGTAGATTTCTACCGGCCTGCCATCTCCTTCTCAGCCTGTTTTTAAACTTAATAAGATTTATTATATCAATCGGGATCTTGTCTTCCCTTGGCTTGGATTTTATTTTCCTTGTAATTTGATTATGAGCCAACTAAAGGTTGGTTCGTAAGTTGTTATTTTGTTATTTATTTCTGTAGTGTTGTTTAGAATTTGTCTGAACAACCTCCAGTTGGCATTTTTATAGGACCATACCATCCGCCCACCCTCTCTAGCCTCTGTGACCCGCCAGTCCAGTAACAGTGGAAGATGGGCAAACAATAGTTTATCCAAGACAACAAAATCTGGCAGATTGTATATATTTTTTTGATTTAAGACTAGATCTATAAATGAAGGCGTCATGTTGTTAGTAGAATAATGGGAAGGAGATGTGGAAGCGAGTATCTGTATGTTGTTTGTCGTAGCGTTATCATAAACTATGTTTCCAGGTACATTGTTCCTCCGATTACGCCATGACGTATGTCGAGCGTTCAAATCACCCATAATTACTACCCTATTTCCCTGACTAAACAATTCAAGTTAGATCGTTGGGAGTTATCCGTAGGCTGGGACGAACGCAGCATCCACTAATTATTAAATCGTTATTTAATTTAATTGCAATATTTTCTATATTAGAATGATTTGAGATAATTAATCTATGTATTATGTTGTTTTTAATTAGTGATACTACGACGTACCGATAGTGATTCAAAATTTCACTGCTCGCTTAAAACAGTCCCGAGAATATGACGGTTCATATTCAGTATACATTATACATTATTTTTAATAAATATTTTAAAATTAAACTTTTTTGTGGGACACCTTGTATCTATTAATTACATAAAAACCATAAACTTAAATTAATTTATCAATAACACCATGTATGACAATTTTTATTTAAACTCAGGTTTTTAATGTTGTTTTTAACGTTCTATCCAATGATTCTAATAACACGTACCGGAAAAAATATTTTATTGTTATTCACAATAAAAAGACAGATGCGAATTTTACGTTTACTGGGTTTTAGATAATAATACGTATCAAAAAGTTTTGTTACCATGTATGTTAGACCGAACAACTGGTCTTACAATATCACGTATCAGAACAAAATCAAAAAATTCGAATACCATGTCTATGAAACTGAATAACTTCACTTAGAATATTGCATATGAGAAAACAACTTGATTTTAACCTGTCAATGTGACATTCTTGTTTATTTGTAGTTAATATACATTAAAAAGTTTCATATTAATATTTATTACAAAGATTTTAAAATAATGTTTACATCAAAAATAGATCAGATTCAAAATGAGTTGTTGGACAAACAGGAAGATAATATTATTTTATTTTTATATTAATCTAAATCATTAATTATTTTCTTGATGTCGGTGTCTAAGGCTCAATTTTTATGATAAATTCAATGGTGAAAACCGCATATCGATATCTAGTACCGTTTCAGATATACAGGGTGTTTTTCAAAAATCCGCATTTTGGGAAAATGTTACAACTAATGTTTTAATAGTTATTAACGTAAAAATATATTTTTTAAATGGGATATCCAGTATATTTTTCCTTATCCGAATAGAGCTTTAAGTTACCATTCTAAAAATATAGCACACTTTATATTTTGCTTAAATCTACTCGAAAATATAAAGGTTTTCACTTTTTACGACAGTTTTAAATTTACATTTTGTGAAGTAGGCTTTGGTTTAATTCAATTGTTTACTCGTAGTTGTCAAATTTTACTTCAGGATCAATTATTAAATTGTCAAATAAATCGCAATGAAGTTTGAAAATTACGAAAAATGCGATATGATAGTGTGTTTCATACAAGCCGGAGAAAATTCGGATGCGGCAAATAATTTGTACCACGAACGGTATTCAGAGAGGCGTCAACCCTTCAAAGATATATTCGCTCGATTGCGACATAACCTAGTTAACCCAAAAATTATGCAACAAACAGGGATAAGGAGTTAGAAGAAATAGTAATTTTAGGAACTATCGGAAATAATCCCAACACTTCAACCCGACAGTTAAAAGAATCCACTGGACTACCAAGAACTAACGTAAGTTGTACTTTGAAGAAGCACAAATTCAGGCCACATAGCACAAGAAAAGATTTTTGCCAATGGTTTCTGGAGAATTGTAACCATATTCCGAATTTTTCATTAAATTGCATTAGGACAGACGAAGCTTATGTAAGCAATGCAGGTATTTTATTTAGTTGTGGAGCAAAGAAATCAAGGCAGATTTGGATTTAATGTGGGCAGGAATTTTTCGAGGCAGGGTTATAGGTCCATTTATTTACGAAGAAACACTCACCTCTCAGAGATATTTAGAAATTTTAAGGCAGGAAATAGAACCTCTTCTCGATGAACTGCCGTTAATAGACCTTAGAAATACATTTTTTCAACACGACGGAGCACCCCCTTATAACGCTGCAGTCATCAGTAATTTTTTTATCGGCCAGTTTCGACAATAACTGGATAGCCAATCAAGGTCCGAATCGTTGGCCGGCAAGGTCACCGGATTTAACACCCATGGACTTCTATCTCTGAGGAAGATTGAACGACCTAATTTTTAAATTGCCGACGACGAACACCAGGCAAGAGTTAGAAGTCGCAGTGATATAAAGTTTTGCAGCTCTCACTCCTTTTGAACTAATCAACTTGGTAAGAAGTGTTCAGAAAAGGTACCGCCTATGTGTAAATGAAACTGGTCGACATTTCGAACATCTCTTATAGAAAATTGTTTTGTTTTAGTTTGCTCTACTCGGAATAAATTGTTTTATTGTTGTTTCGTTTTATTTTCTACATAGTTTAAAGTACTATACCATTTAGTAAATTTCATTGTAGTTATGACTCTTAGAGTTACTTCTAGGAATTTTTTTTATGATTTGACTGCTATCGGTAAACAACTGATATTGTCGCTCCGTCCAAAGCCTACTTCACAGAATGTACATTTAAAACTCGCGTAAAAACTGAAAACCTTTATATTTAGAAGTAGATTTAAACAAAATATTTTTAGAATGGTAATTTAAAGCTCTATTCGGATAAGGAAAAATATACAGGGTATCCCATTTAAAAAATTAATTTTTGCGTTAATAACTATTAAAATATTAGTTGTAAAAAATGTAACTTACACTGTTGAAATCCACGTGAAAAAGTGCTTTGAGAATGTATATCTGAAACGATACTAGATATCATAAAAATTGAGCCTCAGACACCTACATCAGTTTTCAGTTATCTCCTTTAGATAAAGGGGGTTATCTTTAAAAGTGTCCAATTTGGACCACCCTGATAGAATGAAACACAGGCGAATCTTACCGAGTTCACGTTTGCTTCTTGCCTGGCTGATTATTTGAAAGAACACTGTCTAGAGAAAAAACTACCAGCTGTGATTTATAGCGATGGTTGCACGTACTAGAATAGAAATGGCAAATGCCCTATCGGATTTTGGTACTCAAAATGACATGCAAATTGAGCAGAAGTTATATAACTAAAGGGTATACTGCTATGGAATGTGATTCAGTTCGTGCATGTATTGAATAAAAGATAAATAACCGTTCAAGTGCAAGTTGAACTTGCACAATTAGTGTTCCGTACGTTAAGTGCTTTTAAAATAAAAATTTTTGTTATGGTGGTATAAAATGATCAGTGACTTCACAAAACACACCCAAAATGAGTTTTCAACAAAGTTTGTTTCCAATCTTTCCTGAAAACTGATGACCTTGAAATTTTTGTTTTTTTTTATATACCAGATAAATTATTAAAGGTTCAATCTATACCCCGTGGAGAATATTCCAGAATTTTTTTCAAAATTTTTTGATCAGTACTTTTCGAGATAAAGTAGGGGGACGATTTTTTAAAAATAACACACAGAAAAGTGTGCGTAAGTATTACATTATATATATATATATATATATATATATATATATATATATATATATATATATATATATATATATATATATTACTCGTGTTTTCACAAGCTTTCATTTGACACCACACTGGATGACCTAGTAAAAATTTTTTTTTCACTTCCGATTTCACCCCTCAAAACTAACCCCTTAAGTCAAAATTTAACATTCAAAACTACACGGCTCTGATGAGGCCATCAATTCCTATATTAGTGGCAAATTTCAACTTTCTATATCAAATAGTTTCGGAGAAAATCGGGTGTGACAGACAGACACCGAAGTGATCTTATAAGCGTTCCGTACGGAACACTAAAAATAAAGAGATATTTGTGCCTGCAGATTATGTTATTGCAACTAAGGAGGCAAGAAAAAAGCCATTCTCTCACGATGTCGGCTATTTATTTTGATTATGACAATAGTTTCTGGAAAATAAATAAGTGATGCAGTAGTCAGTGACATAGTGTGACAAGTACGGAATTGTGTACAAAATATACCATATTATTATGACGACTATCAAGAAGATCACCCAAAGTGAAGATTAAATCAGAACTACCAATTTTACATCCAAATTTATTATCAATTTCTATGTCTAAATGGAAACACGTATAAGAATTAAAATGTAGCATACTTGCAGATTTTCATAGCTTTTATGATAATCTCCCACATGTTTCATTAGATACTCAAAAATAAAAGACTAAAAAGAAAACAATGTAAGGATAATACAAAATAATCTGATAAAAAAACAATCTAAAGTACTACTTTTAATTGCAAGAATTAAGTAAAAATTAATGTTTCATCAATCAAAACATTTTTATTCATTGTGTTATTTCCGTAAAACAAGACAGAAAATGGACAATATTATATATGAGAACGTATCTAGCATTCTAGTATCACATATGTGATTTAAAAAGATAGCTATATTGTTTTAAGGGTATTTTATTTCAAATGTGCAGTAAAAAAGCATTTGAAATTGCACAGTCTAGCTACAGCAATATTATGATTTTTTCATCTCTGGGGTATCACCAGGAGTATTGTCCTGAATTTTGGACCTCAAAAAACTTGTGCTCTTTTATTTATAAACAATTTAAAATTACAAAGCGCGTTTTTTTTTGGGCTTAAAATGTGTTTAACTCTGGTTATATCAATCGGATCGAGACAAAAAAAAACTAAATTCTTCGTAAATGAAATGAATGAAATTTCCAACAAATCCTCGTTAGCTTTAAATCGCTCAAAATGTGTACTGTGAAATTGAAAAAAATAGGCAAAAATATGTTTTTTTTTCATTTTATTGTAGAGGTCGACTAAGTGGAGCAATTGGCTTGAAACTTTCAAAAAATATGCCCTTTGTTATAGCAAAAAAGAAATTTTGCTACAAAAATATTGAACCCAGGGGGCAAAATTGAATTTGTTATTTAAAATTTGAATTACCAGCCATGGCAATTGGGAATTGTATGCAATTTCTGATGCCATTAAAGAAAAATTTTTTTTTTAGTCATTTTAAGTGTTTTTTTTTTAATTTATTTATTTATCAAATAGCAACAAATGTGTTTTTTCGGTCACTTGCAAAAAAAAATTGTTAAAGAAAATGATTTTTTTTAAGTCTCGCAATTCTCTACCAGATGATAAGAAATTTTCAATTTTTTTTTTTTAAATGACCAAAAAAACGCATTTGTTGTTATTTGATTAACAAACAAATGTAAAAAGAAGGTTAAAATGACTCAAAAAAAAAATTTTAATGGCATCAGAAAGCTGACGTCGAGACCTAAATTTTTTTTAAAAAAAGACCCATTCTGGACCAAATGGCACAAAATGAAGGGCAATTCAAATTTTAAATAACAAATTCAATTGTGCCCACTGGATTCAACATTTTTGTACCAAAATGTCAGGGTATTTTTGCTATAACAAAAGGCATATTTTCTGAAAGTTTCCAACCGATCGGTTCATTTAGTCGACCTGTACAATAAAATGAAAAAAAAAGAGTTTGGTTTTTAAGCTAAAAAAAAGCGTTTTGAAAACTTCAGTTGTTTATAAACAAAAGAGCACAAGTTTTTCGAGGTCCAAAACTCAGAATAATCCTCCTGGTGATACTCCAGAGAGGATAAAATCATAATATTGCTGTATCTAAACTATACTTAAATCATCATTATTTTGACCTTTTTTTACTGCACTATCATGCCTTATTGACAAAAGTTCAAAATAATTAAATTAAAAGGCTGAAAAATCAGTTTGTCCCTTCCCCTGTAAAACGTTATATTACCACATACGCGGTATCAGAATAAGGGTATCGATATTTTTTTTAATTTGTTTGATGACAACAAAACACACCGAGGAAGATACAAATAAATGTACTACCTGATTTCCAAAATCCACCCTATCTTTGTCAAGTTTATAAGATATTTTTGTAGATTTTCCGATTACATACAGTTCTTCTTCTTCTCCCCCAAATACTGTGCATATTGCTGTTCCCACTATCTCTGTATTAGGCGGTGGACTAAATCCTATCATTATCAGGGTATATTCCATAGGCTGCAAAACACCTAAAAATGAATCAACTTTTGCAGTTTTATGACCGCTTAGAGAATCATCCCAAATAACTCAAAAACCTCATGTTCTGTAAATAATGTTAGAAAAAATTCACAAAGCGAAGAATTGGTGACAATGTTACTTAATTTTATTTTGGGTCGTATACGTCTCGGATCCGATTCCTTAACCTACATCATAAAATATAGTTCTTGTTTCAATGAATTTATTCAGTATGTTTACGGATTCCAAACCTATACATAATTCATCGGCGGAAAATTAACTTCTTAATTACCACAGAATAATAAAAGGTTAGAGAAAAGCTACAAACCTGTATTTTGAGCGCAACAGCGGAGATCTATGCATTACCTGCGTTACACGTTCATGTCTGATATGTATCGATACATTAAAATATCAATGTAAAGGGTGTTTTTTATAGAGGTATAAAACTTTAAGTTGGCAACACTTTTTTAACTGGCGGCCATTTTGTCAGCTGTCAAGTGATTTATGTTTAGTTTGGTTTGGCATTTCAACATGAATAGACTGACGCCTGAACAACGCTTCCAAATTGTGCAAATTTATTTTGAAAATCATGGTTCTGTTCGAAATACGTATCGCGCACTACGTCCATTTTACGGTCAACATAATCGTCCATCAGAGCAATTAATTCGATTAACTATGGAACGTTTTCGCACCACGTTTACTCTAAATGATAATACGCATCCACAGAGACGTCGTACAGTGCGTACAAAAGAAGTCCCGAATCAGTCTATCCGCCATCGTGCACAGGAATTGGATATGTGTCCATCCACTTTATGGAAGATTTTGCGGAAAGATCTTGGTTTGCGTGCTTACAAAATCAAACTCGTGCAACAATTGAAGCCACACGATCACCTAGCAAGGCGTAGATTCGGTGAATGGGCCCAAAACAAGATTGCCGTTGATCCCGATTTTCATAAGCGAATTTTGTTTAGCGATGAAGCTCACTTTTGTTTGAATGGATACGTCAATAAACAAAACTGCCGTATTTGGGAGTGATGATAATCCTCAAGTGTATGTTGAGACACCGTTACATCCAGAAAAACTGACTGTTTGGTGTGCTTTATGGGCTGGTGGAATCATTGGTCCGTACTTCTTTAAAAACGATGCTGGTCAGAACGTTACAGTCAATGGTGACCGCTATAGAGCCATGATTACTGACTTTTTCGTTCATCAATTGAACAACCATGATGTGCAGGAGCTGTGGTTTCAACAAGACGGCGCAACATGTCACACAGCTCGTGCCACAATTGATTTATTGAAGGAAACGTTTGGTAACCGCATAGTTTCACGTTTCGGACCCGTGAATTGGCCTCCAAGATCGTGCGATTTAACGCCGCTAGACTATTTTCTGTGGGGATATGTGAAGTCGCTAGTCTACGCCGATAAGCCCGAAGCGATTGACCACTTGGAGGACAACATTCGCCGCGTTATTGCCGATATACGGCCACAAATGTTGGAAAAAGTCATCGAAAATTGGACCTCCAGATTAGACTACGTCCGAGCCAGCCGTGGCGGTCATACGCCAGAATTCATATTTAAGTTATAATGCCAGAAGATTATCTTTCGAATAAAGTAAATTTCATGTCAATTTAAAAAATTCATCTTTGTTTTATTCCATTTCAAAGTTCTATACCTCTATAAAAAACACCCTTTATAAGCGTATTGACATTCTTTTGTCGATTATTTTCCTAGAGAATTTTTAATGGCAATGTGAACTACACGTCAGTGAAGTAAATTTTTATTTATCAAATTCTCAAAAAAAATTACAAAAGTTATTGCACAATGAACATTTTTAATAGCACTGCCAAGCCAAAATAAATGCTTACTAAACGAAATAAGGTACAAATGCATTAAGTTTTTCCAGTCAAAAATATTATAACACAGTAACAGAAACATTTTTTGGATATAGGATTTAAAGTTTTTCCAGTATGAAGTATATTCCCGATGGTCATTCCCTTTTGATTTTCAAGTCCAACTACTAGATTGTTAGACTTATATGAACAGTGGCGGCTCCTCTATAGGAGCACATGAGCACGTGAACCCTCTGTCAACAACAAGGCAAAATGCAAATTATTTTGGATTATACCTTAGTCATACAAACGTCTTTTAAAGAAGTGAACCTTCCCTACAAATGGACAAGAACAATTTATAACAAACCTAATACTTTACGTACCGTTAAACCTCTAGTTGTCACTGAAGCTCCCTAAGCGCACAAACTCCAAGAACTGAATGTAAAGCAAAGCGGTATACGGCGTTGTCTCGTTTTATACGTTTTTGCGTTCTGGCCAACTGTGTCTCTCTCTAATACGAAGATGTAAATTCGTCGTTTTTCTCCCTCCATGTTTCACACTTACTTGGTGATCTTGCGGATTTGGATTGGGATAGAAGCGTCGTGTTGATTCGTTTACATTTTACATCTAATCTAGACGGTTCCAGTCAGAGTAGTTAAATTTTGTTTTGGCGCTCAATATTTTGCAACAAATGGTGTACTGTTAGTATTAAGTCGTGAATGCAATTACATACAAACATAAACTGATTATAATTGATGTAATGAACGAAAAAATGGATGCACAGCCGGGGTGTAGTAAATTGTTAGGCGTTAAAAGAAACTTTGAATATACAGTGAATTATTTAAAACAAAATTAACAAGTTGCCTTTAGAAGATAAACTTAAAGTGAAAGCTGCGGGAAAACCGATTCCGAATCTTAGTATTACTCAAGTAAGTAAGGGACAAAAACACGAGCTCAAAAGAAGTTTTAAAAGTGAATTATGTGAAAAACATGAAAGGCTATACGGATGCAGTGTTAAAAACAGCTTGTTTTGTATTCCTTGTTTGCTATTTGCATCTGAAAGTGCTGAAGCAAATTGGGTGAAAAGTGGGGTAGTCGATCTGGCATACTTATCACAAAAACTTATAAAGCATGAAAGTTCACAGGTTCATATAAATTCGCAGTTAGAACTAAGAATTTGGGAAAATTGATATAAAACAACAACTGGATAGTGCCTACAGAAGAGGTATCGAAAAACATAATGACAATGTATGGAAAAACAGATACGCTTTGTCGAAAAATATAAATTGTATAAAGTTCTGTGGATGTTTCGAATTAGCTTTGCTAGGACACGATAAAGGAATGGTTCGCAAAATCCGGGCATTTTCAAAGGTCTAATCAATTTTAGCGCAGAGTTCGATCTGGCTCTAAAAGATCATTTTGAAAAATCTACGGTCTTCAAAGGTACTTTAAAAATAATTTAGATAGAATTATTAGATTGCATGCTACAAGTTTCCCATGAATATATAAAAAATGAAATAGCAGACGCCCAATTCATCTCTGTTATAGCAGATGAGACCACAGATATTTCTTGTAAATTTCAAATGGTAGTATTTTTCAGATACATTTTAAAAGACGGTACCCCAACTGAACGATTTTGGGCTTTTGTGAATACACAAGAGCATATTGCAATTAGTTTAGCAAATTGTATTAAAGACGCTCAAAGTTACAGATACATCAAATAAATTAATTTCACAAAGCTATGATGGAGCAAATGTTATGAGTGGCCGCCATGGTGAAGTAAACAGAATTATTCAAGATGATTATAAATACGGCTATTGTGTTTACTGTTATGCTCATCAATTAAATTTAATTTTAGCTCATGCAACTAGCCAGAATGCAGAAGTACGTATTTTCTTTTCTAATATAACAGATATTACGATTTTTTTTTTCAAATTCTCCTCAGCGGGTTGAGATATTAAATGAAGTTGTACGCAGCCATATTCCAAGAACTTCTACGATGCGGTGGCTTTTTAAAAGTAGAGCAATATATATTATTTTTGAGAACAAAGCAGCACTTATCGAATGTATAAAGACGGTAGAAAATACTGCGAAAATCTTTAGTAT
The DNA here is from genome assembly GCA_019049505.1 of Pachyrhynchus sulphureomaculatus. Classification (NCBI taxonomy): domain Eukaryota; kingdom Metazoa; phylum Arthropoda; class Insecta; order Coleoptera; family Curculionidae; genus Pachyrhynchus; species Pachyrhynchus sulphureomaculatus. Next base: position 179,230,530 of record CM032447.1, on the reverse strand, counting down.
CATCAAGCCTCTGCAATCTGTAGAATGTTATACGATGCACAATCTGTATTCTGGCTAACATTTTTTCAAATAATTATGCCACACGCCGATATCCTATATAACAGTTTGCAAAAATCGACTTCTGATCCCGCACAAGTAGGCACAACAATTAATATATTTGAAAAAGGTATAGCGACTGAAAGACAAAATGCTGAAGAAATTCCTACTTTAACTGAAGATGTACTTCATTTTCAGAATAAAAAAAGTAAGGAAGATCCTTATTTAACGAAAGTAGTTGCAGCAAAAGAAGTATGTGATTATATATTAATTCAAATTAAGGAAATGTTTTCATTTGAAAATAAATTCCCATCGCACTATTTAAATGATATAGTTCAGGCATATCCGTTTATGGACAAAATTAGATTACAAACTGAACTTGAACTTATTTATAAACAGCCAGATTTTAGAAATTTGCCCGGAGGGGTGCATTGTTTACGATTTATAATCGAAAATAATTTACAAAATATATTTTCCCCAACGTACACTTTACTGCAGCTAATTATTACCATTTCGATGATAACTGCTGAAGCTGAAAGAAATTTCTCCACTTTAAAAAGAATTAAGTTGTTTTTGAGAAGTACTATGAATGAAGAAAGACTTTCAGCATTGGAATGTTGTCAATACAAAAGAAAATGATAGAAGATATTAGTGATTCTAGTCAATTAGTGATTGACAAATTTAAAAAATCGCCGTATGGACTTTTCGTTTAAACATTGTGTTTAGAATGTTCAGTTTATAGTTAGACGTTTTAAACAAAACAATGAATTTTGCTATATTTCTAATGTGGACTGCATTTTCTTTCGTCAAGCGTTGTATATTATTGATGTTCGCGTTTATACATATGTATTAATACCCATTTGCCTATTATAGTTGGACCTTCTGTATTGGTAAGTGATTTTATATTTGATATTATGTTTAACCTATTGACATTTAGCATTTTCAATTAATATTAGGTAAGGTATTTTCATTTGTGGCCATGGACCTTAGAAAATTTTAAAATGTCTTCTAGGTATGAATAAATACATAAAATTTAAAATTAAGTAGGTATCTGCAAATCGTGTTTTCACGCTCTTATTGGCTCATAATGTGAACCTCCACCAAATTCCAACACGAGCAGCCACTGTATATGAATATAAAATAAAGAAAAAAATGCTGAGCCACATATTTCCTAAAAATTGAAAATGACAAATAATATATATCTAAGTAAACTTAAATCAATTTCTTTTTTAACTTCTTCAACAGCACACACAGGTGTGTGCCTTTATTCAAAACCAAAAGTAGTTCCTTTCCAGTATGGTATAATGTAGATATTGTAAGAAATTTGAAACGTAAGAATAATCTTTTTAGGAAGTATAAAAAAAATAATGTAAAGTGCTATGAAAAATACAGAGCGTTGAGAGCGGAGACCTGTCGGATGATTAAGACCGCATATAGTTTCATATATCAGAGGCATAGGGGGAAGTATTAAAGACGATCCTAAGGCTTTCTGGAGGTATGTTCAGCAGAAGAGGAAAAGTTGTGCAATTCCAGGTGTAATGACATACCAAAATGCTGATTTTGATAACCCTAAGAACATTGTTAGGGCTTTTGCCAATCATTTCTGGAGTGTTTATAATATTGTGAATGATGTCACCAGTAGTTTTCATTCTGTGAATCAAGGGCATATTGAAATTATCGCGCCGTGTTTTGCTCCGAGTGACGTTGTGACGGTGTCAAAGCGACTTGAACCAAAGATGTCCAGTGGTCCAGACTCTGTGCCAAGCTTTTTTATTAGAGATACTATAGATGTTTTGGCTGCTCCACTTAGTAAAATTTTTGACCTTTCAATATCTAACCAAAGATATCCTATGAGGTGGAAAACGGCTAAAATATGTCCAGTTTATAAGAGTGGCAATAGAGCAGAAGTGGAAAATTATCACTTATTTGTGGTTTTTCGAAGATTTTTGAAATGCTTTTGCATCTGCACATTGTGGCCAGAGTGGAACCATTGTTGTCGGTGCGTCAGCACGGTTTTATGAGGGGTCAGTCGATGGCCACCAACTTGTCTTCCTTTACACATTTTACTTCTAGGATGCTTGATTTGGAAGTCAGGTTGATGTGGTGTTTACTGACTTCTCGAAGGCGTTTGACAGGATAGATCATGGTGTGCTTCTGGGAAAGATGGTTAATTTTGGCCCCACGACGATTTTTGTTAGTTTCTTCAGGACATACCTGGTGGAAAGATTGCAATATGTTCAGTATAATGGTTTTAGGTCGCATTCGTTTCATGCAGAATCCGGTATTCCACAGGGGTCAAACTTGGGACCGCTATTGTTCCTTATGTTCATAAATGACATTCAGGAGGTCATTGAGGTGGAATACCAGATGTTTGCGGATGACCTGAAATTGTATGTGTGTTGAGGCAGTGCGGGCGTGGTGTGACAACAATGGGATATTGCTAAATGCAAACAAATGTTCTGTAATGACAGTGAACCGTAAAGTATCTCCAGTAAACTATAATTACAGTATAGGTAATATAGAGTTGAGGAGAGTGGAGACAGCCAAAGACCTGGGCATTGTTCTGGACTCTAGGTTGACCTTCAATCAGCACATTGGCAAGGTGGTTTCAGAAGCGATGAAAATGATAAGGTTCATAATTAGAAATGGTGGGTCTTTTCAAAATATTGAAACCTTTTTAACATTATACAATACATTGGTCAGAAGTAGGCTTGAGTATGGGTCTATTATCTGGGCACGATTGTATAATAGGTGGGTTGTGGCTTTGGAAAGGATTCAGAGGAGGTTTTTAAAGTTTTTGGCTAGGAAAGTTGATGGGGTGTATCCACCGGTAGGTATAGAGAATGATATTTTGTTAGAGAGGTTTACTTATATGACCTTAGAGAACCGTAGAAATATGGATATGGCGATGTTTCTGTTTAAACTTGTAAATGGTGTGATTCAATGTCCACTGTTGCTGGAGGAACTGAATTTTGTTGTGCCCAGACTAGCTCATCGAACTGGAAACTTCTTTTATCTTCCTACTGCTCACACAAATATATTGTATACTTCACCCGTTCATAAGATACGCGCTGCTTATAATAAGGTATCTAGAGCATGTGATCTGTCCATGTCTCAGAGGGAATTCATCTGTATCTGTCTAAACTTATTTTAATAGCTGTAAGCATATGTGAAATTGTAGTTTGTTTATTGTTTGTATAATTAAGCATTTTATTGTTTGTATAATTAAACATTTTGTGATATGTATTAGTCTTGTTTAATGATTGTACGATCGGCCCTATTAATTAATTCTTTTGTTGGGCTTGTAACAGTAAATAAATAAATAAACAGCAATGACCGTACGTAATGTTGTTTATCTGGAAAGAAAAATCAACGCAGTATTATAATTAATAAAGCTTATGTTAAAGAAATATGAACACATATTCAATAATAGAACTATACGTAATAACAACCCTTGTAACTAAGTTAGCCTGTCAATTTTTACACTGTCAAAGAAAAAAAACCGGTCAAGTGCAAGTTGAACTTGCACAATTAGTGTTCCGTACGTAGATTGTTTTTAAAATAAAATTTTTTGTTAGGGTGGTATAAAATGATCAGTGACTTCACAAAACACACCCCAAATGAGTTTTCAACAAAGTTTTTTTCCAATCTTTACTGAAAACTGGTGACTTTGAATTTTTTTTTTTTTTTTAAATACCAAATAAATTATTAAAGGTATGCACTCGTGATAATTTTCGTTCAATCTATACCCCGTGGAGAATACTCCAGAATTTTTTCAAAATTTTTTGATCAGTACTTTTCGAGATAAGGTAGGGGACAGCGATTTTTTAAAAGTAATACGAAGAAAAGTTTGCGCAAGTATTACATTATATATATATAAGGCCCGGGACAGCGATTTTTCGCGAATTTTTAAAAATAATACAAAGAAAAGTATATATTTTTTACTCGTGTTTTCACAAGCTTTCATCTGACACCACACTCGATGACCTAGTAAAAAAAATTTTTTTTCACTTCTGACTTCACCCCCCAAAACTAACCCCTTAAGTCAAAATTTAATTCTCAAAACTACATGGCTCTGATGAGGCCATCAATTCCTATATTATTACCAAATTTCACCTTTCTATGTCAAATAGTTTCAGAGAAAATCGGGTGTGACAGACAGACAGACAGACAGACAGACCAGACAGACAGACAGACAGACACCGAAGTGATCTTATAAGTGTTCCACACGGAACACTAAAAATGTTATAGATGAGTATTTTAAATCAACATTAAAACTAATTATGTAACTTAAAGATATCAAATAGGAGTATTAGGAATAGACATATGTCATATTTAGTCATCTTTATAAATACTTAGCAAATTATAATTTAATGAATTAATAAAAAATAGTTGTTATACATATGTATTCTTTATAAATACTTAGTAAATTATGAATTAATGAAAAATAGCTGTTATACATATGTATAAGTATCGTACACAGAAGTTTTTCTTAAAAAGACTGGCGAATGGTTACAAGAAATATTTGAAATTCCTAGGATAAAACGCCGTTCTCTTGGTCGACCAACAAAGTAATTTGAAGAATTAACTGAGAAGAGCAAACGCAAAAAAAACAGAGGAAGTACACAGTGCTGTAGATAAAAAAGTAATAATGTATGGTGCTCAAATATCCCTTCAAAGTTCTGGAGAGAGAATTGCATCCAGTATTCTAAAACACATAACTAACTCTCTCCAGACAGCCCAAGCATACCAGAAAGCATACAAAATGTCAAAACAGCATGAAAAACTGTTATAACTAAATCCAGTAGCAGCTCTCTCAATGTTTGTAGAAGCTGACGTCTCAAGGAGAGAGTATGACATAATAAGGAATAGTAATAAGAAATATTCGAGTTACACCGTGTGACAGCAAGCAAAAAGGGCTTATTATCCGGCAAAAGAGATTTATCGGGTAACTGAAACATCTGCTGAAATTAACTTACAACATTTATTGGATCACACGGCTAAACGTTTGGCCATATTTGGAGAATGTACTAATAGAATTAAATCTAGAAGAGCGTTAATTATTATTGACACTCCTTTCGAATTGGGGATGTGACGGATCGCAACAAGCACAGTTTAAGTATAAAATGCAAGAAGATGCAACTGACAGCAACATTTTTCAAAGTTGCTTTAATCTACTAGAATTGATTTGTGGTACAAAGAAGAAAGTTATTTGGCAGAATCCAACTCTCTCTTCACCACGATACTGTCGGCCAATGAGGATTAGATTTGTAAAAGAAACTGTAGATATTACAAATTCTGAACTAACTTACATAGAAAATGCAATAAACGCTTTGGTAAACAGCGATTAAATGTTTTCCTCACTATTATTTACAAGTAAAATAGCCGTGCCCACGACTCCGCTTGCGTGGACTTGGTTCACTATTATCGTCACTGCTTATTGCTTATGTTACCTAACCTAACATAGAACATATGTATTTTATAAAAAAGCAAGTAAATCGGATAGGTGGTTCTTCAGTGCTAAGCGCACTAACGGACAGACAGACAGACAGAGAGACGTTGCATTTTATATATATTGTATTCTTTGTTACATGATATTGTTCCGTATTTAAACGGTTTAGGCAGTGTATTGCAAGAGAGTGTGCTAACTTAGAACTTTGTTCCGACTTGATTCACTATTATCGTCACTGCTTATTTCTTATATAACGTATAAAATATACCCTATAACCTGGCCAGAGAACATATGTATAAATCTAAAAAAAACACGTAAATCGGATAAGTAGTTCTCAAGTGATAAGCGCACTAATGGACAGACAGGCAGACAGACAAAGAGACGTTAGCATTTTCTATATATATATATATATATATATATATATATATATATATATATATATATATATATATATATATATATATGTATATATATATATATATATATATATATATATATATATATATATATATGTATATATATATATATATATATATATATATATATATATATTATATTATGGATTATAGATTATTATTATTATTATATAACTTGGAAAGAGAACATATCTATAATATATATAAAATGCAACGTCTCTCTCTGTCTGTCCGTTAGTGCACTTATCACTGGAGAACCACTTATTCGATTTACATGCTTTTTTTTAAAACATACATATGTTCTCTGGCCAGGTTATAGGATATATTTTATTACGTTAGGTAACATCTATATATGTATAAAATGCAACGTCTCTCTGCTCCAGAAACTTATCTTTATGTGTTTTTTGTAATTCATACATATGTTTGCTGGTCAGGTTATTTGATAGATTTTATTACGTTAGGAAACATAAGGAATGAGCAGTGACGATAATAGTGAATAAAGTCCACGCAAGCGGAGCCGCAGGCACGGCTAGTGTATGAATAAAGAAAAAAACACGTAAATCGGATAAGTGGTTTTCAAGTGATAAGCGCACTAACGAACAGACAGACAGAGAGACATTGCATTTTATATATATCATATTCTTTGCTGCATTGTTCCATATTTAATGGTTTAGGCAGTGTATTGCAAGAGAACGCGCTAGCGGCAAACTTTTTTCCGACTTGATTCACTATTATCGTCACACAATCGGATAAGTGGTTCTCGAGTGACAAACGTACTAACGGACAAACAACAGATGGACAGCGAAACGTCGCATTTTATATATAATAGAAGATTATAGATAACCTGACCAGAGAACAAACGTATGAATTAAAAAGAAAAAACGCGTAAATCGGATAAGTGGTTCTCGAGTGATAGGCGCATTAACGGACAGACAGAGAGACTTTTCATTTTATATATTATATAGAAGATTATATACCTGGCCAGAGAACAAATGTATGAATTAAAAAAAAAACATGTAAATCGGATAAGTTGTTCTCAAGTCATAAGCGCACTAACGGTCAGACAGAGAGACGTTGCATTTTATATATATTATATTCCTTGCTACATGATATTGTTCCATATTTAAAGGTTTGGGCAGTGGATTTCAAGAGAACGCGCTAGCGGCAAACTTTTTTCCGACTTGATTCACTATTATCGTCACTGCTCATTCCTTATGTTACCTAACGTAATAAAATATAGCCTATAACCTGGCCAGAGAACATATGTATGGTTTAAAAAAAAAGCAGGTAAATGGGATAAGTGGTTCTCGAGTGATAAGGTTACTAACGGACAGACAAGCAACAAAGAGACGTTGCATTTTATATATATTATAGATTATAGAAGATTATAGATAACTTGGGCAGAGAACAAATGTATGAATTAAAAAGAAAAACACGTAAATCGGATAAGTGGTTTTCGAGCGTACTAACGGACAAACAGACAGACAAACAGAGAGATGCTGCATTTTATATATACATTATAGAAGATTACAGATAACCTGGCCAGAGAAAAAATATATGAAGTAAAAAAAAAACATGTAAATCTGATAAGTGGTTCTCAAGTCATAAGCGCATTAACGGACAGACAGGCAGACAGAGAGACGTTGCATTTTATATATATTATATTCTTTGCTACATGATATTGTTGCATATTTAATGGTTTAGGAAGTGGATTCACTATTATCGTGACTGCTTATTCCTTATGTTACCTAACGTAATAAAATAGAGCCTAGAACCTGGCCAGAGAACATATGAATGTTTTAAAAAAAAGCACGTAAATCGGATAAGTGGTTCTCGAGTGATAAGCGCACTAACGGACAGAGAGAGAGACGTTACATTTTATATATTTTATAGATATTTGCAACTACTACCATTACTACGAGTAAAACTACTAGGTATAAAATTGTGGTCAGTTCAGATTAAATATTTGTAATTACAGTTATTATAGTATTAGACCAAGAGGGCAACCCGAAATTTTGACCTGTCGACTAACCGTCTGCCTAGTTGTTCATTCTATTGGGCGAGTCGAACAAAAGTCTTTAATTTTGCGGCCCTCGTGCCCTAGAAATTTCAAGTAAAATGCTTTTAAATTCTAGAATAAATTCAAAAAAAAATCAAGTAAAGTAATGCTTGAGAAATCAAGAAATTCTTGAAATTTCGATTAAACGCTAGAAAAATTTGAAAATGCTTAATTTTAAGTAAATACTTTAAAATTCATCTAAAGTGTATATTAAAAAAAGAAATATTTTCGAGTATATTTTCGATAACAAAAACGTACAAAAAAAAATTTTAAAAGTACTTATCGTATGAATTTCTTACGACTCTCGGCATAATATTTCATAGAAAATAGGAAATCAACCCTGTTCGAAAATAATTTTACTTGAAGAATCCGGAAATTTTCATTGTAATGCCAAAAGCTGGTATTACAAACAAATGCCGAATTGGGCCCATAGCAATCGACCCAAACGATTTTGTTCATTAGAACTAGTTATTCCAAATTCTACGAATTCTATTACATATAAAAATGGTCAATTTACCCTCCCAATAGATAGGCTGCCCCAGAAATTTCATAAAAAAGGGTTTTTTTCGGGCCCATGGCGAAAGGCCCGAACACTATGGGACCTCGAGAATGGCAAATTCGGATTCTACGGGTCGAAAAACATAAAAAAAATGACAATTTCAGTCATCCGGTATGAATTTTATGTGGAACCTTATAATAGCGTCTATACTATTAGAATTTCGATATATTTTTTTGAAGTTTGAAAACGCCTTAGCTTATTCGGGTAGAAGCGAGGCGTCTGCCCTCGTAATATTAAGGCATAAATTTTTCAAAAATAACTTGAAGAGACACGTAGAACCCAAAACTTGGGACGGTCTTATTTATTCAAAAACTCGAAAAACTACCGTTTTTAGCTGGATAAAGCGAGTTCCACTTCGTCCTCCGGTATTGGCAAAGTCTGGCTTTTGCAGGTTCCCTCTTATTTCTCTTATTTTATCAAGAAGAAACTCAATTTATTGATTTTATATGGTTAAATGGGCCCTAAAGCTGGGTTAGGTCTCGGCAGCGTCTGCCCTTTGTGGCGCTCGATTTTTTTAGTGTCAATAAATGTTATGGTACTTGATTTAAGTGGTTAAACGACAATCCATTTTTGGACGTGGCATTTTGGGCCTTATCTGGGCATTCCAAGGCACGGGGGACGCAAAATCAACTTTGAAGGCTTTTATTCGACTTGCCCGATAAAATGAGCAATTAGGCAGATGGTTAGTCGACAGGTCAAAATTTCGGGTCGCCCTCTTAGTCTATATAAAATCAATGCATATTATTTTGCCAATATTTTCAATGTTATGAAAACAGCATTGATCGAAAGAAGTGGAAAACCTAGCGAGATTATGCATCCATAGACGAAAGAAAAGTGCATGAAAATTGAATCATTCTTTCTCGTGTTACAGCTAGACACAGTAGTCGGACGTTGAATATATATAAGGATTCAAGTCTTGCTGAAAAAATTATAAGAATAAAGGACAAGTTGTTATGAGTAAGAGTTTCACAAACATTTGTATAATTTGCCGTAACAAGTATGAAAATTCACCATAACAGTTTAAACAATAAAGAAAGCATACTGTGGAAAAAATGATCAGCAGCAAGGATTTACTGTTATATAACTATTTCAGAAATATTGTAGGATTCCGCCATATTTAAAAACTAGCTGCATAAGCAGGAGCTTAACGACGGTAATTGTGGCAGGGAAATCTTTCTTTTAAAACGCATAGGGTATTGGCTACTAAGCATCTCATTTTTTTATGGACTCTATTATATCCAGCAGTATTAATATTGACTTCAATTGGTGCTATTCTGCTACAGGATATCTAGTGACTCAGAAAAACTGCAATAGTACGTTCACCTGTTTGAAAACAGCATCATGTATATTTCCTGCCCAATTGGCACTCATATAATAGTTTTCCAGATTTGACGCACAAACAATCCTACAATTAATACAGTAGTGTTCATTACGAGTCCCATCAGCACACCTACAGAAACGTCTAAAATATTTGCAGAAGTGCTCAAACTGGTTAATGATTAGCAGGGATTTTTAAGCAGTAAAGTTATCGCCCCTCTCAAAACAACACATTTTATTATATAATGAAAAATTTACGAACCCCTTTATCTAAAGGAGATAGACGAAAACTGATGTCGGTGTTTAAGGCTCAATTTTTATGATAAACGCATGCAAACCGCAATGCTGCGTTTTAGATATACCGCATTTTGGAAAAATGTTTGTAATTCTTTTACTATTGCTATTTGTGTAAAAATATTCTCGCACTTTTTCACGTGGATTTCGACAGTGTGAGTTACATTTTTTTACAACTAATATTTTACCCTGTATATTTTTCCTTATCCGGATAGAGCTTTAAATTACCCTTCTAAAAATATATTACACTTTATATTTTGCTTAAATCTACTTCAAAATATAAAGGTTGTTTTTACGCAAGTTTTAAATGCACATTTTATGAAGTAGGCTTTGGACGGAACGTCCATATGGTTTAATTCAATTGTTTACTCATAGTTGTCAAATTTTACTTCAGGATCAGTTAATGAATTATCAAATAAATCGCAATGAAGTTTGAAAATTACGGAAAAATGGGATATGATAGTGTGTTTCATACAAACCGGAAAAAATTCGGAAGCGGCAAGTAATTTGTACAATGAACGGTATCCCTTCAAGGATATATTCGCTCGATTGCGACATAACCTAGTTAATAGTGGCCATTTTGAAAAGAAATGACCCAAAATTTATGCATCAAACAGGGAAAAAGAGTTAGTTTTAGGAACTATCGGAAATATTCCCAACACTTCAACCCGACAGTTAAAAGAATCCACTGGCTACCAAAAACTAACGTAAGTCGTACTTTGAAGAAGCAAAAATTCAGCCCATATAGGACAATAAAAATTCATCACCTTAGAGACGGAGATTTTCAACGGCGTATGAATTTTTTCCAATAGTTTCTGGAGAACTATAACCATGTTCCGAATTTTTCATTAACTTACATTTGGGCAGACGAAGCTATGTAAGCAATGCAGGTATTTTTACCCAAAACAATACTTATACGTGGGTACAAGAAAATCCTCATTTATTTGTGGAGCAAAGAAATCAAAGCAGATTTGGTTTTAATGTGTGGGCAAAATTTTTAGAGGCAGGGTTATAGGTCCATTTATTTACGAAGGAACACTCACCTCTCAGAGATATTTAGAAATTTTAAGGCAGCAAATAGATCCTCTTGTTGATGAACTGTCGTTAATGGACCTTAAAAGTATATTTTTTCAACACGACGGGTCACCCCCTCATAACGCTGCAGTTATCAGTAATTTTTTATCGGCCAATTTCGACAATAACTGGATAGCCAACCAAGGGCCGAACCGTTGCGTTGGCCGGCAAGCTCGCCGGATTTAACACCCATGGACTTCTATTTCTGGGGAAGATTGAAAGACCTAATTTTTAAATTGCCGAAAAACACCAGGCAAGAGTTAGAAGTCGCAGCAAAGTTTTGCAGCTCTCTCCTCTTGAACTAATCAACTCGGTAAGAAGTGTCCAGAAAAGGTGACGCCTATGTGTAAATGAAACTGGTCGACATTTCGAACATCTCTTATAGAAAATTGTTTTGTTTTAGTTTGCTCTGCTCGAAATAAATTGTTTTATTGCTGTTTTGTTTTATTTTTTACATAGTTTAAAGTACTATAGCATTTACTAAATTTCATTGAGTTATGATCTTAGAGTTACGATTTAACTGCTATCGGTAAACAATTGATATTGCCGCTCCGTCCAAAGCCTACTTCACAAAATGTAGTAGATTTAAGCAAGCTATATTTTTATAATGGTAATTTAAAGCTCTATGCGGATAAGGAAAAATATACAGGGTATCCCATTTAAAAAATATATTTTTGCGTAATTAGCTATTAAAATATTAGTCGTAAAAAAATGTAACTTACACTGTTGAAATCCACGTGAAAAAGTGCTTTGAGAATGTTTTTACAGAAATTTTTAATAGGAAAAGAATTACAAACATTTTTCCAAGATGCAGATTTTTGAAAAACAACCTGTATATCTGAAACGGTACTAGATATCGATATGCGGTTTTCACCATTGAGTTTATCATAAAAATTGAGCATCAGATACCGACATTAGTTTTCGTCTATCTCCTTTAGATAAAGGGGTTTACATTTAAAAGTGTCCAATTTAGACCACCCTGTACACACGTTTCTAATCTTCGGAACATATTTGATTCACACATTCCATGTGCATCTTCTATGAAAAGGCATTGCGGTCCAGTGAAGTATATCGTTATCAACCGCTTTTTTCTTGTGCGCACATAACTGGAGTCGATCGGATGAAATAGTATGGGTCCAATGAACAACCTATGTTATATCATTTGCGCAGATGTCTGTGTGATTACTAGAGACCAAGTGTCAGACATTATTTTATCGACCATACTGGTAAGATACAAATAAATTGATAGTTGAAAACAAGTAATTTTCTCTTAAACTTATAAAAATTACCGTTACAAGTAAAATTTTATATTTATAAAATACCAAGAACTCTGAATTACTTCTAGTTTTGTAACAAAGCAGTAAAGTTCTTTTTTATGTTATTAAAGTTAACCTGATAAAATAACATACAAAAAATGCATTTGATATTTGTTTATTTTCTTTTTAACTTAAATACCTTCACTAGGTTCAAGGGAAAGCCACTTCCTAACATCGTGGTAATTAGATTGCTTCGGTCTAATTTTATCAAATTCTTCTATGTGTTTTTCTTTAAATGTGGTTAGTAAAGGAAATAGTACTTTTCTCATTTCTTCTAAATACTTATCACTGCCATAAGTAAAATTCGTAGTTTCTCCGATATCAATTACCTGGCTACCGCCTCCTAGGATATGATCATTTATATTTCTGCAACGAATATTTTATAAAATAATTAACAACTGTTTTCAATAATACTTAGGGCAGCCAATATTTTTGACACATACCATAGACGTGTTACTGTTTACTGCATTTTGCAAACCTACGGTCTGTCAAGTAAGAACTAGTCCGCGATAATTCATTTTATAAAATAATTAACAAAACAGTTTTCAATAATACTTAGGGCAACCAATATTTTTGACAGATATCATAAACGTGTTACTGTTTAATATATTTTACAAACCTACGGTCTGTCAAGTAAGAACTGGTCCGCGATAATTCATTTTTGGTAGATGTGATTCTAGCGTTTTAACAAACAAACGGTAGAGAGACCTTTGTCTACGACGCATTTTAGTAAAAGTATTAGTCGATTCCGAATGTTCGTCGAAATCACGCAAAATAAAAAATGAGTCACTTGTTTGCGCGTCGGTTCAAGGCAGTCTTTCTTTGTTTCCATCCAAAGGGGCCCAAAATGACACATTTTAGAGCCGATAAATATATTAAAAAGTCGGTATCGTTTGTGAAAAAGTGGGTAAATCATTTTAACGAGACTAAAAATGTCGACGACGTGCCAAAACGTAGTTCGATTGGTAAAGTCACTACGAAAGTCGAAAAACGAATCGTGTCTTTGTTTTCATCAGACTCTGCTCAGAAATTGACTCTGCCTCAAGGAGCTGCAAAATTAAGAAAATCTGGTTTGAATATATCCCATGAGACCATTTGCCAACATTTTCGTGCTCATGATGTCACATTCCGAAGAACATTGAAAAAACCTTTGCTGGGCGAAAATTACGTCGAGAAGCAGCTCGCTTGGGACCACGATATGGTACTAGATTGACCACAATCGCCGGACGCCAACCCTATTAAAAACGTTTGATTCCTTGTAAAGAGAAAGCTCAAAGGAGAGACTCTGAAGACTTTAACTCGATTGCCTCGCGAGATTCGAAAAATTTGCAGAGTATGCAGAAAATATCGTCGACAGTATGCCTCGAAGATACCAGGCAATTATTGATGCAAGGCGCGATTGGACAACTTACCGAGGTAAGGTATTGCGTAGCACACCAAAGAATACATCGATGGCAAAAAATGTTCTGGAAACCCATTTTTTCAAGAATACCAGCGGTCACGTTCTTATTTGACAGACGTATATTAAAGCATTTTTGGATTCTGCCACCTTTAACCTTAATATATTATTCCTGGGACTAAAAGAAGCTTCTTGCCGTTGCGTCCAAGATGTATCTATACAAGTTATCCACGAATATGATATTAAGGTTCTGTTCCTAAGCTTATCAGATTTCTAATTTATCTAAATCGATGAATAATTGATAATTAAAAATCGAGTAAAAACTACTTACATGTGAAAATTAATAAGTAGAATTGTGGAATATCTTGTGTGTGTATAATATTCTTTGAAAGAAATGGTTTGCTAAAGAAATTAACGACGACATGCCTAATACATTAAAGGAACAATGTTTTTTCTAAGCCATTATCAAAAATTAGATTGTGGATTTTAAAAGAGGAAGCACATACATCAGTGACGAATTCGGTCATTGAAGATCCGTTTGTACGTTTTTGTCCATTGTCCATTCTATGGGTATGGGAAAGTTAACAGCTTAATGAATCCCGAAATGCCTGAACGCCAATCGGAAACGACTGAAAGTCACAACATCCAAATTGATTTGCAGCCGTTTTGAAAAGAATTTATATAACTTTTTGGATCGAATGGAAGTTATAGATGAAACGTGACAGAGACACAGTAGAAGTCAAAGGAGTAGAAACGTACTGGCTCTCCCAGCTTCAAAAAGTTTCGCTTACAGAAAGCAGCAGGGAAAGTTCTTCCTTCTGTTTTACAGGTTGCTTGAAACACAGTAGAACAGAATCTGGACAATAATATTCTTCGTTATTAACTAAACTTCGCCAAAAAAGTGTGGAAAAGCCCCAAAAAAAAGGTCTGAAGGTTTTAGTAAGGTGATTAATCTGCCCATAAATCACTTTTGTGGGCACATTTTTGGCTTTAGACTGATTGATGACCCCTGATATTCATGTAATTTAGCTCCTTAGACTATTACCTATTCCAAAAACTGAAAAACCTTTGAATAAAGAAGAAATAAATATGCAAACCAGTAAAAAATTTTTTTTGGAAAGGTCTAGAGCTACGTTTATAAAGTTGAAAGGATATTACATTGAATAAACAAGTTTTGTTTTTGAGATTTGCTTGTCTTTATACGCTAGGCTAGAAACTTATCAATGCATCCTTGTGTATATATATATATATATATATATATATATATATATATATATATATATATATATATATATATATATATATATATATATATATATATATATATATATATATATATATATATATATATATATATATATATATATATAATGAAAAACATGGAGAAGATCCTACTGATTGTCTAGAATTTGTTTACGATGCTGACATTCAACAAAGTACAGTGGAAATCGAGATTAAAAAGATGTTTAATCATTTTAATTTTGAAGAATATGTATGTGCTGATAATGAATTAATGACGAGAGAAATATTAACTGATGATCAAATTGTGACATCAGTGACGTCTGGAAAGATTTTAAGCGATAATGACGACAAAGATGAGCTTGGAGAAGGAGATAATACTTATGTTCCATCCATTTCAGAAATTACTAAAAAAATTACTAAAACTCGCAATTTTTTTGGATCTCGTGATGTGACAATTATATAAACACCATTTCTTTTTGAACTAAAACTGTACAAGCGACAATTACTGATTTTAGTGTATAAACTACGTATTTTAATGTTTTCATTTACACTCGTATATGTACCAACATACATAATAAATACTTTAGTGTGACTTGTTTTATTTTCCTTTGAACGTTTTCTTTTAATTTAATAATTATTATTATTCATTTTTCTACGCATTACCGCCTAATCTAAATAAGAAAGTAGTGAAAAATGATATTAGATTTTGTTTACTCTTTGTAATGAACTTCGGATATAGCGAACCATTTTTAGTGATTTCTTGGAGTTCGTTATAAACGAACTGATAATATTGAAGATACCCGGTGCTAGAAGATATTATTTTAATTTTAAATGACAAATTGTAACTGTTTCTTTCACTGGCTACCTCCAGCACTAATTTGCCAACTTTTTGCTCATTTATAACACAAAATCCATCATGTTATTAAAAACTATATCTATGTCGCTTAAGTACTCCAATTAAATATATTTTGTATTCAATTTTAACCATACCGGAGATTTCCATGGTTCACATCCTGCTCAATATACTCCATAAAATTTTTTTGATTCTCAACATCATTAGCTAATCCAATATTTACGCCTTTTTCCTAAAAAGGTAAACAAATTCACTAACCAACCATGTTTATTTAAAGATTCAGACCAGTGATTTTTTGTTTTGGCACACAAATTATGAACCTATTAAAATTGATAACAGAAATTGTCAAAATTATAAATATTAAGATGTCTAATGTGAAAGTTGTTTTTTAACACCAACCCTTAAATGATTTGACGTTTCCTAGTTCATCAAATAAAAAATATTTTCATAACTCAGTAATTTCTAAAGTGTAAACTGCCACTTCCTCACCGCTACCATAACCTATGAAAAAGATATTACCACAAACCAAAATTAAAATTTAAAGTAAGATACATGAGGGTATCAGATAAAATTGGACTGGACCCATTATTAAATTTAGTATTGTAACCTTCATCGAATGCTTCTCTGCGTTTGGAAATTCTAACAAAATCGTTAACTTTAAACTTGTTATGTTTTAAATCAATTGTTTTTTTAATGTATAAGAATTTAGCAATATATTTTTTTCATTTTTGTTGTGAATTTCAAATATTTTGTTTGTTTGTATCCCGTAGTTCTGTAAACAGTATTATTATATTTTTATACAATAGTTAGTAATATATTACTCCACTTATTGCTGATTGCTGAAATATTTTTACGCAATGTTTTTCAAAGTTTGATTAACCCACTCTACTATACTCGCTTTAACTCAGAAAAACTACTACAATGATTTATTTTATATTCTTTCATAGTTGTTGAGAATCTCTGTTATAAAATTCTTTTCCCAAATCTGTTTGTGCACTTTCTAGCCTTATAACCTTATCCAGAACTTTTTTCATTGCTACTATTACATCCTTTCCACTTTTACTTTGAAGCAGTTGTGTCCAAACATATTTGGTAAATGTATTTATTACTACCAAAATATACCTATATGATTTACTAAACCTGGCTTGGGGTTGCATTTTAATTAAATCAACTAGCCATAAATCGTTTAACCATTTCACAATTGTTTTTCTTCCTTGATAATTTTTCCTAGCGGATTTATGTAATTCTTCCACAATAGTTTCCTTTATTTTTTCATTCATGTTAACATTTTCACACTTTCTAACAGTTTTTTCAGTACTTGTTGCAATTTTAATAGCCAAATTTTTCTTTGTGTGTTTTTCTACTATAGATCTTACTTCTTTATTTAAAGATCTTATCCTTTGCAAAAATCAGCTACCTTAGTTGGTTATTTTAATTCTAGATTATGTAATTGTGTCAAAACCATTTTACTATTTTTTGGGATATTGACAAATAAATTGTTGTTTAAAGCTTCTTCTACAATTTTGATTTTTTCTGTTAATAACTCTGTTTCTTTTAAGAAACCAACATCAGCTTTGTCACTAACCACCTTAATTATTTTTCTAAATCGTCAACATTTACACCGCCATTTTTGTGTACTAGAAAATGAAGTTTTAACTATGTCCCTAGAAACATCATCTTTCAATTTATCGGTTTTTGTTATTTCCTTAAGTTATCATTTTTTCCTTAGAAACTATTTAATTCCTCATATTCCTGTTTCGTTATTTGAACATCATCTTCACGTATTAATGTTTTTTGAGAAATGCGATTTAATACCTGATTTTTTCTAATACATTTTTTATACTTAATATTTTGTCATTGCGTTCAAGAATAATTTTATTTTCCAATAGTTTTGTTTACAACATTTTGTTCATCCCCGTTATTTTCATTAGGTCTCTTTTTTAGACTTGTAAATCAAATTCAAAATTTTCAATTATTTTGTTTTCAACACATCTACAATACTTGTAGATCGTTTGAAAAATGCCAAACTTATCAGGTATCATTGTATTCATATATTAGATCATTTGTTACATTTATTTATATATTTGGCTTCTTTTAGTTCTTCTATATTAGAAATAATGTCATTGTTATGGCCAGTGTGGCCTGCATTTGTGTATGCCACCAATAAATGAATTCTATCAACTAGTTCGTTAACATCATCCCAGTACACATAATCTGTATTCTGTTTATTATTTTTTAAAGTTAAACAATTTGTAGTTGAAGTTATATTAGTTCTAGTCTGCCTCTGATTAATTTACATTACACCTTGGGACAAATTCTGAACAGGATTAATAGTTTTGATTTTAGTGATACCTTTCTTTGGCAAATAAGGTCATATTATTGTCTAATACTTGAATGAACCATTTCCTTGAACATGTTAGTTCATAGTAGTTAGAACATATGGGCATAGCACACGTGCTGCAGGGAAATCCCTAAAGCGCTACAGAAGCGACATATGTGCGGCAAAATCGATTCACGTTAGTCTGGAGTCTCTGTAAATAGTACTCGGTGGGAAACACAGTCCTGGGGAAATCATTCCAAGGTGATAAAGTTCTCCATATAAAAGACTGCTTAAAAAAATTTGTACGAGGGGTAGCAAGCTGAACTTCATAGGGATGTGAAGTATTAGCGCGATGTGTATTTCTAGGATGCACCGCTTTGGGAGAAATTGAGCGGACTACATCCATCGGACACGTTCCAGGAAAACACTGATAGAATAGACTCAAGTCGCCAACCGGTCTTCGATGTTCTAAGGAATCAAGGTTGTTGGCAATTTCTCCGAATAGAATCCAACAAATGCAGTGTTATGTTTGGGAACAGAGTCCTAACATGAGAGTAGTGTTCCATCACTGGTCTTATTTGAGCTTTGTATAGAATTAACAGTTATTGTGGAGTGTAAAGCTTTCTACTTCAAAATAATATTTCCTGCTTTTGAAAAGCTCTCTTTGCTATGTTTGCACTATACTTTGCATACCAAGACATATTTGTCTCGTTGCTAGAGGAATGGTGTGCCCCGACATAATCATGTCGGATTCCGCAACGTTACTTTTTTTAGAAAAAACTGACGCCTGGGTTTTTGTAACGTTAAATTCTACTTGGTTACTATCACCCCAAGATAGAATTTCTTCCAGGTTTTTATTAAGTTGTCTGCGGGTACTTGGATGAGCTGCCAATGCTTGAGCATTCCACGTGAACGAAAAAAATAAGCAAACTGTAAAGCTGTAGATAGGATTTCTGATCCTTCCCAGAAAATCGTTAATATAAATTAGAAAGAAAGTAGGAGACAGTATGGAGCCTTGGGGCACACCGGCGTTAATACTGAAGGTGTTAGAACAAAAATCGTCGACCGCCACTTGTAAAGAATGCTCTCTGAAAAAATACTAGAGCCATAAACAGAACTTTTCAGATATTCCATAAGAGCATAGTTTAACCAACAATCCATTATGCCAAACATGGTCTACTGCCTTGAATATAACATATTAAATGTAACCGCTCGAGATTCTCCAAAGTGCGATATTCCAAACACATGTGACATAAGTTAGAAGATCTCCTGTTGATCTTTCCCTACGAACGTCATATTAATGATCGCTAATAATATTCAATCCTTCAAGATAGTTTCGAAGATGCTGATTGATAGCCTTTTCCATGACTTTCGATATCGTTGAAAGCAGTGAGGCTGGTCAGTAGTTGTTTGGCAAGGTCTTTTTGCCTTTTATCGGCTGAACTATTGAATTGACATTTCAAACAGGCAGGAAATACCCCGTTTCTGTAAGAGAGGTTAAAAAGTCTATAGAAAACTGGTGTTAGTTTTTTCACTGATTCTTTGAGTACTAAGGCAAGTATTCCGTCAGCGCCAGAAGCTTTTTTGATGTGTAGGTTTCTTAAAATATATTATAAGATACGCTGTCTGAAGACAATATCGGGCATTCTTGACTGCACTATAGCAATTGTTGGCAGTGTTTTTCGTCGGAAATCGACAGTAGAGTGTGGAGTAAAAAGTTCAGCTGATAACTTGTCTTTCTCGTGTTGTTACGATAGAATTATCTGGTCGTGTGATTTAGTGGATTTAGTAAAATTTTGACTAATGAGCTTAGCGACCGACCGAAAGGACCTGGAATTGCTGGGACAGGCAAGAAGTTCGTTTTTAATTCTTGGATTGTGTGATTCCGTGGTTACATCATAACTTCTTTGCATCTGTTCCGCGTACGAACAAAGATGTTTCGATTTATAACGTTAGGATTTTCACGCCATCGTCGGTAGGCAAAATATTTAGAAGCAACAGCTTCTTTGCACTTTTAGCCGAACCAAGGTTTGCCGTTGTAAAAGAAATGTAAGCTTACATATAAGCCGAAATGATACCGAAAACCTCCTTCACGCAGTCAGATCTGTAGTCAAACTTTTAAGTGTGACCATACCTAACCTGAACTAACGCCTAATCGAGGGAAAGTTCGAAAATATTCCATGGGTTTATCCCATTTAGTAGATTTGTAGTGCCACATCTTGCGCGGTTTAGGCGCCTCTCTGTCATTGATCGGTAGGATACTCGATATCGGCGGATTGGTGGTTAAAAACAGGTCAGGATGACTGAAAAACTCTCCGTCTCGATCAGGGATTTATGTTGGTCCATCGATAAGTTGAGTAAAGCCAAAACTGATTGAATGATCCATCCTTACGACCTTGTTTGCCGTTCATATTTGACTACTTAAACCAGTTGATGTTGTAGACATTAAAGTCGCCTAGGTTGACAGTTTCGGCATTGGGATAAATCTGTAAATCATCGATGGTGTCTACAAGAGAAGCGACAAGTATTCTAAAGTTAGTAACACTTAGTGGTGGGTATGGGCAGCAGATAAACCTTGTGGTTTGTTGAGTCGTTATTTTTAAACACATAATATCAAAGTTTCGAGGCTCCAGAGCCTCATCTTGTTGGCAAGAGAGATCGCTTCGGACAAGAAGACAGATTCCAAAGTTACGCCTAAACCGAAGAAGTCGTACCCAGGATAGAGAAAACTGACTGTGCTGGTCGATAAACTGACCTTGGTTTCTCAAAGAGGTTTATCTGACGGCAGGTGTTGGTGCACTGAATTTATGTTCGAGTTTGAACCTCGTATGTTACAAAAATCTATTTTAAAATTGTGATCTCTGCATCTTTACGCCCCGAACCAGCCCCTACCCGGAGATCCTAATAGAGGGCTATTTTACTGGAATTTTGTGACACTGAGAGCTTCATCATGCTACTTGGACCCACAGTCCGGTGACATTGTTACAGCCACGAAACGCTAAGTCACTTCACGCAACCTAAGCCGATGCGACGGTGTCACACCGGACGATGCCTAGTGGAATCTGGATATCTATATTCTAAGTTGTTCGTTTAGTCGCCTTCTAAGACAGGCAGAACGCACCGGGGGTGATATTCTATCCCACACTACCACGGTCTCGTTAGGATCGTAATTCCTACAAAATGCGTTAATTCTTTTTAAAATATCCATGTAATCATCATCGACAAGTGTTTTTTAAGCTCATATAAACCTGCTGTACCTGGATGCCTTATACCATCAACTTTTACTTTACCAATAATCTCAATAAGTTTTTGTGTTGTTGCTAGGTAGAGTCTTCCGATTTCACGTGAACTATTCCATAATGATGATCAAATGTATGTTCTGTATCTCTTATACGATCATCAATATACTTACGAACCGTAAGCTATTAAGATCTTCAATTAAGCTAATAACAATATTGGTTTTTCCATATCCAGATGGTCCGACAAACCCTCTTTTGCCACTTTCATGAACAATTTTCCATATAATATAACACTAGTCATTTGACGTAAACATTCGTAACATTCGTAATGTCTAAATCATATCATGAAAGATATGTTTACGAAAAACTAAAAAGAGGTCGTGGTCTTTAATAAATAAATTACCATTTGAATTAGATGTGCCAGGTTACAATTTTTGTGAACTTATAAAAGGTGATTAAGGAATAAATTTGTTGGATGAAGAGTGTAAAAAGAAGGACATTACCTCCTTACAATCAAATGATATGATTGCTGATAACTTATTATCTGAAAAAGATTTGGCTAGATTCACGATGCTTTTGGAGAAAAACAGCTAATCTAAGAAAAAGTACTCCTATAAAGGTTAAAAGAAAATTAGGTATGGGACTTAGAAGAAGAAGGAAAACTACAAGAAAAAATCGTGTAGTAAATGGAAAATCATTATCTCAAGCTATCACACAAGCTAGAAAAAGGATCAGAGGAAAAAAAATTAAGAAGTTTAAAAGATAGTAATAGAACTGCATTAAGGTCAATAAGAAATAGTAGTTAAGTAGTAAATTCAGCAAGAGTAATACCAATTCCCAATGTTGGAAGGTTTCTACCAGTGTTACCCTTATTTGCGAATTTGTCGGCTTCGGCCGCTCTGGGAGGAGAAGCAGCGGGCATTGCGAAAGCTGTCAAGGATGCAAAATCAGCAAAAGAAAAATTAGCAGAAGTTAAAAAAAAAACAAAATGAAATGATGGAATCAATAGCAATTGGAAAAAAAGGTAGTGATCTATATTTAAAAGTATCTAAAACCATATAAAACAGGATGTGATCGATATTTAAAACCATATTCAAAAAAAAAATTTCTGAAAAACCACTTACCACTTTTTACCTAATTAAATATGGTGATGGTACCCATTGGACAGCATGTATAAAAAAAGATAAAAAAGATACTATATTGTAGCGGTTATGGTAATCTAAGTTAAATATATATTTTTATAGTGACAAAAATAAAGACATGGCAAATCATAATTATGACAATCATCAAACTTTTAATAACACAAATTGCAGTCAACTATATCTAAAGTTTCTTTGTAATAATATATTATAACACATCTTTCTTCAGTCTTCACAAGAATATAAACATATTATGTCATAGATTTTTGTTACTAGAGATAATTCTACCACTTTAACAGTATAATTTACATCTTGTCTTGTCTACCAGATTTATTTAATTCGTTTCTAATGCGTCGATTGGCTAGACATTTGTATCCGGTAAGTAGCCATCTTGAAGACGTGATTTATACAGAAGGGAGAAAAATATTTAAGGGTCCGGATGACACGGATCAAGGCTTTTTCCAACATGTGGCCGTAGTGAGCTTTTTTCCATCATGGAGCCGTAGTAGGCGGTTTCCATCATGTAGCCGCAAGAGGCTCTTTCCATCGTATAGCCGCAGCCAGGTTCTTTTTTCTCAGCCAAAGTAAGGGCTTCTTTTTTTAGAAAGCCGCCCAGTAGGTTTCCACTATCAAATAGCCGTACTGATATATTAGTGATGGAGTAGTGTGAAAACGGTTTTAGTGCTCAATTCAAGGCCTTTTTCTTTGAAATATCCTGTTTATTCCCAGACCTTTAGGAGCCAAAGAAAAGTTTAGTAGCCCAAAGGGAACTGAAGTAACCAAGGGGGAGACATCTGTCTTTTGAACAACAGGCCTAAAAGCTCGTAGGAAAACCGTAAGTTATCAGAATATCCATCCGTAGACCTATTTTCCCGCTGATAAGTGCGTTTCACATCGTATAGAACTGATAACTCGTGAAGTGAACCTCACGAACCTTCAACACCGGGGTGTAGCAAAGTTTTAATTAAAAAATCCTGATTTAAAGACTCTATCTAGCAATATCACCTATTAGGCTAAGGTTTTTTTTGTAATACAGGATAATAACAGAACCGCAAAGTTAGAACTTTTAATTTAGTCATTAATAAACCTTTTTTTCTTGTTTAAGGCTAGTGTTTCACTGTATCACCTATTTTACTTTTCAGGACAAAAGGGTTGTACCATATCAAAATTTTCCTTAACAACTACATAACCCTTCAGTGTTTTTTCATTTTTTTAGCTGAAGTTAGATCCTTTTTATTTTAAAATGAATGGGGCCCAAAATTTGTACAACCAAAACTTTTAAACAACTATAGAGACTATTTCCAAAAGACGTACAAAAATTATCTCTTACCCATATTACTCTACCAAGAAAAATTGAGCTAGTGTATGATTAATTTCTTTAGTTCTTTTAATATTAATACCCACTCAATCCATTCTCAGAAATATAAAAAAAAAAATTATAGAAAGGAGGGGCTACAAAAATAGCGCCTCAATCCGCACATTGATTACACGCCAAAATATCATACATCAATTTTTTCCAGTGATCGATAAGATAATAGATATAATAACTATTAAAGCACTAGATCAGGAGGGTGAACTTGTCAACTTCAGGGGAGAAATCATAATGATAAGACTTCATCTTAAATAATTAAATGAACGATGGCAATTCTGTATTACAAGAAACCGGATTGCTTAAATTTTATTACAAAGCTTAGTATAAAAAACCTAAATAGAAAGAGAACAAACGAATTTTATTAAGTAATAAATAAAACTCACGAAGGTTAACACCAACAAATTGACAATTTCTCCTAAGTTTGAGTTTTAAAATTAAATAACAGTGGAATATTTGAATGTTAAAGAAAATATTCTTATTGATAAAAGTAGCTTCATTTTTATGACTTTCAGAAGTCGGAAATATCCAGAATTATTAGAAACTATAAGACACAATTGTCCTACAAAAATTGAGACTCCGCGTCTTTTATTAATCGCTTTTCAAAACAACAGTCGTGGTGACGTAAAAGTTCATATGAATAAAATTTATCATCGTGAACTAACAAATATAAATATATTTTTAAACTCGGAAAGATACTTGATTTTAAAAATAATAAATTTGCTACACTGTACGTAATATTTTCGGATTTCCGTTAAGTATATGATAATTTGCCGATTGAACCCATATTTAATCCAACAGAATTGAAGTCCAATACACCTATTGGCTATATTAACTGCTCACATCAACAAGATTTATTACAGAGTGGTCCAGTACCAATGAAGATTTAATTCAAAACAAAGGAAGAAATTCCAGCTAAAACAACAGCATATTTCTAATAATGCACGATAAAATATTTAGCTACATTCCTTTCACGAAATTAGTAAAATAACTTTAAATTTTATTCCCACCCTTGATTATACTGGTTGCAACAAGAGATTATTTTGGAGGGCAAAGTAATCAATAATTATAAAAGCAATAGCACCCCTTGGCCTGATGGTGCCTCCGGGTTAGCTAGAGGCAGTGACAAGCTAAAAAAGGAGATTGCTATGTTATGTGACAAATCAAGAAAGCATAAAGTTGGTAATCTTGTACAAAACTGGAGTTCTGATGAGCTCTCTTTCGCTGCTGATTATTCAAGAGAACCCAATACTTCGAGAACACAGAAATCTCTACCTGTTCTTCAAGGGTTAGTTTTTTACTTGAATATAGGTATTAGTTTTAGAAAATATAACATTTTACGTACAACTATAAATAATATTCATACAAATACTTTCCCTAGTTATTATAACTTAAGAAAAATTCCGAGCCAAAGATTACTCAGCAATATAGATGTGTCAAATAATCATGCTGCAGTAAATTTGCAGCAAATACTTAATAAAACCGCAGAATATATTGTCGGGTCCTTTGGCAAAGAGACTTTAGTTTGTGTCATTTTCTAAAATTGATATGCAAATGGGAATCTGATGGCTGTTCTGGCCACAGTGTTTATAAACAGAAATTCCAGAATGCCAATAATTCTGACGGATTTCTGTTTTTCATAGCACATTGTTGATAATACAGGTAACATTAAGTGGAAAAACCCAACTTCATCATCTGTAGACTATTGTCGACCAATAAAATTCCTTTTTGCAAAAAAGTCACTCATATTAGTCACTCAAGAAAAGCCCATTGTGGATCAATTAATTAACGACTTCGTTCCTAATAATATTAGTATTAACAACCACACTATCAATATTAATTATGATATGTTAAATACCGTGGTGAAAGGGAGTATTTGCAATATTGTTAGTGATACAAATTCCACTCAAAAATGTTACATTTGTGGTTGTTCTCCTAAAGACATGAATTAACAAACAGCATTTCAGCCCAATATTTACAATTTTGGTTTATCTTCATTACATTGTTAGGTACGATCATTCGAATGTTTGTTACATATATCCTCTTGTTTAGATTTTAAGAAATAACAACTTAAAGGGAAAGATTGTAAAAAGTTATTGACAGAGAGAAAAAATTCAATTTAAAAAAATGTCTCATAGTAGATAAACCAAAAGCTGGTTTTGGTTCAAGTAATGACGATAATACTGCCAGAAGGTTTTTTTGAGAACCCCCCTTTAAGCGCCTCAATTACTGCAATTATCGTTAATTTAATTTCAAATTTATCGATCTAGTTATTGCCAGCGAAAAAAAAAAATAATTTAAATAAATTTAAAATATTAGTAAATAATTTCATTTTTTCTTTCTCTTATATCCTTTTACTCTTCCAGGTGTCGAATAATAATTTGTCTATGTATCTGCAATGGTAGGTTCCACTTATCCCTATCCATTTCCATGTTACTATATTTGTACTTTTCTCTCCATCATTATCTTCCTTTCCTATGATATTCATTTTTCCTGTATTTTCTTGTTTTAGTTATTTCGAGATTCCATTGTCGTTTCCTTACTCATTGCGTTTTTTCCCTGTCCACTTATTCTTCTCATTGCCTAATAGTTTTTTGCATTCCTCCTAGTTTGTTATACTTCTTATGACATTGTGCATTCTTTCTTCTTCCTCCTTCTTCCCTATCTCATCGGGTGATCTTTCGCTAACAGTTCTTTTTGATTTCTATGCCTTGTTCACTTGTTCTTTTGATTCATTACCCGGTTCTTCCTCCAGTTCATCCATCTGGTTCAATGTATATAGCTTTTCTCCCATTTTCTGTTTATTGTACATTAATGTTGCTTCCTGTCCCTGTTCTCTTGCTGCTTTTATATATCTTATTAATCCTCTTCTCTGATTTTGTATCTTTTTCGGGAAGTCTTCGTTAATATATATTTCTGTTCCTCTTAGCTTACCCTTTCTTTTAAGAATTTCCATTTTTTGGTTCCACATTCTTACTTCTATTAGTATAGGCCTTTTGTTATCATCTCTTTCCTTCCCTATTAATCTCATTTTTGTTATGTCATTCTCCAATTCTATTTTCATTTGTAGTTTGTTAAAGACTTCTCTCACTTTGTTTTTAATTTGCTCTTCATCTTCATTCCTTACTTCTTCCATGCCCTGTATAACTATCTTCCTCTTTCTTATCTCTCTCTCCAGCAGCCCTATTCTAGTTACTTGCATCTTTGTTGATTCCTTCAGCATTAGATTTTCATCTTTTAATTTCTCATTTTCTTTCTTAACTCTGTCCATCTCTTGTTGTATATTGTCGATCTTGCTTTCCATTCTAATATTCCCCTTTTGCATTTCGTCGACCCTCTCAAGAATAATGCTCCTTCCATTTTCCTCAAGCCGTCCCTGTGTTTTCGCTGTAGCAGGCGATAAGATTCACCGCTCCGGTGGACCCGTCTAAAGCTTCCACCTTCTTCCACACAGCTGAATGCTAACCTAGTGTATGTCGCAAGGTATTTATTATATTTTACTGTCTTCCTTATTCTATTTTGTTTCAGATATTATGCATACTTTTTCCTCTCGTTGTTACTGGAATAATTATACTCTATATATATATATATATATATATATATATATATATATATATATATATATATATATATATATATATATATATATATATATTATATATATATATATATATATATATATATATATATATATATATATATATATATATATATATATATATACCGAATGTTATGGAATTCACTACATATATTGGAACAGGTGGATACTTGTAGCAAGACTGATTGTAGAAAATTAAAAGCGGAACTTAAAAGAAAAAATCGACCTAAAGAAAAAATGTCATTAATATTTTTTTCGCACCCCACTCGGCAATATCGAAATACCTAAACTAGACGATGGTCGACTGCGGCTCCTTTGCATTTATGCCGGGATTGTGTTCTTTTCAGCGAATGTTTACCAATTACCGGGTAAGGTAGAAAGTGTACAACAAAGTGCAGATAGATTGTGTCATTGATACAGTTGATTAAGTTTTAAATTTGTCACGAACAACTTAGAATATTTTATATGGAGAACCGTTGCACATTCAAGGTACATTTATTTATTTCGTATGGATGTACACTGCACACAGTACAATTGAAGTTAAATAAAATTACTTAAATGAATTATATAAAAATATAACTAATCAATAAGGTACCGATTTGAGGTACATCAAAAAAACGCTTATCATATAGATTAGTGAAAAACCTATTTGATATTCTGTTTTTATTTTGCCTCGACACAGATGCGGATCTCAGTAATAAAGGAAAAATCGACCCTAAACCAATTTAATATAAAAAATAATATATAAATATTATTATATTTTAAAATATTTACTTATCACTCTACAATAAATTATTATGCCATATTATAATAAGAAAAAATTTTGAAACGGAAATTCACCAACATTTTATGTCTTCCTTATAAAAAAGATAATAAAATAAACGTTAAGATGGATTGTTCCCCTTTATTTATTTTAAACTAGATAGAATTTTTTTGTCAGACGTCGACCTTACTTTAAAATCGCAGATGTTGGGGAGGTTCGTGTATATTATTGATAAGTCTTTTGTTTATTTTATTGATTTATCAACATATTTTTCTAAGGACCACAGTTTTTTGAACAGTATTGGACATAAAGATTTTACAATTTTTTTTAACGCTTCAGCGTTAAATCCCGAAATAGACGGTTCACTACTTAAATCCGCATCTTAAAAGATTGATATGACTTCATTACATGAGTTTGTTTGAGAGAGAGAGCAATTATATTTTTAACTGCTTTAAACAAAGGTTCGGGACAGACTTTTTGTCCATGGGCCAAACTCCAGCCGCTTGAAATCCGAACACGATGATGTCAAAGATAGCAGGTCTTTAGTAAAATTCTGCAAATAAACTTGCAACTTGATATTGCGTTACTTGACGATCTGAATTTGTCCTCAGTCAGCTCATAGGCTTAAAAAGAAAAAAAACGTCGAGTGGCTGAAGCCGGTGAGGTCCTGACAGTTGTAATATTAGCCTTTGCTATGTTCAACGCTGCCAGGTTCTTCGAATGCGTTGTATGTCCATCAAGCCGAAGTAACACTTTATTTTCAGGGGTTGTTTTTACGACGCTTATAAAATGTTTCAGCCATTTTACAATTTTTACATTTTACAGTTTAAGTTGCTATACCCAGTGCCTGGAATAATGACAACACTCTCAGAAGGTGTGCCATTCCCCAATTCAAGACTTTGTCACATTCTTTTGAATATGTAATCTAACTTTTTGCATTTTTTTCTGAATGATGGAAAATTTACTTTCATCACCGTTAAATATAGTAGACGAAACTTTATTTTTATCTGCGATTTTTTTAAAGTGAGGGTCAATTTTGCCCTATTCTCCCTATTTGAAAACAACTGTTAACAAGAAGAGATATATTTCCTCTTGCGCCTTACGGACGCCAAGGTCGGTCTTTCATGTGATTATATATATATAGTTATATATATAAATATATATATATATATATATATATATATATATATATAATATATATATATATATATATATATATATATATTATATATATATATATATATATATATATATATATATATATATATATTAATATATATATATATATATATATATATATATATATATATATATATATATATATATATATATATATATATATATTGTATCTTTTGAAAAAATGTTCCCCAAGCTTGGGCGTAATTTTGTAACATGAGAAACTGTCCTCAGTTTGAGGCATCTTTTTTTGTACCCTGTGAGAAGTTGTTTGTCCCACGCTTGAGCGCAATTTTGTAACATTGGAACTTGCCCGCACGTTGTGGTGTCATTTTGTAACTTATGAAAAGGTGTTTAATTGCGCCCCACGTACACTGCGTCATTTTGTACCGTTTGAATATTGGACACCCCAAGCTTGAGCACAATTTTCTTGCAGCCCCGCTTTAATTTCCGATACTGAATTGAGTGAACCCTGATTTTAAAAGAACTAAAGAAATTAAACACACACTAGCTCAGTTTTCCTTGGTAGAGAGATATGGGTAAGAGATAATTTTCTTACGTCTTTTTGGAATTAATTTCTATTTTTTTTAAAAGGCTTTAGCTGTACAAAATTTTGGGCACCATCCATTTTAAAATAGAAAGGATCTAACTTCAGCTAAAAAAATGGAAAAATGCTGAAAGAAAGTATTGTTGGTAAACAAAAAAAATCAGTTTGGTACAGCCGTTCTTGCCCTGAAAAGTAGGATAGGTATTCAGTGAGACACTAGCTTTAATCAACAAAAAAAAGGAATTTATTCATGTTTTTTTTTAAAAATAAAAAAGTTCTAACCTTGCAGTTTTACCAAAAGAAATTCTAGCCTAACTAGTTGTTGTTACATCTAAATTTTAAACTATTATAACCCCCGAAGGCGAAAAATCGTGCTTTACACTTCACTTTTAAGTCTCTTTTGCAGTTAAGGCACTACTCTGGAATAAGTCTATTTTGGGTAACTTACTGTTCTTATTCCTGTTTTGATGGACTACGCCCGATTTCACACTTTTTCTTATCAAACACTTAGAAAGCCTACTACGGCTTTTATTTAAGAAAATGGTACTTTTATTTAGCTCTCATGTTGGTTGTTCTGAGCTTTATTTTTTTTAGTTCAGTCGAAGGAAGCCTACTTGGCGACCAGATGGAAAGTTGCTCGGCTGCGGCTCGATGGAAAACAACCCCTGCGGCTTGATGGTACTGCCTGGCTGCGGCTAGATGGAAAACAGCCACGATTCAAGCTCTGCGGAGCCTTAAATAATCGTGCGACTTTTGCCTGTAATATCACGACGCTCCAATCAAAACTGCGGATCAAACATTTTACCAATCGCGGCGTAGCGAGAGGTTCGGTCAGGAACCCGCACAACACCGTATATACCGAACGTCTTGGAACTTCTGTTTAATATACCGTTCGATACAAAAATGAAAATAAGTACAATTTGAAATGGAAAAATCAGTAACATTATATGGTCTTAAAATCTAGGAAAAAATGAATGTTACATTTACCCCCTTCCAAAAAGAAATAGACTACACTAGTCTATTAAACTTAGGCTACTTATGAAAAGGTACAAAGTGGTACACTATCACTTAATACTAAGGTCAGAACTTAAAACAAAATTACAAACTTCGGACCTTACTTCTAGACTTAATTCAATTAAGCACTAATATTAAGTACAATGAAAACCAAATGAAAATCTTTGCATGATCACAAGAATCTTATAACTAGACTTAACTTAATTAAACACTAAGGTTAAGTACATCAAAAAGCAAATAAAAAATCCTTGCATGAACATAAGAAATACCTGTCTAGAGTAACAATAGCGGTCTTCTTATATAAAAGAATCAGCTCTGTTATTGTTACCAAAACAAAAAAAAATTTAACTTTGTCTAGACTCTTGTCTAAATCAAAAAAAGTGAACTGAAATAAAATATGAACACCCCCCTTAAAATATTTTAAGGATTATCTGAAAATTTTCTATATCAGCAAAAGAAATTTAGAAAAATTCTTAAATAAAGAAAAATAAAAAAATGATTCTAGTGCAAACACTTACACTAAAAAGAAAAAAAAAAGTCTTGTCAGACCATTTAGCACAAGGCCAAAAAAAAAAAAAAAAATATCTGGATAAATATCCAGACAAACGCTCGGGAAAAATCGCCATCCATGCTCTAGCTCATCACTAAGAGAACATTCTAAATCTAGTATCACTACTAGTCGCACTCGGAAAATAATCGCACTCTATCGCGCAATGTCGACGTCCTAAGACATCTAGACATGCTAAAATCGCTAGGGAAAACGCTCTGGTTGATCGCCAGAAAACACGTCAGCTTGTCGCCAACAAAACACTCTGGTATATCGCCAGAAAAAAACTCGGCTCCTCGCCAAGAAAACACTCTGGTATTTCGCCAGAAAAAAACCTCGGCTCCTCGCCAAGAAAACACTCTGGTATTTCGCCAGAAAAAACCTCGGCTCCTCGCCAAGAAAACACTCTGTAAATAGTCCTCGACTACACAAAGTCTGCGTTCTAAAAGAACAATCTCGCCATTAACATAGTGAGCAGATATAAAAGCTAACAATATCACTATAAGCACAGTGAATAGCTACAAAAGCTAAAATTCACCCTAAACACAGTGAATAGCTATAAGAGCTAAAATTCACTAAACTGAATGATCCTGCTTCTAAAAGCAATGTTCACTAAGAACAGAATGATTAGTCTGCGCACAACTAACATTCAAGGAAACATTCCCAACATAACTATATGAGACAGCTAGCCTCTAAATAGGACCTCCCTAAAGTCATAATCCTATATATGGGAGTCCATAAGCAAAACGACTCAAAATCTCGCATTTTGAGCACATGCCCTCAGGCAACCAACATACACCGAAATATATACAGAAATATGTACAGAAATATATACAGGAGTTCAAATCCCAAACTCTTGGTTATGATAACTCCATACTGAGCTTGGTGAAAGCTCTTAGCAAAAGCTAATCAAATTTTCGGCACATCGCACCAAAGTGACAAATCTGCCTAGAAACATGAGCCGGAAAAAAAACGCCCTCCGTCATTCTTCAGGGTGGCTACACAGAGATATAAAACTTAACCAGTATTGCGCTTCTCCAAGTTGCATGAAGAACCCTCGTGTACTGGTCTCGCCCTAGAACAACAACGAAAAACATTCAATCCATCCCACATAACAGGAGACAAACACCTCACCACGATATACTGAATGGTGGAGACAATAAAATACGGAAATGGTGACCCTGGAGTCCACCAACAAAAGGGAGTAGATTATAGCATCCACTAAACTAAAACGGTGTCTACCACACCACCATAAGTCAAAAAAAATTAATCATTAGGGTGTTCCGAAACACACTACTGCCAACAGCCTGTCACCACTAATAGGCTAATTGGAGCTGAGGTCGACTACAGTAGCTAGGCTCTCCTTTGGTTCAAATAGAAATAACCATTGGGTAACAAAACCCCTAAAGGTCCCAAAGGTCAAACGTTCACCCCCCATATACTACCCTTCCAATCAGTCTGTTCCTCAGGAAGACTAACTCCCTGCCAAACGTCGTAACGGCATCTGTTAGCACCCGGTGCATCACAGCCTGTAAAAACAGATAACTCATGGGATACAACCTAAAAGGTTTACAAGGTTGACTTAACCAAGCTTCTAACGAAATTTTAAAAAAACGAAAATGAGCTTAAAAAGCTACATGAAGCAAAAATTTCTCAAATTTTTGGTGGCGACGCAACAAAACTGTTGAAGACGACAAGAGCTTTTCCAGCTTAATCAGAAACAAGAAGAAAACATCGTTGACAGCTAAAATATTTGATCATGGTGTTAATCGTCTTCCTAGACAATAGCCTCTAGAAGAAACTGCTACAGGTATCAGGCATAACCGTTTTCTGTCAGCCCAAACTTCTAGATTATCTTGTGAAAATCTAAAAATTCGGTTAGGAATCTTCCTTCACTGCGCTTAGCCTCTCTTGACAAGGTTCTCATCTCGGTATCAGATTTTGATCATTTCTTTGTGAAACGACTGTCTTACTCTGCTCTCATCTCCTGTAAATGATCAGCCTTTAGTTCTCCTGCAGGACTTCAATTTCCTATCAATCTGATAGTAAACCGAAAAAACTCAACATACGCCTATGAGTCCATGCAAAAAAATTTTAAAAAAATTAGTGACTCAAAGGTAACGTTTAAACGGCTCTGAAAAAAAAATCTAAAATACCCTCAGTTTGTCAATTCAGAAGAAGGTCTAAATCAAAATAATCCAAGTCTTAGACTTACTGGATAACCAAAATCAATTTACTCTTAATTGCACCCAACATACACCATTAAGGTAATAAAAATACACCCACTCGGGTAACGAACTTTGAAATTGCTCTTAAAAATTTTGACTCTACATCACACTACACGAGCTACATCTTGCGCTTGTCCTAACTCAAGATCACCTTGGATTGCCTCTAATCAAAATTTCGCTTCCAAGTGTCAAGAACTGGATATTATTTGGGGTCATAAGCAAATCAAATCCCGCGACCACCGACGTACCAGTCTTATGATATATCCTGAGTGTGACTCTTTCGCAAGCTCGCAACAGCTGAGTCGATGCTAAACATCAACTACAATCAACCTAAGTTTGGATATGATCAGTACCCAAAACCTTAGCAAAAAATAATAAAAGTAAGCTATACTCTGCTCAACTTTTATAACAGTCAAAAAAACGAGGTCGTCACCTCTACAGAGCAACATCAAAAAAAGTAAAGTAAAGCAATTAAGATAATGTAAATATAAATTATTCTTCTTCTGACAAACTTTCATTAGGGTTAGGTCCGTTGAATGGTTTTAAGTCTTTAATATGCCATCGTCCTATTTTTAGTCCCATCTAAATTAACTAAACATAAACTAAATCTGAAATCTTTTCTCTAATCACGCAATGCACATACTTAGGTACCAACTTAGATGTGAATTTATCCGCTGCACTGGAAAGAATTTTATTTTTTCGCCAAACGTGATCACCTATATTAAAGGCAAAATCCCTTTTTCTAAGGTTGTAAGACTTACTGTTCCGTTCATAAGCCTTATGTATCTTACTACGCACGTCGGTGAAAATATCTTTTAAACCCTTTAAATTTTCGGCGTACTCACCCCTGTTACCCGGAATTATTTCGCTGTCAATATTGACATCCAAATCTAAATTTTTATAATACGATCCGGATAGAGGTATATGTCTGCCGTAAACTAAGAAAGACGGTGTGAACCCGGTTACTTCGTGTCTTGCGGTATTTATCGCTTGTTGGATTTTGGAAATATTGTCATCCCAAGTGTCATGTGAATCCACGTAACTTCTTAAAGCGGTCCCGACTGTTCGGTTATTACGTTCCACAAAATTACATTGGGGAGAGTACACGGGATTAAAACGGATGTTAAAACCATAAGTTTCACTTAGGCTCTTAAAACTTTTAGAGGTAAACTGAGTACTGTTATCGCATATTAAGAGCGATGGGACCCCGTGGATTAGAAAGACATTATTTTCCAAAATTCTCTCTATATATCCAGCTTTAGAGCTTTTCAAAGGAAATAGCATGGTATACTTTGTAAACCAGCAAGAAACCACGAGAAGCCATTTATTTCCCTTTTTCGAACGTGGGGAATGGGCCTACTAGATCAGCTGCTATGACTTGAAAAGGGTAATTAACCGTTTTTCTCTTTTCCCATCAGTCCCATAGGTAGTGCATTTGGAGATTTCTGCGCTCCACATACTTCACAAGTCCTCACCAACTTTACGATGTCAAAACGCATTTTGGCCAAATTAAATTAAATGTACGTTGTCTCAGCCTAATCGCCCAACGCGCTAGTTTGCCACTAGGGTTTTTAATAGAATTAAGCCACAATAGACTATAATGATCGGTTATGACCGTGAAAGGAACACCTTCTATGTAAGGTCGAAACTTTTCGATGTTAAAGAGTACTGCTAAACATTCTTTTTCAACAACCGAATAGTTTACGTTCAGCCTTTGACAAAGTTCTACTGGCATACGCTATCACTCTTTCCTCACCATTGATTTTCTGTGTTAGGACGCCCCCTAAACCGGTATTAGAAGCATCACTAGAAATATAAAACTGTTCGGACAAATCTGGTTGGGATAAAATGGGAGCTGAAACCAATAGCTCTTTAATCTTTATAAAAGATTCTTCGGCTGCCTTTGTCCAATCTATCGATTGTCCTTTTTTTCGTCCTTTCAAAAGATCATTAATAGGCGACAACAGGGTAGAAAAATTCTCAATAAAACGTCTGTACCATGAACACATTCCTACGAAGCGCTTAACTTCCGTAGTATTAGTAGGTCTCGCATAATTAACCATGCTTGCTACTTTATCCGGGTCGGTACGCAAAGAATTTGAGCCTACTATATAGCCTAAAAACTTTAGAGAAGTTTTGAAAAAATCACATTTGCTCAAATTTATCGTCAGTCCGGCCTCTTTCAATTTATTTTTTACTTCTTTAAGTAAGCGAATATGCGACTCGAAGTCTTCCGATGTTACTAAAATATCATCGAGATAGGTAAAAATATGTGGCTCATATTTCGGACCAAATATAGCGTCCACTAAACGTTGCTGAGTTTGAGCAGCGTTCTTTAGACCAAACGGCATAGTGACGAACTGAAATAGACCTCGGCCTACTACTGCAAAAGCGGTCTTTTCCTTAGAGGATTTGTCCAAAGGAATTTGCCAGAAAGCCTTCCTAAGGTCTATCGAGGATACATACTTAGCATTCCTGAGTGATGTCAAAATTCTGTCGATGTTCGGTAAGGGATAGTTATCAAATTTGCTGACCTCGTTGAGCTTTCTACCGTCAAAGCATAGACGATATCACTCCGAGTTTCAACATTTCGTCTAACTCCTTACAAAATTCTGTCGATGTTCGGTAATGGATAGTTATCTAATTTGCTGACCTCGTAGAGCTTTCTTCCGTCAAAGCATAGACGATGTCACTCCGAGTTTCAACATTTCGTCTAACTCCTAATTTAATACTTTTGACATGTACGGAGACATGGCGATGGGCCTTGTCTTTACAGGATTGGCATCAGCCGTATCTATAGACATGGTGATTTTATTCGTTCGGCCTAACCTATCTTTACTACTTATTTCATTGAAAGAGCTTATTACTTTTTCTGCTTTTACGCGTTCCGTCCGCGAAAGATCATCTAGGGTACATAGACGCGAGAAAAGGTTTTCTAAAGAACTTTCTGAATAACAATCTTTAAAACTTGTATTAGAATCGACTTCTAGGGACTGTGGATACCACGAATTATTTTTAAAAATTTACTAAAATTCCGAATTTTTGTGCAAAATCAGATCCTAAAACCAAAGTATGTGATAGAGAAGGTACTACTAAAGCAGAAATTACTAAACAATGACCATTGCAGACTAGCGGCAACTCAACCGTACCTAAAACTTTTAGACGGCTGCCATCTGCAGTAGTAACACTTCTATTTTTGACGTGGCATATTTTTATACTTAAACGACTTAAAATTTTAATACCATTCTGACCTAAAACGGAGGCATTTGCACCAGAGTCAAGTAAAGCCGAGAAATGGGCACCTAATAGATTTATCTTGATATGCGGTCTGTTATCTAAATATTTATGCACGAATAAAGGAGACATGTGACCATTTGGAGAAGCAGGAGTTTTAACTTGAGAAGGAGAATTTTTATTAGACTTAAAAAAATCAGAAACTTTTTGTAACCATTTAGTCCAATCTGATCTATTGGAATATTTTTTTACTTAAGATCCCCGTTGGAATCTTTCTTTTATCCGCGACCGGACGTTCTGAGAAAATACGACGGATTTTCATTTTTTAGTCTAATTCATTTTCCAGTAGGTGATTGACTTTAAAATTGAAGGCTTCCATGATAAATGAATACAATTTAAAAGAATTGTTTAAAAAGTCGTGAAAATATTTCTCCTGTGCTCCGAATAGTCAAAATAAAAAATATGTAAAGGCACTTAAAATATATAAACTTCTTTACCAAACATTAAAAAAAATCTTCGACAATTTCAAAAAAAATTTCTAAGTATCGCCTTGTATTAAATTCTTTTACCAAATATGTTAAGAATTTCTCAACAAAAAAATCTCCAAATACCGTTTCGTATCAGCAAAGTATTTTTAATATTCATGCAAAATATAGGTGAGAAAAAAGAACAGTTTTTTGTTCGGTTTACCGTAAAATAAATCTACTGCAAAAAATTAAAGTAAACCAGCACATCTGCTAATCTGAACTATAAAGGTAGCTTTTAAGAAAAAAGTAGGAATCTCTTATCTTAGAGTCAACAACAAAATTCAAATATCTATATCAGATAAATTGAAAAAAAAAAATTCCACAAATTTCCTGCTTTTGTCTTACTGCTATAGTGTAGTTTCGTTTAATAAGTATTATGAAATAAAAATATCTGCAAAGTTAGAGCTTTTATTTTGTTCCGAAAGCTAGTACACTGAACCCTTTAAAAAATAAAATTCCAAAAGCCCCGCGTTGACAGCGCTATTTTGTATCTTTTGAAAAAATGTTCCCCAAGCTTGGGCGTAATTTTGTAACATGAGAAACTGTCCTCAGTTTGAGGCATCTTTTTTTGTACCCTGTGAGAAGTTGTTTGTCCCACGCTTGAGCGCAATTTTGTAACATTGGAACTTGCCCGCACGTTGTGGTGTCATTTTGTAACTTATGAAAAGGTGTTTAATTGCGCCCCACGTACACTGCGTCATTTTGTACCGTTTGAATATTGGACACCCCAAGCTTGAGCACAATTTTCTTGCAGCCCCGCTTTAATTTCCGATACTAAATTGAGTGAACCCTGATTTTAAAAGAACTA
This sequence comes from Pachyrhynchus sulphureomaculatus, assembly GCA_019049505.1. Lineage (NCBI taxonomy): Eukaryota > Metazoa > Arthropoda > Insecta > Coleoptera > Curculionidae > Pachyrhynchus > Pachyrhynchus sulphureomaculatus. Next base: position 179,192,004 of record CM032447.1, on the reverse strand, counting down.
AAGAAATTAAACACACACTAGCTCAGTTTTCCTTGGTAGAGAGATATGGGTAAGAGATAATTTTCTTACGTCTTTTTGGAATTAATTTCTATTTTTTTTTAAAAGGCTTTGGCTGTACAAAATTTTGGGCACCATCTATTTTAAAAATAGAAAGGATCTAACTTCAGCTAAAAAAATGGAAAAATGCTGAAAGAAAGTATTGTTGGTAAACAAAAAAAATCAGTTTGGTACAGCCGTTCTTGCCCTGAAAAGTAGGATAGGTATTCAGTGAGACACTAGCTTTAATCAACAAAAAAAAGGAATTTATTCATGTTTTTTTAAAAATAAAAAAGTTCTAACCTTGCAGTTTTACCAAAAGAAATTCTAGCCTAACTAGTTGTTGTTACATCTAAATTTTAAACTATTATAACCCCCGAAGGCGAAAAATCGTGCTTTACACTTCACTTTTAAGTCTCTTTTGCAGTTAAGGCACTACTCTGGAATAAGTCTATTTTGCGTAACTTACTGTTCTTATTCCTGTTTTGATGGACTACGCCCGATTTCACACTTTTTCTTATCAAACACTTAGAAAGCCTACTACGGCTTTTATTTAAGAAACTGGTACTTTTATTTAGCTCTCATGTTGGTTGTTCTGAGCTTTATTTTTTTTAGTTCAGTCGAAGGAAGCCTACTTGGCGACCAGATGGAAAGTAGCTCGGCTGCGGCTCGATGGAAAACAACCCCTGCGGCTTGATGGTACTGCCTGGCTGCGGCTAGATGGAAAAACAGCCACGATTCAAGCTCTGCGGAGCCTTAAATAATCGTGCGACTTTTGCCTGTAATATCACGACGCTCCAATCAAAACTGCGGATCAAACATTTTACCAATCGCGGCGTAGCGAGAGGTTCAGTCAGGAACCCGCACAACACCGTATATACCGAACGTCTTGGAACTTCTGTTTAATATACCGTTCGATACAAAAATGAAAATAAGTACAATTTGAAATGGAAAAATCAGTAACATTACATGGTCTTAAAATCTAGGAAAAAATGAATGTTACAAATATATATATATATATATATATATATATATATATATATATATATATATATATATATATTATATATATATATCTATCTATCTATCTATATATATATATATATATATATATATATATATATATATATATATATATATATATATATATCTATATATATATATATATTTATATATATATATATATATATATATATATATATATATATATATATATATATATATATATATATATATATATATATATATATATATATATATATATATATATATATCTATATATATATATATATATATATATATATATATATATATATATATATATTGTACCGTTTGAAAATTGGTTGCCCCAAGCTGGGGCGTAATTTTCTTGCAGCAGCCCCGCTTTAATTTCTGATAATGAATTGAGTGAATAATAATTTTAAAAGAACTAAAGAAATTAAACAAACACTAGCTCAGTTTTCCTTGGTAGAGAGATATGGGTAAGAGATAATTTTTGTACGTCTTTTTGGAATTATTTTCTATTTTTAAAAAGCCTCAGCTGTACGAATTTTGGGCACCATTCATTTTAAAATAGAAAGGATCTAACTTCAGCTAAAAAAATGAAAAAATACTGAAAGGGTGTACAGTTGTTAAATAAAAAATCAGTTTGGTACAGCCGTCCTTATCCTGAAAAGAAAGATAGGTATTCAGTGAGACACTAGCTTTAATCAACAAAAAGAAAATTTATTCATGATTTTAAAATAAAAGTTCCAACCTTTGCAGATTTAAGGATTACAAAAAAAAATTCTAGCCTAACAGGTAGTTATTATTATTAGAGTCCCTAAATCAGACATTTTACTTCTAGAACTTGACTACCCCGAAATCGAAGAATCGTGATTTTCACTTCACGTTTTGTCAGTTCAAATTGCTGTTAAAACACTTATTTGCGGGAATAGATCTATTGATGAATGTTCTGGTAACTTACGGTTTTCCTATGGTTCCTATGGCTTCTAGGCCTTCGATGGAACACAAAACCGATTTCACACTTTTGAGAAGAGCCTACTTTGGCTACTCCATTTAGAAAACACACAAAGCCCACTACGGCTTTACGTTAAAAAAACTCGTGCTTCACTTGACTCTCGTAAATATTGTCATGAGCCTCTACTGCGGCTCGGTCGAAGTAAGCCTCCTCGGCGGCTTGGTGGAAATTGCGCCTGGCTGCGGCTCGGTCGAAGTCAGCCTACTTGGCGGCTCGATGGAAATTAGCCTGGTCTGCGGCTCGGTGGAAGTAAGCCTACTTGGCGGCTCGATGGAAATTAGCCACGATTTGCGTTCCCGGACCCTTAAATAAGCCGTGGGCACTCTGTCTGTAAAATCGCGACGCCGGAACCAAAACTCCGGATACAAACATTTGACCAATCCCGGCGTACTACGAATTCGATAGTTTCGTTCGGAAACCCGCACTACACCTGTACCACGGGCGATCTGCGAAATACACTGCTCGATACAAAAATGAAAAGAAGTACATTATAAAGCCAAAAATCAGTAACATTACATGGTCCCAAAATCTAGGAAAAAATGAATGTTACATTTACCCCCTTCCAAAAAGAAATAGACTACACTAGTCTATTAAACTAAGGCTACTTATGAAAAGGTACAAAGTGGTACACTATCACTTAATACTAAGGTCAGAACTTAAAACAAAATTACAATCTTCGGACCTTACTACTAGACTTAATTCAATTAAGCACTAATATTAAGTACAATGAAAACCAAATGAAAATCTTTGCATGTACACAAGAATCTTATAACTAGACTTAACTTAATTAAGCACTAAGGTTAAGTACATCAAAAAGTAAATAAAAATCCTTGCATGAACATAAGAAATACCTGTCCAGAGTAACAATAGCGGTCTTCTTATATAAAAGAATCAGCTCTGTTATTGTTACCAAAACAAAAAAAAATATAACTTTGTCTAGACTCTTGTCTAAATCAAAAAAAATGAACTGAAACAAAGTATGAACACCCCCCTTAAAATAGTTTAAGGATTGTCAGAAAATTTTCTATTTCAGCAAAAGAAATTTAGAAAAATTCTTGAATAAAGAAAAATAAAAAAATGATTCTAGTGCAATCATTAACACTAAAAGGAAAAAGTCTTGTAAGACCATTTAGCACAAGGCTAAGAAAAAAAATATCTGGATAAATATCCAGACAAACGCTCGGGAAAAATCGCCATCAATGCTCTAGCTCACCGCTAAGAGAACATTCTAAATCTACTATCACTACTAGTCGCACTCAGAAAATAATCGCACTCTACATCGCAATGTCGACGTCCTAAGACGTCCAGACATGCTAAAATCGCCAGGGAAAACGCTACATCGCGCAATGTCGACGTCCTGAGACATCCAGACATGCAAAAATCGCCAGGGAAAACGCTCTGGTTGATCGCCAGAAAACACGTCAGCTCATCGCCAACAAAACACTCTGGTATATCGCCAGAAAAAACCTCGGCTCCTCGCCAAGAAAACATTCTGGTACATCGCCAGAAAAAAGCCTCGGCTCCTCGCCAAGAAAATACTCTGTAAATAGTCCTCGACTACACAAAGTCTGCGTTCTAAAAGAACAATCTCGCCATTAACATAGTGAGCAGCTATAAAAGCTAACAATATCACTATAGGCACAGTGAATAGCTATAAAAGCTAAAATTCACTCTAAACACAGTGAATAGCTATAAAAGCTAAAATTCACTAAACTGAATGATCCTGCTTCAAAAAGCAATGTTCACAAAGAACAGAATGATTAGTCCACGCGCAACTAACATTCAAGGAAACATTCCTAACACAAAACTATGTGAGACAGCTAGTCTCTAAATAGGACCTCCCTAAAGTCATAATCCTATATATAGGAGTCCTTAAACAAAACGACTCAAAATCACACATTTTGAGCACATGCCCTCAGGCAACCAACATACACTGAAATATATACAGAAATATATACAGAAATATATACAGAAATATATACAGAAATATATACAGAAATATATACAGGAGTTCAAATCCCAAACTCTTGGTTATGATAACTCCATACTGAGCTTGGTGAAAGCTCTTAGCAAAAGCTAATCAAATCTTCGGCACATCGCACCAAAGTGACAAATCTGCCTAGAAACATGAGCCAGAAAAAACGCCCTCCGTCACTCTTCAGGGTGGCTACACAGAGATATAAAATTTAACCAGCATTGCGCTTCTCCAAGTTGCATGAAGAACCCTCGTGTACTGATCTCGCCCTAGAACAACAACGAAAAACATTCAATCCATCCCACATAACAGGAGACAAACACCTCACCACGATATACTGAAAGGTGGAGACAATAAAATACGGAAATGGTGACCCTGGAGTCCACCAACAAAAGGGAGTGGATTATAGCATCCACTAAACTAAAACCGTGTCTACCACACCACCATAAGTCAAAAAAAAATTAATCAATAGGGTGTTCCGAAACACACTACTGCCAACAGCCTGTCACCACTAATAGGCTAATTGGAGCTGAGGTCGACTACAGTAGCTAGGCTCTCCTTTGGCTCAAATAGAAATAGCCATTGGGTAACAAAAACCTCTAAAGGTCCCAAAGGTCAAACGTTGCGCCCCCCATAGACTACCCTTCCAATCAGTCTGTTCCTCAGGAAGACTAACTCCCTGCCAAACGTCGTAACGGCATCTGTTAGCACCCGGTGCATCACAGCCTGTAAAGACGAATAACTCATGGGATACAACCTAAAAGGTTTACAAGGTTAGCTTAACCAAGCTTCTAACGGAAATTTCCAAAAAACGAAAATGAGCTTAAAAAGCTACATGAAGCAAAAATTTCTCTATTTTTCGGTGGCAACGCAACAAAACTGTTGAAGACGACAAGAGCTTTTCCAGCTTAATCAGAAACAAGAAGAAAACATCGTTGTCAGCTAAAATATTCGATCATGGTGTTATCGTCTTCCTAGACAATAGCCTCTAGAAGAAACTGCTACAGGTATCAGGCATAACCGTTTTCTGTCAGCCCAAAACTTCTAGATTATCTGGTGAAAATCTAAAAATTCGGTTAGGAATCTTCCTTCACTGCGCTTAGCCTCTCTTGACAAGGTTCTCATCTCGGTATCAGATTTTGATCATTTCTTTGTGAAACGACTGTCTTACGCTGCTCTCATCTCCTGTAAATGATCAGCCTTTAGTTCTCCTGCAGGACTTCAATTTCCTATCAATCTGATAGTAGACCGAAAAAACTCATCAGACGCCTATAAGTCTATGCAAAAAAAAAATTTTAAAAAATTTGTGACTCAAAGGTAACGTTTAAACGGCCCTGAAAAGAATAGAGTATACCCTCAGTTTGTCAATTCAGAAGAAGATCTAAATCAAAATAATCCAAGTCTTAGACTCACTGGATAAACCAAAAATCAATTTACTCTTAATTGCACCCAACATATACCACTAAGGTAATAGAAATACACCCACTCGGGTAACAAACTTTGAAATTGCTCATAAAAATTTTTGACTCTACATCATACCACGCGAGCTCCATCTTGCGCTTGTCCAAACTCAAGATCACTTTGGATTGCCTCTAATCAAAATTTCGCTTCCAAGTGTCAAGAACTGGATATTATTTGGGGTCATAAGCAAATCAAATCCCGCGACCACCGACATACCAGTCTTATGATAAATCCTGAGTGTGACTCTTTCGCAAGCTCGCAAAGCTGAGTCGATGCTAAACATCAACTACACTCAATCTAAGTTTTGGATATGATCATACCCAAAACCTTAGCAAAAATAATAAAAGTAAGCTATTCTCTGCTCAACTTTTATAACAGTCAAAAAAACGAGGTCGTCACCTCTACAGAGCAACATCAAAAAAAATAAAGTAAAGCAATTAAGATAATGTAAATATAAATTATTCTTCTTCTGACAAACTTTCATTAGGGTTAGGTCCATTGAATGGTTTTAAGTCTTTAATATGCCATCGTCCTATTTTAGTCCCATCTAAATTAACTAAACCATAAACTAAGTCTGAAATCTTTTCTCTTACCACGCAATGCACATACTTAGGTACCAACTTAGATGTGAATTTATCAGCTGCACTGGAAAGAATTTTATTTTTTCGCCAAACGTGATCACTATATTAAAGGCAAAATCCCTTTTTCTAAGGTTGTAAGACTTACTGTTCCGTTCATAAGCCTTATGTATCCTACTACGCACGTCGGTGAAAATATCTTTTAAACCCTTTAAATTTTCGGCGTACGCACCCCTGTTACCCGGAATTATTTCGCTGTCAACATTGACATCCAAATCTAAATTTTTATAATACGATCCAGATAGAGGTATATGTCTGCCGTAAACTAAGAAAGACGGTGTGAACCCTGTTACTTCGTGTCTTGCGGTATTTATTGCTTGTTGGATTTTGGAAATATTGCCATCCCAAGTGTCATGTGAATCAACGTAACTTCTTAAAGCGGTCCCGATTGTTCGGTTATTACGTTCGACAAAATTACATTGGGGAGAGTACACGGGATTAAAACGGATGTTAAAACCATAAGTTTCACTTAAGCTCTTAAAACTCTTAGAGGTAAACTGAGTACCGTTATCGCATATTAAGAGCGATGGAACACCGTGGATTAGAAAGACGTTATTTTCCAAAATTCTCTCTATATATCCAGCTTTAGAGCTTTTCAAAGGAAATAGCATGGTATACTTTGTAAACCAGCAAGAAACCACGAGAAGCCATTTATTTCCCTTTTTTGAACGTGGGAATGGGCCTACTAGATCAGCTGCTATGACTTGAAAAGGGTAATTAACCGTTTTTTCTCTTTTCCCATCAGTCCCATAGGTAGTGCATTTGGAGATTTCTGCGCTCCACATACTTCACAAGTCCTCACAAACTTTAAGATATCAAAACGCATTTTTGGCCAATAATACTGTTCCTGAACCCTGTGAAGAGTTTTATAAAAACCGAAAATGACCAGAAGTAGGAGGAGTGTGACACATGTCTATAATTTCCCCTCTCTGCGGTTTAGGAACTAGTATTTTCCACTCGGGTACATTAACTTTTAAAGGCAACTGGTTTGGGATAAATTTGTACACGAAATCATTTTCCACCTTCCACTGCGGAAAATTTTGAGGAAATTCTTTAATTTGCTGCCGCAAATTGTCGTACCATGGATCAATGCGATCTACATCAACTGTATCAATTCTTACGCCAATCTGTGCATTAAGACTGTTTTCGTCCACTGTATGATCTGGGATTCTTGACAAAGCGTCAGGAATAACATTGTGGACTCCTTTTCTATGAATTAAATTAAACGTATGTTGTCTCAGCCTAATCGCCCAACGCGCTAGTTTGCCACTAGGGTTTTTAATAGAATTAAGCCACAATAAACTATAATGATCTGTTATGACCGTGAAAGGAACACCTTCTATGTAAGGTCGAAACTTTTCGATGTTAAAGAGTACTGCTAAAACATTCTTTTTCAACAACCGAATAGTTACGTTCAGCCTTTGATAAAGTTCTACTGGCATACGCTATCACTCTTTCCTCACCATTGATTTTCTGTGTTAGGACGCCCCCTAAACCGGTATTAGAAGCATCACTAGAAATATAAAACTGTTGGGAAAAATCTGGTTGGGATAAAATTGGAGCTGAAACCAATAGCTCTTTAATCTTTATAAAAGATTCTTTCTGCTGCTTTGTCCAATCTATCGATTGTCCTTTTTTTGTCCTTTCAAAAGATCATTAATAGGCGACAACAAGGTAGAAAAATTCTCAATAAAACGTCTGTACCATGAACACCATTCCTACGAAGCGCTTAACTTCCGTAGTATTAGTAGGTCTCGCATAATTAACCATGCTTGCTACTTTATCCGGATCGGTACGCAAGGAATTTGAGCCTACAATATAGCCTAAAAACTTTAGAGAAGTTTTGAAAAATCACATTTGCTCAAATTTATCGTCAGTCCGGCCTCTTTCAATTTATCTTTTACTTCTTTAAGTAAGCGAATATGCGATTCGAAGTCTTCCGATGTTACTAAAATATCATCGAGATAGGTAAAAATATGTGGCTCATATTTCGGACCAAATATAGCGTCCACTAAACGTTGCTGAGTTTGAGCAGCGTTTTCTTTAGACCAAACGGCATAGTGACGAACTGAAATAGACCTCGGCCTACTACTGCAAAAGCGGTCTTTTCCTTAGAGGATTTGTCAAAGGAATTTGCCAGAAAGCCTTTCTAAGGTCTATCGAGGATACATACTTAGCATTCCTGAGTGATGTCAAAATTCTGTCGATGTTCGGTAATGGATAGTTATCAATTTGCTGACCTCGTTGAGCTTTCTTCCGTCAAAGCATAGACGATACTGTCCATCGGCCTTTTCAACAATAAGATTGGAGAACACCAAGGACTGTTTGATTCTTCAATCACTCCGAGTTTGAACAACATTTCGTTAACTCTTTATTTAATACTTTTGACATATTCGGAGACATGGCGATGGGCCTTGTCTTTACAGGACTGGCATCAGCCGTATCTATAGACATGGTGATTTTATTCGTTCGGCCTAACCTATCTTTACTACTTATTTCATTGAAAGAGCTTATTACTTTTTCTGCTTTTAAGCGTTCCGTCCGCGAGAGATCATCTAGGGTACATAGACGCGAGAAAAGGTTTTCTAAAGAACTTTCTGAATAACAATCTTTAAAACTTGTTTGAGAATTGACTTCTAGGGACTGTGGATACCACGAATTATTTTTAAAATTTACTAAATTCGAATTTTTGTGCAAAATCACATCCTAAAACCAAAGTATGTGATAGAGAAGGTACTACTAGAGCAGAGATTACTAAAACAATGACCATTGCAGACTAGCGGCAACTCAACCGTACCTAAAACTTTTAGACGGCTGCCATCTGCAGTGGTAACACTTCTATTTTTGACATGGCATATTTTTATACTTAAACGACTTAAAATTTTAATACCATTCTGACCTATAACGGAGGCATTTGCACCAGAGTCAAATAAAGCCGAGAAATGGGCACCTAATAGATTTATCTTGATATGCGGTCTGTTATCTAAATATTTATGCACGAAATAGAGGAGACATGTGACCATTTGGAGAAGCAGGAGTTTTAACTTGAGAAGGAGAATTTTTATTAGACTTAAAAAAAATCAGAAACTTTTTGTAACTATTTAGTCCAATCTGATCTATTGGAATATTTCTTTACTTAAGATCCTCGTTAGAATCTTTCTTTTATCCGCGACCGGACGTTCTGAGAAAGTACGACGGATTTTCAGTTCATAGTCTAATTCATTTTCCAGTAGGTGATTGACTTTAAAATTGAAGGCTTCCATGATAAATGTATTTAGATTATAAAATTTAAAAGAATTGTTTAAAAAATCGTAAAAATATTTCTCCTGTGCTCCGAATAGTCAAAATAAATCATGTAAAGGCAACTTAAAATATGTAAACTTCTTTATCAAACATTTAAAAAAATCTTCGACAATTTCAAAAAAAAATTTCTAAGTATTGCCTTCTATTAAAATTCTTTTTCTTAAATATCTTAAGAATTTCTATAAAAAATCTCCAAATACCGTTTCGTATCAGCAAAGTATTTTTAATATTCATGCAAAACATCGGTGAGAAAAAAAACGTACGGTTTTTTTCTTCTTCGGTTAACCGCAAAATAAATCTAACAATGCGAAATTAAAGTCTACCAACACATCTGCTAATCTGAACTATAAAAGTAGCTTTTAAGAAAAAAGTAGGAATCACTTATCTTAGAGTCGTTAACAAAATTCAAATATCTATACCACCATCGGATAAATTGAAATAAATAATTCTACAAATTTCCTGCTTTTGTCTTACTGCTATAGTGTAGTTTCGTTTAATAAATCTTATGAAATAAAAATATCTGCAAAGTTAGAGCTTTTACTTTTTGTTCGAAAGCTAGTACACTGAACCCTTTAAAAAATAAAATTCCAAAAGCCCCGCGTTGACAGCGCTATTTTGTAAACCTGCTAAACTGTCCCTCGTTTGAAAACCCTGTGAGAAGTTGTTTGTCCCACGCTTGAGCGCAATTTTGTAACATTTTCGTTTGTCATTTTGTACCGCTTTTGAATATTGGATGCCCCAAGCTTGAACACAATTTTCTTGAGCCCAGCCACCGCTTTAATTTCTGATAATAAATTGAGTGAAACCTGAAAAGAACTAAAGAAATTAAAGAAACACTAGCTCAGTTTTCCTTGGTAGAGAGATATGGGTAAGAGATAATTGTCTTGTACGTCTTTTTGGAATTATTTTCTATTTTTAAAAAGCCTTAGCTGTACAAATTTTGGGCACCATCCATTTTAAAATAGTAAGGATCTAACTTCAGCTAAAAAAATGGAAAAATACTGAAAGAATTGTATTGTTGGTTAAATAAAAAAAATCAGTTTGGTATAGCCGTTCTTGTCCTGAAAAGTAGGTAGGTATTCAGTGAGACACTAGCTTTAATCAACAAAAAAAAGAATTTATTCATTTTTTTAAAATAAAAAGTTCCAACCTTTGCATTTAAGGATTACAAAAAAAATTCTAGCCTAACAGGTAGTTATTAGTTATTAGAGTTAAATCAATACTTCTGAAATATGATAACCCCCGAAGACGAAGAATAGTGCTTTACACTTCACTTTTTGTCTGTCTCAGATTGCTGTTAAGGCACATTTGCGGGAATAGAGTCTATTGAGGAAGTTTTGGTAACTTACGGTTTTCTATATTCTGCTTTCGATGGAATTCACAAAACCGATTTCACACTTTTGAGAAGAGCCTAGCTACACATTGAAAACACACAAAACCCACTACGGCTTTACGTTAAAAAAACTGGTACTTTTACTTAGTTCGTAAATGGTTGTTCTGAGCTTTGCTTTTGTAGCTCAGTCGAAGGAAGCCTACTTGGCGGCTTGATGAAAATTGCGCCTGGTCGGCTAGATGGTACTAAGCCTACTCAGCGGCTAGATGGAAATTAGCCCGGCTGCGGCTAGCCTATGGAAAACCGAAATTAGCCACATTTCGTCCCAGGCCCTTAAATAAACCATCCACTCTGTCTGTAAAATGGCGACGCCGGAACTAAAACAGCGGATACAACACTTTTGACCAATCGCGGGCGTGGCGGTAGTTTTTCGGTCAGGAAACCCGCACAACACACTGTACACGAACGTCTTGGAATCTGCTGAATATACCGTTCGATACAAAAATGAAAATAAGTACAATTTGAAGCCAAAATCAGTAAACATTACATGGTCTTAAAATCTAGGAAAAAATGAATGTTACATTTTAAATATATATATATATATATATATATATATATATATATATATATATATATATATATATATATATATATATATATATGTATATATATATATATATATATATATATATATATATATATATATATATATATATATATATATATATACGAGTATATAAAGTCCGTACGATTTGTAATGGCATAGTCGGCAATAAAATGCTAGACAGAATAAAAGATATTGTGCATCTGACTTCTACTTATACTTCAACAGATGTTGTTCCGCCTTAAATATCGATCTGATCAATGTAAGACAGCCGTCATTAACGATCTCGCTTATATTATTTGGGAGTAAGAGAGATAAACTCAATTGTACGTGTCATTTATTAATTTAACGAGTACACCCATGCTCAGAGATAGATTCAGGTAAATGTATATTATAAGTATTAGGAAGTATTATGATTATGAGTTTTAGATATACGGAGTTTGTCTTTTTATAAAGGACTATAAGAAGCGGAAAATAGGAGAGGATATTAAACATTCACTCATATTTCTAATAATTGCAAGGCTTTATTGGATATAAAGATGAAGATATAGCATATTTCTATCAAAAGATATTTACATAAATCATCAGAGCTCTAAAATAATACAGTCAGAATTATAAACTACTTTAAGTGAAAGTTTCAGAATGTTTATTTAATATAACATTTTCAATGTGATTAAAGAATTAAAGTTAACCTAAATGTTGCAGGTGCAAATTTAACAATAGAACATTGATATAGGTAAAGTCCCTAAAATAACAGATAGGTAAATATGTTGGTATGATATAATTTGCCAAGAAGTAGGTACCTGCGTTTTGGCAATTTATTTTTTTTTGAAAAATAAATATACAAATAAACTATATTTAGATTGTATTAGGATGAAACATCATCATTAGAGTCAAAATTGGAACTGCTACTATCAGAAAATGATCCTTCGTCTACATTAATAACAATTGGTGGCACCGTTACATCAAGTATGTTCTCTTTTTGCCAGTATTCTTTGATTATATTTTCTGTATGTGTTATACAACTAATCCAGTTTACTTTGGTAACTGTCTGGAGAGCTGCCTTCCAAACAGATATTACTGCATTATCATCGTGCCTCGCCTCACTTACAATGTTTTTATTAAAAAATCCTTTGCACTGAGCCCACACCAATTCTATGGCAATCTTAAAACTTGATGACCCATTTCAGCAATTAGTTCGTCGGTAGCATACGGCAAGTTTGTTTTGTAATTTTTGATAATTTTTAACAACTCACATTTTAGACCATTTTCTGGGAAATTAATCTGCTTACTTCGCAGCCAATTGATGATTTCTCCTTTTCTTGTCGATTCATTTGGTACATTTTCACTAAGTCTAGAATGATATCGTGAATTATCCATAATGATTAAAGACGGCCTTTCGAGCTTCGGCAGTAGTTTTTCTCTCAGCCATTTTTCAAAGAGTTCTGCGTTCATATTATCGCGTTCATATAACTTTTGTTTTTTGTGGAAAACACAAGCTCACTCCCATTTATAAATTCGTTGCTATGGCCAGCGTGAACGATGATGTATCTTTTTCCAGCGGCTGCCTTTTTGTTCCATACAGATCGAGGATTTTCATCGTTCTGTATGTTTTATGCTGGCTACCGTTCTCCAACTTAGTTTTACTGTCTCGGATGCACACTTAATCATAGACGAACGTCTCAATGAGTTTTCTTTTTTATTTTGGAAATAATCAAGAACATTTAGTACTAACTTCCGACTTTGACCATTTAGTACTTCTCGTGGCATTTCGAATTTTTATTTGTAATATCACTATCGACAAATAACAAAATGCGACCCTGTTTTATAGTGGAAACTCCTGTCATTAGCGGCCAATTGGTGCTATCTCTGTCGAGTGTACGATTCCGGGGCGTAATAGACAAAGGTAGAACACTGGCAAATAATTGGGTGGGACTTGCCATTCTTAGCATACGAGTAAAAGTAGGTACAATAGTTAGGCACCTTCTCTCTCGACTTTATGGCCGACCATGCCATTACAAATCGTACGGATATATATATATATTATATATATATATATATATATATATATATATATATATAATATATATATATATATATATATATATATATACATATATATATATATATATATATATATATATATATATATATATATATATATATATATATATATATATATATATATATATATATATATATATATATGTATATATACATATATATATAGATATATATACATATATATATATATATATATATATATATATATATATATATATAATATATATATATATATATATATATATATATATATATATATATATATATATATATATATATATATATATACATATATATATATATATATATATATATACATATATATATATATATATATATATATATATATATATATATATATATATATATATATATATATATATATATGTAATGTATAGATGACTACTATTTTTTTAAACATTTCCAAACAATTTCAGCTTAGCTTCTATTCAAATAAAGACGAATATTGTCCTATTACAGTGGTGGAATAGTAGTCACGTCGCTGTCATTATATGACAAAACTGACTTGAAAAAAAAATAGTCGGAAACAGTTTTTGTTTGTGAAAATATTCTAGAGTTTTATGAAGAAAAGTTGTTTCGTTGCCAATTTTAATTATGTACAAAATATTAGAGGTAAATTCAAACTATTGAATTTTCACCTTTTTAATGTTTAAATGTTTTAGTTTTCAATTTTTCTTGGTTTTAATCAGAGAACCTGGGAACCAGTATAGTAATAACATAGACTAATCATAAAATTTCATTAATTTATTTCATTCCGTACTATTATTACCAAGAATATTATTGCTTAAGCTCTTGTACTAAAGAACTTTATAAACTTTGTTGCATTGGTTCATTTAATTATACGGAAACATTCTACTCTGCATAGCATTCTCGGTCTTACAGCTTCTTAGTCTCTCTTAAATTTATATGTATATCCATCCTTAGACGTCTAAACTTTAATGCTCAACAACAATTGCAATAACTGCTTTGAATGCTAATTCGAAAATCCATCCGAATAATTATTCAAAACTCTAGAGTTCATTAGTGGAGAACAAACATTCATTAGTATGGTAATGCATATTAAAATTTGTCGCTTCTGTTCTATAGATGTCTCTGCTCTGTAAATTTACAGAGCATCTTCTTCTTAAAGTGCCTATTTGGTTCGAATGTTGGTAATCATTCTGGCTATTATTACTTTATCCACTGCAGCTCTGAGAACACCGGTAGTATTTGTTGAGAACCAATTCCACAGATTGTTTAGTCAGGACATATGTCTGCGTGCTGGTCCCCTTTTTTTTTTCCTTGGAGTATTGGCTGTAGTAATCCATATCTGTGGGAATTTTCATTAAGTGTCCTAAATAATCCAATTTTTCTACTTTTTTTCCGTAATTTCCAGTTTTCTTATTCATGCGTAGAAAAGATACATAGAGGCACTATCAGATGACCTGACAAAATGGTTATATTCGAAAAGGATAATTGAACAGATTAAGAACAACGCAATACTAGAAACAGATACAGTAGAAGAAAGCTGGAATAAACTAAGAAACAACACTCTACAAGCAAGTAAAGATGCTGTAGATACAAGACAAATAAACGTGAAAGAAAAAAAACAATACTCCGTGGTTCACACAAGAAGTCAAAGAACTTGCACAAAAGAAAAGAAGAGCGCACATACAATATATGTCACAAAAAAACGAAGAAAATAGACAGCACTATATAGAAATACGAAATGAAATAAATGTAAAGATTAAGAAAAAAACGCAGGAATATTGGACAAATTTCACAAAAGAAAAGAAAACGATTTATACACATGACAAAAAAAGGTATTGAAAATCTTACGAAGAATACGTGACAATCACAAATATTGAAACAAACGATTGGCAACAACACTTTACACAATTATACGAAAATCAGTCCGATGAAGAAGAGAACATAACAGAAATCATAAACAACAGACAACAAACAGACGAAAATTACAAAATAGGAAGAGAAGAAGTATCGATGGCAATCAAGAAACTTAAAAATGGAAAAGCACCAGGAGAAGATGGGATACCAAACAAACTAATAAAATATGTCGAAGGAAAGCTACATATCGAAAATGACAACATTCTTTAATAAGATATTATAGGAAGTTGAAATTCCGAAGGAATGGACAAAAAGCATCTCGATACCGATGTGTGAAAAAGGCAGCAAAAAAGAACCGAGTAAGTATAGAGGAATAATACTGCTAGATGGAAATGTTCACAAGTATTCTGAAAAGTGAAATAGAAAACAATATACAAATAAGTGATGAGCAATAAGGGTTCCGTCAAAAGAGATCAACCATAGACGCAATTTTTGCAATAAGGCAAATAAGAGAAAAAGCTATAGAATACCAGAAGCCAGCATTTAATTGTGTCATCGATTTCAGGAAAGTATTCGATAGGTTGAAAGATATATTAGAATTATTAAATGACCTAATTTCGTATTCAATACCACAAATAATTCAAAAACTCAATCACGGTAACACAACAAAAATAAGAAGTAATAACGAATTAACAAAGAAAATAGATGATATAAAAGTAGGAATAAGACAGGGAGATAGCTTCAACCCGTTACTATTTTGTATAATAATGGACAAAATCATTGAGGAAGTAAAACTAGTCAGTGATGGATACGAACTAGGAGATTAACAAATAAAGATACTGGGATATGCAGATATTGTTCTAATATCACAATCGGAACACTGCTTACAAAGATTACTCTATACATTCAAACAAGTAGCAGAAAGATACAACATGGACGTCAATACCAACAAAACAAAATGCATCACAATAGCTAAAGAACTAGTAAGGTGTAAATTAGAAATAAATGGGAAATTAATAGAAAAGTAATGAAATTCCCATATCTTGGAATATTAATTACTAGCTACGGAGATATAACAGAAGAAGTGAAACAACAAACAAATAAAGCAGCACAAACCTGCGATAGACCCATACTGTCTTATAGCATAGAAACACAGGCAGACACAAATAAAACCAAACAGCTATTAAGAACAAATTAAATGAAAATACTGATAACAATAATGGGAAAAAGTTTATTAGACAGAGTGAGTAACAATACCATAAGAGAACAATGCAATGTAGAAGATATAGTCAGATGGGGAAGAAAGAGAAGAAGAGAGTGGCGTGAACATATACAAAAGATGGAAGATACAATAACGATAAAAATATGTATGACCAAAACACCACATGAAACAAGACCAAAAGGATGACCACCAAAGAGATGGAGAGACAGCTGGAGATCCGAATCACAAGAAGCTTGTAGAACCGCAACTGTTATACTGACAATTATCAAATATTTTTAAACTATATATAGTTTTAGATTCTTGTTTGTTTAAGGACACTCTAGCGACACAATTTTACTCCAAATGAAGAAAAGGAAAATAGTTAATTAATATTTACTAAAGAGGACAACGACATTCACTGTATAGCACATAAAAAATAAATAAATTACAGACACATCACAAAATAAATAAACAAAAACCATTAACTTAAGACAAAAACTTCAAACTGCGAGTAATAGGGTCAACATATTCATGTGACAATTGCAGTTTTACGAAAATCAGAATTTTTTAATTATTGATTGTAAACAAGTAAAACATAACTTGAAATCAAAAAATAACTGTTTAGATATTCTTACCAATTTATTAAATATATTTCAAATTTAAAAAATTTAAATTTCTTTTGGATTATACTATATTTTTATTGGTAAAAAAGTGACAAAATATGATTTTTTGCCTAATCTATTTAAAGTTTCGCATACTATCATAAAATCAAATTCCAAACACTTCCAAACTTTTAAAACGTATTATTGTCCAGTTCCTACAATATTACGGACTAGTTTCAGTATTATTATAATTTTGTTGTACACATTCAGGAAAACTGTAATAGTCCTAGTAAGATTATGAATAGCAGCTAAGCGAGGGTGTTGAGGGGGGCCACGCGCCTAACCTGAACTATTCTGAAAACCCCAAAAACCATATAATTTTATAATTTTCCTGAGTGCCTCCAGTAAAATTATAATAATGTTGACACTAGTCCGTAATACTGTAGGAATTGGAGTCGACTGACAATAATACGCATGTTTATAATGTTACTAGTACGATTTTAATATTTCAGTTTTGATAATAGTCCTGCGATATATATATGTATATATATATATATATATATATATATATATATATATATATATATATATATATATATATATATATATATATATATATATATATATATATATATATATACTGTATATATATATATATATATATATATATATATATATATATATATATATATAGTAAAACTCTATAATTCCATAATAAAACATGGATAAGTACCACAGTGGAAAATACCTTTATTTAAAAAAAGGAGAAAAAAGTAATCCAGAAAATTACCATGGGATCACCCTCTTAAATACATGTCAAATAACTTTAACAAAAATCATCCTGGACAAACTACAACCACATGTACAAATAAATGAAGAACAGCAAGGTTTCCGCTCAAACCGTTGAACCACGGATGCGATATTCATAATTCGGCAAGTAGTTGAAAAAGCGATCGAATTCAACACGCCCGCCTTTATATGTTTTGTCGATTAAGGAAAGGCCTTCGATTGAGTAAAGCTACAGGATGTCTTACCGATATTAGTAAATAGAGGCGTACCTGCTGACCTTATACAGGTAATAGAGCATATATATAAAAAGAAATTCAATGTGCCAACGGAATTCGCTAAGGAGACTCGTTGAGGCCTTTCTTGTTCAACATGATTATAGACAAGGTAATCGATAGTGTCAAAGTACTGCCTGGATATAGGATGGGAAACAAAGATATATGTATCGTTTGCTACACGGTCCTTCTTGCAAGAACCGAAGACGACCTCCAGCGCCTACTACAAAGATTTGTCAGAACATCAAAGAAGTATAATATGGATGTTTCCATAGAAAAAACAAAATCCCTAGTAATATCTAAGGAGCGCATACGCTGTAAATTGGAAATAACAGAAAGTATGGTAGAACAAGTAATGGAATTTAAACACCTGGGAATAGATATGACGAGCGATCTTAATTTATATAAAGAAGTTCGACAATAAGTAGGAAAAGGAGCAAGAGATTCCCGATACCTTTGCAATGTAACATGTAAAAATCTTTATTTAAGCATCGACAGCAAAGTCAGAATCTACAAGGCTACGTGAGACCAGCTCTGACATACAGTGCAGAAACACGTGCAGATACAATTAAAACCAAACAACTGTTGCGTATCACCGACACCAGAACGAGTGTGAAATCAGGATATTAGAGCTCAGTATAATATGATGGATATAGCCAAATTTGTGAAACGAAGAAAGAAAGATTGGGATAATCACGTCAGCAGGAGATCTAGCAACAGTCTAATAAAAATAGCCCGAGATCTGAAACCTACAGGAACAAGAAAAAAATGGGCAGAAAGTTGGCAGTCGTCATCTATCGACACACCATAAACCGTGAAGAAAACCAGGTGTTACATCTCCAATAAGAGAAGAAGAAATATATATATATATATATATATATATATATATATATATATATATATATAATATATATATATATATATATATATATATATATATATATATATATATATATATATATACATATATATATATATATATATATATATATATATATATATATATATATATATATATATATATATATATATATATATAATATATATATATATATATATATATATATATATATATATATATATATATATATATATATATATATATATATATATATATATATATATATATATATATATATATATATATATATATATATATATATATATATATATATATATATATATATATATATATATATATATATATATATATATATATATATAATCCTAAGTTATGAAACTAGTTGGGGAACTCGGCAAAAAAGGGCATCAACAGATGTTCATACTATATTCATTTAGCTAATATTTCGGTCCTAGGTTGGCACAAACTGAAAAAGAGATAACGAAGCAGCCAATAAAGGAAATTAGGCATGAAGAATTAGTATTGTTGAGTCTAATTTTTAATTATTAATTTTTTAATTTATAATTTTTGATTTCAATCTTATAATTATTGATAAAAAACTTATTGTAGTTTAAAAGTGTTATTGTTCTGAAGAAACTTAACTTGTTGTTATTATTATTATTAATATTATGAAGAAATGTCAAAACAAAAATGCAAGCGACTCACATGCAGTATGCAAATTAATCTAACAAAAATGACCATAAATAACAATTGCCATAACAAAGACCAACACTGAAATATAAAAACAGCCACTATTCACTAACATATTAATATAAAAATATGGCAATTAATATATTTATTAATTAATACTTTTAAAACTACAATAGGTTTTTTATCAATAATTATAAGATTGAAATTAAAAATTATAAATTAATAATTAAAAATTAGGCTCAACACCACTAATTCTTCATGCCTAATTTTCTTTATTGGTTGCTTCGTTATCTCTTTTTCAGTTTGTGCCCTGATGAAGGTCCCAACCTAGGACCGAAATATTGGCTAAATGAATATAGTATGAACATCTGTTGATGCCCTTTTTTTTTTTTTTTGCCGAGTTTTTTCCCCAACTAGTTTCATAACTTAGGATTTTGTTTGATACGGCAACTTTTGCTTCCTCTCTCTTTATTTCATATATATATATATATATATATATATATATATATATATATATATATATATATATATATATATATATATATATATATATATACATATATATATATATATATATATATATATATATATATATAATATATAATACATATATTATATATATATATATATATATATATATATATATATATATAGTATATATTATATATATATGAAATAAAGAGAGAGGAAGCAAAAGTTGCCGTATCAAACAAAATCCTAAGTTATGAAACTAGTTGGGGAACTCGGCAAAAAAGGGCATCAACAGATGTTCATACTATATTCATTTAGCCAATATTTCGGTCCTAGGTTGGGACCTTCATCAGGGCACAAACTGAAAAAGAGATAACGAAGCAACCAATAAAGAAAATTAGGCATGAAGAATTAGTGTTGTTGAGCCTAATTTTTAATTTATTAATTTATAATTTTTAATATATATATATATATAATATATATATATATATATATATATATATATATATATATATATATATCTATAATATATATATATATATATATATATATATATATATATATATATATATATTATATATATATATTAAAGATGTCACAATACACGCCAACCCGTTTAAACTTAAATTTGAACGTCA
>CM032447.1:179119606-179169606 GCA_019049505.1 Pachyrhynchus sulphureomaculatus | reverse complement strand
GTAAAATATATAATTATTATTATCTTTTTAAGGCCCTGTTTATTAATTTTCTGCTATTTTTATTCCTATTTCTTTTATCTGACACAACCTACAAATATAAAAACATTTTTCACCAAAATTAAAAATAAACATGTTAAAAAATTTTTACCAAGATATACAGTAGAACCCCGATTAACTGAGTCGCGATTATCCGAGCTCCGGACTAACCGAGCCAATCTAAGAACCTGATTATCCGAGGTACGCGCGTCTATGCTGCGTATTAACCGACCTTCTAAAATATGTATGTACATATTTCCATTTAAAATCGTCGGGGCCTTCGGGGAATCCCCCAGACCCGTGTGAGGGGTTCCCCTATTTATGTTTTTTTACTCTTTCAGCATGTAAATTTGCATGAATGCAGTGCGTTATAGCTTTTACTACGGAGAAGTACGAGTATACTCACATAATTTATTTGGTTGGAGTTCTGGTAGTTAAGTGTAATTAATACGAACTGCTTTGTTTGAATTTTTTTGTTTGTCGTATTATAATGGAGTAAAATAAGCGTAAAAGAATCGTCGTTCCTACTGAAGAAAAATTAAAAGCAGGAGAGACAATTAAAGTTGTTGCACGAGATTGTGGAGGTAACAGTTGGAGATTGGAAAAGAAACCGCACAAAAATAGAAGAGTGGTGTATAAATTAAGCCTCCTCGTCCTCAGGAAGAAAATCAATGAAAAGCGGCGACCATGAAAAGGTTAACGAAGCTTTATTCATATGGTTTAACCAACAGAGATCAAAAGGTGTGCCTCTGTCAGGTCCAATTTTACAATAGAAAGCAATAATGATTAGTAGGTAATTCCCAGAGATAGATCAGTTTACCGCCAGTCCTAAATGGCTTGATCGCTGGAAAAAACGGTACGGTGTACAACAACTGACTGTATGTGGTGAAAAATTTTCTGCTGATGTATCAACTGAGAAGTTTAAGCAGAACTTTAAAAAGCAAATCGAAGATTGTGGATGCACATGTGATCAAAATTTACAACTGTGACGAAACTGGTCTGAATGCTTCCATCAAAAACATTGGCATCTCGACAGGAAATATAGCTCCTGGGCACAAACGAAGTAATGAAAGATTAACTATAATGGTATGTTCCAATGCATCTGGCAAGCACAAAATCCCACTGATGGTGATTGGCAAGTCTGCACGTCCAAGAGTTTTAAAAGACATCTCACCAAAAGCCCTACCAGTCTATTACAAAAGTCAGAAGAGCGCATGGATGGATGCGACCTTATTTACTAACTGGTTTGAAGAAGAGGTCGTGCCATCTGTGACTAAATTTTTGAACAGAAACCGTCTTCCTATTAAAGCAATTTTGTTAATGGATAATGCCCCTTCTCACCCTGGAGAAGGACTTCATGTGGGCGAAATTGTTGTAAAATTTTTTCCTTCAAATATAACCAGCATAATGCAATCAAGGCATCATCGAAAACATTTTAAAAAATTATAGGCGTTTATATCTTGAACATCTGTTAGAATACACAGAAAAGGAGGATATTATCAATGGGATGAGAAAGGTTACACTGTAAAATGTTATTTACTGGGTAAGTCAAGCTTGGGATTTTGTGCGTACTACCACTATTCAGAAATCTTGGTCAAAAGTTATTGATTTTGAGGACTATAATGACAGTGAAGATGATACTCCATTAAATGAGCTTTGAAACTGAGAAGCCATGGAGAAATGTCCTGTTCAAATTTTGACAGCGAGATAGAAGAAAAAGAAAAAAGTTTATTTGAATTAATGCAAAAATTAAAAGGTTGCGAAAATGTGACAAGAGAAGATGTTGTTGAATGAATTACAGCAGATGATTTAGAAGAAGAAATCAGTATTGAAGAAATAACGAATGCCTTTCAGGAAACCGAAATATCAGATGACGATGACGATGACTAAGCGGCGGTGGATGAACAGTCTCCCACTAAGATCTCTCATCGAGAAGGTTTTGCTTCTTTGGAAAAAGCTTTGAGGTATATCGAACAACAACCAGAGGCAACCCCAGCGGATTTGCTTCTTCTTAATAGATGGAGAAACATTGCAGCGAGAATACGAAACAAAAGCGCATAGATACCTATTTCACTGTTTTATAAGGTATGTACCTATTTATATGTTAAAAACGTTAATACATCGGTTTAAAGTATTGGTGTTTATTTTTTGAATGAATAAAAAACCAAATCCGGATTATCCGAGTTTTCAGTTATCCGAGTAGGGTGCTCCCCCCCCCCCACGTTACCTCGGATAACCGGGGTTCTACTGTATATAATTTGACAGATTATGAAGTGAGTTTTTTTATATTCTTTGTTGAATTTTTCGACTATTGTTAACATTATTGTTGCATTTTTATTTTCAATTTTAGTAAGACATTTTTAAGCTGAGAAGGTACCTAAAAACATATCGGGCCAAAAAAAAAATAGAAATAAAAATACGCAATAATGAATCAGCAGGACCCTAAAAAAATATCCGGATTCCTATATTTTACAAGTTCTCCCTTCGATGCAGATTTCTTAAAAAGTTTTTATTTTACGTCTCATTGAAGTTTTACTTTTTACTTTTGAATGACTTTTAGCTTCAAAAAATACCATATAATTCCTTTTTTACAGTATTACAGCTAAATTTTTGTGCATGAATTAATAGTTTCGTCATTGATTGACAAAATCAAGTTTTTCTATTTACCAATATAAAATTTTTAGAGACTTTCGATAGGTTTGACAGGATGGATAACTGTCACTCTAGAAATTTGACCTTGACTTAGAATATAAAAAGAAACAGGTTCTACCTCTATGTGAAGTTTAGATACAATATAATTTAAAGCCTGTTAAAATAAAATTATAATAGAATAAAGAAAAAAGTTTAACCGTCAATATTTTTTCTGAATGCTAAAATAAATACATAACTAAAAAATGTCTACCTCTAGTGATGCCTTCTTGTTGATCTCCATTAACATGGATGTTAAAGTTTAGTTCTTTTTTCTTAAAAACTAACTGGGGCTCTACAAATTCTGCGGTAATAAGAAATATAATTATAGGACGGGGTTTTACAGATTTCCCAATTAGAGCCTGACAATAATATTGTTCTTCCACTTTATTCACTTTCTTGGAACGACATTTTATTGTAATTTTGCTTTCTTGTGTTGATTGCAGCTCCATAAACTGTGGTTCAATATCAAAAATTGTTCTACAAAAAACATTAATAATTTTTACCAGCAGTCGATAGAATTAAATGCTAGATTAAACTATGAGCAAATCGGTAAAGTACTTGGGTGTACAAATTCTTTCAATATTTTTTACGTTAACAAAATCTTTATATATTTACGAACAGAATGTAACTTAATCAAGGAAAATATTTCCCAATATTCTCCAGACATTTTTAGTGTTCCATATGGAACACTTATAAGATCACTTCGGTGTCTGTCTGGACATCTGTCTTTCTGCCTGTACGTCTGTCTGTCTATCCGGCTATCACACCCGAAACTAATTGACATAGGAAGTTGAAATTTGGCAATAATACAGGAATTGATGTCCTCATCAGAGCCGCGTAGTTTTGAAACTTAAATTTTTACTTTAGTCTTCGAGGGTGAAATGGGAAGTGAAAGAAAAATTTCTTACCAGGTTATCGAGTGGGGTGTGAAACAAAAGCTTGTAAAAACACGAGTTCGAAAATATATACTTTTTCAGTGAAGAAATAGGTTATGTTATCACTAACACCGTCTTCAACCTACCACCACGAAGATTAAACACGTGGGAGTCCACACTAGACTCACCAGACCATATCACCAGAAGTCCAATAGATGATATTCTAGTGAATAAACGTTTTAGAAATAGTGCCGTATGTGTCAAAATATATCCCAGTGCTGACATAAACCCGGATCACAATGCCCTGGTGAGGGTGCTAAGACTTACCTTGAAAAAGTTAAAAAGAAAACAAAAAAACAAATACGATATGCGACAACTTAAAGACGAAAATGTAGAGAGTGTGAGACACAGAGCTAAACGAAGACATAGAATCTCGAATAATAAAATTAAACGAAATAACAGGGGGGGCTAAAGAATAAATATCTAACTATGGTACAAACACATAAAAGGAAGGAATGGA
This sequence comes from Pachyrhynchus sulphureomaculatus, assembly GCA_019049505.1. NCBI lineage: Eukaryota > Metazoa > Arthropoda > Insecta > Coleoptera > Curculionidae > Pachyrhynchus > Pachyrhynchus sulphureomaculatus. The sequence goes on along the minus strand of CM032447.1, from coordinate 179,165,484 downwards.
TGACAGATGACATTCTAAGACTAATGGAGGAAAGACGATTACACAAAAACAGAGGTAACAAAAGAGAATATAGCAGACTACACACACAAATACAGTAAAAAATTCGAACAGCTAAAATAGGTGGAATGGTGAAATATGTAAAAAGATAGAAGAATTGAAGGGAAAGACTTAACCGCTAAACGGACAACGAAATCAAATTGACGTTTAATAGATCATCAAGGAAACGTTGTTATCGATAAGAAGGAGAAACTGAAGATATGGCAAGACTATATCACAGAGTTATTTTCTGATGCAAGACCAGATCAACCACAATGCTCAATAAACGTAGTTGGGCCCTGTATTACCAACGATGAGGTGCGCATTGCAATAAAGCAACTAAAGAATGGTCGCGATGAATTCCATGAGGAGTTTCTTAAGCTATTAGATGAGAACGGGACTAAGTGGCTTACGGTGATCTACAATAAAATCTATGATTTAGGCAGAATACCAGAAAGCTGATTAAAGTCTGGGTTTATAACGATCCAAAAAAATGCAGGCACTAAAAAATGCGGAGAATATCGAACAATTAGCCATTTTTTAAAAATATTTCTGAAAATCATTCATAGAAGAACATACAAATTGTGTGAACAAAAACAGGTCAGTTACACAATTCGGTTTTCGTGATGCCATGGGGACCAGACAGGCCTTGTTTTCTATGCAGGTTTGGATTCAGCGATGTAGAGACGTCAATTGTGACGTATATCTGTGCCTAATCGACTACCAAAAGACCTTTGATAGAGTCCAACATCACAAGATGGTTGGAATTCTGAATGACCTTGGGCTAGATGGAAAAGATCTGTCGATTATTAGCAACCTCTACTGGAACCAGATGGCATTTATTAATGCAAAAGGGAAGCGCTCAGAAGCAATATCTATTAAGCGTGGATTAGGGCCGGGTTGTGTCTTATCTCTCCTACTGTTTAATATATACTCTGAGCAAAGGTTCAGAAAGGCGTTGGAAGAGGCTGATAAAGGAATACTGCTTAATGGGTAGCGAATCATTTTTTTTTATGGGTCTAGCACACATGCTACAGGGAAGTCCCTAAAGCGCTACAGGAGCGACAAGTGTGCGGAGAAAGCGATTCACGTTGTTCTTGAATCGCTGTAGATTGTACTAGGTGAGAAACACAGTCCTGGGCAAATTATTCCAAAGGGATGATGTTCTCCATATAAAAGATTGCTTGAAGAGCGTTGTACGAGGAGTAACAAGCTGAACCTCATACTTATGTGAAGGATTAGCGCGACGTGTACTTCTAACATGCACCGCTCTGGGAGGAATTAAGCGGGAGCAGTATTCCATAGTTGGTCGAGTTTGAGCTTTGTAAAGAATTAACAGTTGTGGAGTGTAAAGCTTTCTGGTTCGAAATAATATTCCCAACTTTTGAGAAGCTCTCCTTGCTATGCCTGCAACATGTTCATGCCAGGACATATTTGCTCCCAAATTAACGCCCAACAAATTGAGTGACGATGTTAAAGGGATAGAGTGCCCCGACATAACTATGTCGGGTTCAACAACGTTAACTTTTTTAGAAAAAACTGCCGCCTGGGTTTTTGTAGCGTTAAATTCCACTTGGTTACTGTCACCCCAAGATAGAATTTCTTCCAGGTCTTTGTTAAGTTGAATGACTTCCTGCTGTCTGCGGATATTCGTCTGAGTAGCCGATGTCCGAGCGTTCAAAGTGAATGAAGAGATAAGTGTACTGTCATCTGTAAAGCTGTAGATTGGATTCTCGGTCTTTTCCAGCAGATCGTTAATGTAAATGAGAAAGAGAGTAGGAGACAGTATGGAGCCTTGGGGTACACCGGCGTTAATAGTGAAGGTGTTAGAAAAAAATCCGTCGACTGCCACTCGTAAAGAACGCTCTTTGAGGAAACATGAGAGCCACAAACAGAACCTTTCAGACATACCATAAGAACGTAGCTTAGCCAACAGCCCATCGTGCCAAACACGGTCGAATGCCTTGGATATGTCAAGAGCAACCGCTCGAGATTCTCCAAAGTGTTCAATTGCGTTGTTCCAGACATGTGTTACATAAGTCAGAAGATCTCCTGTTGATCTATTTTTACGAAAGCCATATTGGTGATCGCTAATAATGTTGAATCCTTCAAGATATTTTAGAAGATGCTGATTGATAGCCTTTTCCATGACTTTCGATATTATTGAAAGCAGTGCGATTGGTCAGTAGTTATTTGGCAAGGTCTTCTTGCCTTTTTTAGGTATCGGCTGAACTGTAGCACATTTCCAGCAGGAAGGAACTATTCCCTTTCTGCAGGATAGGTTAAAAAGTCTACAGAAAACTGGTGTTAGTTCCCTCACACAGTTTTTAAGAACTATGGCAGGTATTCCGTCAGGGCCAGAAGCCTTTTTGGTGTCTAGCTTCATCAGTTTCTTTTTTGGTTTTTTTTTATGGGTCTAGCACACGTGCTACAGGGAAGTCCCTAAAGCGTTACAGGAGTCACACGAGTACGGAGAAAGCGATTCACGTTGTTCTTGAATCGCTGTAGATTGTACTCGGTGGGAAACACAATCCTGGGCAAATTATTCCAAAGGGATGATGTTCTCCATATAAAAGACTGCTTGAAGAGCGTTGTACGAGGATAACAAGCTGAACGGAAGTGAAGAATTAGCGCGACGTGTACTTCTAACACGCACCGCTCTGGGAGGAATTAAGCGGACCACATCCTTCGAACACTTTCCATGAAAGTACTTGTAGAATAGGCTCAAGTCGCCAACCGTTCTTCGATGTTCCAGCGAATCAAGGCCGTCGGTCAGTTCCGGGTCTCCAATCAGACGAACAGCTCTTCTCTGAATAGAATCCAACAAATGCAGTATATGTTTGGGAGCGGAGCTTCAAACATGGGAGCAGTATTCCATAGTTGGTCGAATTTGAGCTTTGTAAAGAATTAACAGTTGTTGTGGAGTGTAAAGCTTTCTGGTTCGAAATAATATTCCCAACTTTTGAGAAGAATATATATATATATATATATATATATATATATATATATATATATATATATATATATATATATATATATATATATATATATATACGCTTTATGATACGCTGTCTGAAGACAACATCGGGCATCCTTGACTGCACTATGGGAATAGTAGGTGGTGTTTTTCCTTGGAAATCGACAGTAGAATGTGAAGCAAATTCAGCCAACAAGTTCGCTTTCTCAACAGGTGTCGTTGCAATAGAATTATCTGGCCGTGTGAGTGGTGGTATGGTGGATTTGGTGAAATTCTGACTAACTGCCTTAGCGACCGACCAAAAGGACCTGGAATTTTCGGGACAAGCGAGAAGTTTGTTTCTAATCCCTTGATTGTGTACCTCCTTGGTTTCATCGATAACCTCTTTGCATCTGTTCCTGGCACGAACAAATGTGTTACGATTTATGATGTTAGGATTTTCAGCCATTTTCGGTATGCAAGGTGCTTAGAAGCAACAGCTTCTTTGCAATTTCGGTCAAACCAAGGCTTGCCGTTGGGATGGCATTGCTTCGAAAAAATGATGTAAGCCTCCGTACCGGCCAAAATAACATCGGAAACCTCCCTGGCGCAGTCAGATGTGTCGTCGGATCGAAAACAAACGTCTAACCAAGGGAAAGTTCGAAAATATTCCATGAGATCTTCCCATTTAGCAGACTTGTAGTGCCAAATCTTGCGCGGTTTAGGCGTCTCTCTGTCACTGATTGGTAGAATTCTCGATGTCGAAAGTAGTTTATGGTCGGAAGAACCTAACGGAGGATTTACGATGACAGTGTAAATCTCCGGATTGGTGGTTAAAAACAGATCAATAAGACTGACGAACTCCCTGTCTCGATCAGGGATCCGTGTTGGTTCATCAATAAGCTGTGTTAAGCCACAACTGATTGAAAATGATTCGGCCTCACCAGCTTGTTCGTCGGTAGTATTTGAGTATTTAAGCCAGTTGATGTTGTGGACAGATATTCGTTATATTGACGATACGGCGGTTATGGTTGATAACTTAAAGGGTCTACAACATCTTATGACAAAAATAAACAAGTACATGGTAATCAAGAAGTCTCCAGTTCCTGCTGCCTTATTGATGGTTAACAATAAACAAATTCAAAATTCTGGAATATTCTCCATAGGATGTAGATTGAACGAAAAATTATCACGAGTGCATTACCTTTAATAATTTATCTGGCATATGAAAAAAAAATTTCAAGGTCATCAATTTTCAGTGAAGATCGGAAAAAAACTCTATTGAAAACTCATTTGAGGTGTGTTTTGTGAAGTGTGGTCATTTTATACCTCCGTAACAAAAATTTTTATTTCAAAAGCAATCAACGTACGGAACACTAATTGAGCAAGTCCGACTTGCACCTGGTCTGTTACTTCTTCTGTTCAGGTAGTTTCTAAAAGAGGATGGTAGTTTCGAGTCGATAAATTTGGTTATGTTTATGTAACTTCCTCCAATAAAGGGAACACGTGGGATTAAGAGCATTTTTTTCGTGAGCATAGCGCATATGCTGCAGGGAAATCCCTAAAAAGCTACAAGCGCGACGCATTTGCAGAAAAAGCGGTTCACGTTGGTTTTGAACCGCTCTAAATTGTACTCGTTGGAAAACACAGTCTTGGGCAAATCATTTCAAGGGATTAAGGTTTCCTATATAAAAGACTGACATGACTGATGCCACGTCAGGCCCAGCAACTACTAAAGTCGAAATGGCACTAGCAATAAAGCCAGCAAAAAATGGAAAAGCAGCCGGACCAGACCAAGTGAGTAATGAAATTTTAAAACTGGTTGGTAATATAGGAATAACAGCCCTGACCAAACTTTTTAACGCCATTTATGGTAACAGAATACTACCGACTGATTGGCTAAAATCAACATTTGTCATAATTCCAAAAAAGAACAGAGTAGTGGCCATCGAATAATTAGTCGCATGAGCCATGTTTTAAAAGTATTTTTGAGAGTGATGCATGGCAGGATGTACAGTCAGTCCAAAAAGTCTCGATACACCTATTTTCTGTACTATTTTTCTGTTATGTTTAACTAATTGAAACTATGAGAAAACATGTTTAAATTAATATTTAAAACTTAACCAACGAGGATTAGTATTAAAAACAACTATGGAACATTTTATTTAGAAATTACATCATTGTTATAAAAATGTCTACAAAATTAATGACAAAAAAGTCTCCATACACTTAAGAACTGCATTGAAAAAACACGTTATAATCAACTTCATTTTATCAAGCTATCTGTTGCTAGCTAAACTGAAAACAAATGAATAATTTTTGGCCACACTTTATGATCTGTCACTTGTTGCTAGTAATTTTGCAGTGGGTTTTCAAAATAGTATTAAAAATAAGCGAAAGAAATTGTGAAATTCCATTTCAAGTTCGAAAGATCATAATTGCTTTGTGGAAACATGGGAAATCGTACAGAAATATAGAAAAAATTATTAAAAAGTCGCATGCTACTATTCAGTACATTGTAAACCAGTATAACTCAACGGGTTCCTATAAAATTCGACCACGCTCCGGTCGTCCCAAGAAACTGGCTTCACGTGAAGACAAATAATTATAGATCCCAAGAAAAGTGCACTAAACTTAAAAGAAGAAGTACGGGAACTATTTTCGAAAAATGTTTGTTCACAACCAGTGAGAAATTGTTTACACAGGCAGGTTGTAAGGGGTGTGCAGCCAGAAAGAAGCCGTTAATTTCGGAAGCTAATCGCAAAAAGCGGTTAACTTTTGCTAGGGAATACGTTACTAAACCTCCTGAATTTTGGGAATCCGTAATCTTTAGTGATGAAACTAAACTTAGCCTTTTTGGGTCTGATGGCAGAACTAAAGTTTGGAGAAAGAAGAATACCGCATTCGATATTAAAAAAATTTGTTCCACGGTGAGACAAAGGGGTGGCAGTGTTCTGCTTTGGGGATGCATGTCCGCTGAAGGAGTTGGAAATTTACATTTTATTAATGGTACCATGGATCCGCATATATATCTGAAGATTTTGAGAGACCATTTAAGAGAAGGTGTTCAAAAATTAGTACTCGAAAAAAGATACATTTTCCAACAGGACTTGGTGCGAGAATGGATGATACATAATGTGCGACAGCAGCTTCATACACCTTCGCAATTACCCGATGTTAACCCCATCAAGCATTTAAGGGAGGGACTTAAACGGCGCATTTGCAAACGTTGTTTCAAATAGAGAAGAATTAAAAAACAGAATATTGTACGAATGGAAGAACATGCCAGCAGAAATTACTATAAAGCTGGTTGCAAGCATGACAGAATGGTTACTGGAGATCATCAAGCCAAACGACGATTCCACTAAATTATGTTTAAACGAAGTTGTTATTTTCCTTGAAACTCCGTCTAACTCTTTTTGGTAATTGTTAAGTGTATGGTGGCTTTTTTGACATTAATTTTGTTTACATTTTTATAACAATGATGTAACTTCTAAATAAAATGTTCCATAGTTGTTTTTAATACTAAGTTAAATTTCAAATATTTTCCAGCTTTTCCATGTTTTTAAGGCATGTACGAACCCTGTTGATATTACAGTCTATCAAGTAAGAATGTGTCCCCGATAATTCATTTTTTGTAGATGTGATTCTAGCAATTCAACAAAAGGTCGGTATTAAGAGTATCAGTCGATATCGAGCCTTCGTCGAAATCACGTAAAATCCAAAATGAGTCACTCGTTTGCGCGTCGGCTCGAGGCAGTCTTTCTTTGTTCCCATTCAAAGGGGCCTAAAATGATACATTCGGCGTCCGCTAAATATATTAAGAAGTCGGTATCGTTTGTAAAGAAGTGGGTAAATCATTTTTGCGAGACGAAAAATATCGACGACTTGCCAAAACGTCGCTCGGTAAGCGAAGTCACTCCGAAACGAATCGTGTCTTTGTTTTCATGGGACCCGAAATTGACACTGCGTCACGGAGCTGCAAAATTAAAATATCGGATTTGAATGTGTCCCATGAGACCATTCGACAACATCTTCGTGCTCATGATGTCAAATTCCAAAGCATGTTGAAGAAACCTTTGCTGGGTGAAAATCACGACGCGAAGCGGCTCACTTGGGCCCACGATAAGATACTAGAGTGGCCCTTACAATCGCCGGACGACAACCCTATTGAAAACGTTTGATTCCTCGTAACGAGAAAGTTCAGAGGAAAGACTCTCGCGAGATTCGAAAAATTTGCAGAATATACAGAAAATCTCGTCTACGGCATGCCTCGAAGACACCAGACGATTATTAATGCAAGAGGCGAGGCGAGGCGAGGCTTACTAAGGTAATTGCACCGTTATTAGTACACCAAAGAAGACATTAATGGCAATGGCACATTTTTTCAAGTATGTGAGCGGTCATGTTCTTACTTGACAGACTGTAATTCCGAAAATTCACAACTTCGCTGCATCATATATAAAGGATAAAGCGATTAATACGTATCCTCTAGAGCTATTTCAAATATCACATTATAAAATTTACTTGGTTCTATGCTCGGCCATATTTTGTTGTTGTTGTTTTAGTTGGTCAGAGAGCATCGACAGCTAAGGTCATTTGGCGCCCCACATTAGATGTGTTTAACTGTTATATAGAAATTTTTAGGTCTTTTAGGTATTTGTGAATATTTTCTTTGATTGATGAGAATTGATCAATGTTCCGTTTAATTGAATGCGGGATGTTATATTTGTTTCACAGATGAGAGGAGCGATTAGCTTCAAAGATGTGCTTGATCGTCATGGTGGAATTGCATACATCACACTTTGGAACTGGATCTTTTTTTAGAAGATATGAGTGAGTGTAGTAAGTATGACTTATGGCTAATCTTCTCAGTAATACAATATCTGATCTTTCTTCGTTTGGGTTATGAAGAGATGGAAATACTTGAGGCTTTATAGGCCATAATTTATTTTCATTATACACCAAGTCCCACTCCAGTTGGAATAAATCTCTTTTTATTGAGTTAAGCATCTTTATAAAATCATAACTGTTATTTTTCCTCTTGAAAAGAGTTCCGCTAGTTACTGCCCGTTTAGGCTCTCTGTCAGCTATGTCATTACCTCTAATATTCATGTGTCCAGGGATCCACAGGAATGAAATTTCAATATTTCTCAATTTAGCCATATGTATTAGGTCGCTGATTTGACTAAAGAAAGTACTATTGGCTTTATTGGAGATAATGTATTTTAGCGAACTTAAGGAATCGGAAAATATGAGAAATTTATTTATCCCTTGGGGTGAGGCAGACTTAAGTGCTCCCTTGACGGCAAGGCCATCTTTTGCTTCTGAATCTACTGTGTATATGTGGGTGTGTTTGTGATTAGCTAATACCATAGTTTACGCAATAACTTACGAAGTATTTTCGTTTTCATCTTTCTTGAAACTCTTGACGACAGGTTTTGTTGTAAAATATAATTTATGGACATAACTACTTTTATTTGAAATAGTAACATCCCGTGTAAATTCACGGTAGGTCAAAATCTTTCCTAAATCCAATTTGGGAGAAAGATCTGGTATACAAACTATAGGAGAGCCAAAACCCTCACCACTAACTTTCATAGTAAATACGTCACTGTCAGATACTTCCACGAAAATTATGTCTTTAACTTTCTCTGCATTATTGAACACTGCCGTAACGGAAACTTCACAAGTTGATTCAGGTGGAAGTTCGATTTTATCTTCTTCAATATTAAAGACTCCTTTATGTTTCTGAAAAAAAAAACAGAGTTTATGCATTTCACTATTTCTCGTTTATAATTAAGAGGGCTTCCATTTTACAACACCGTCGACAAAAGCGCGCAGAGAAGATATTTATAGGAGTCACAATTTGGCATAGCTAACAATACAGAAAATGAATCCCATCAGTTTAGGTAGCTCTTTACAGTGTTGTAATATCGTGTCCTTCTTAGTTACAAAAGAAAATCGGAAGTTACTGGCAGACGAAAGAGAGTACTTCGTCTAGCGTTAGGTGGCACAAAAAAAAATACCATTTCATATTAGCTTGGTCGCACAATCTGCAAAAGTTCCAGTTTTTTCTTATAGCTAGTTTTCCTTCTACATTCGGAACAAATCATTTCTTGCAACAAGCTCTGAAAAAGCCGGTAGGATGATTGGCGAAACGTCAGCATCACTTATTCAACGAACATAGGAGAAATCCAGAAGAATTATATCTATAAGCTCTGTAATCTGTGGAAGGTTGCAGTCAAAAAAATTGCTAATGTTTAAAATTTACGAAATAATATAGTTAAAATTAAACAGATTAAATACAGGTTATTACTTTAATAGAAAAATATTTTGAATTGAATTTTGATAATTAAGAGTATTATATATTACAATGTGCTTTTTCTAAACAGTACAAATGTGATTTTCTTAGCTTTTCCCGCTTCCATGGAATGCTACGAGCGTTACTCTTTTAAATTTTTTATTAATTAATGAAAACTAGTTAATTTTATACCACTATATGATGCCCACAATGACATATATAGGTTAGACTCCGCTTGTGAATCTGTGTGCATTAACAAATACCGACGAGCTATGAAGGGATGTTGTTTACGTAGAACCTAAAATGTCTTAAATAAAAGACGTTAATTTTAGATAAATAGTTGTTATATTTGGTAATTTAATCATTAACTAATTTAAAAACCGTACAATACCATCGAGTTGAGAAAAGTTAAATTAAATCTATAAAGGATTTTACTAAGAATTAATCAGATAAAAGTGTTTAACGCTTTTGACCGAAATTAAATAATGTTGCTTATATGGGATTTTACGACACTACTGAAAGGTAAGAACTTATTTACTAATTAAATTACTTCGTTCTTTTGTTTACTGTTTATGTAAATTATATAACAGAAATATGTATACAGTGTTATACATATTAATTTTAACTATTCTCGCACAAAAATGTAAGTGAAACACATGCATTTATTGAAATAAATCAATAAAATTAGGTACAATAATAAAATGAAACACCACTGCGGATTATAGGGTAGCCGAAAAAATGTAAAAAAAGGTATTTGTCTAAGAAACAAAATTTCTCAGAATTTTGCATGTTAGTTCATGTTCGTTCAACTTTGCAACGCTATTGCAGTATTATTATTTTCTATAAAACAATACGTTCCTTTGTGAATTCACAACTTCTTTGTTCTCTTGTTGGGGTTAGATTTCAGGGCAATCTCCGAACAATCTAGGTTGACTAAACCTAGAACAGAATCAATAAATATGCTTCAAAAGAAATCTGTTGTGCACCTCTACCTCAAAAAATATAATAAAAATGTAGATATTTAAACATCTTTCACTTTAGAAATAATAGTAATAGATAATAGGTAAAATATCATTAGATATGTCTTTTTTGACACATTATTAAAATCTTAGAACCAAGTACTAAAATAAAATTTCTTTTAATATTTAAAAATAATAAAGGTGACTTGGGGAGTAGGATTTTCGTTCCCTTTCAGATTTCTGTTAAGAAATTAAATATTTCTGAGTGAGGCTAGTGACTTCTTTTTTTAATTTATATATAATATTGTAGTTGTTTTAATAAATATACCTTTTAGCCTCTGAAGCATCTTCCGTTTTTGAAGCTGATAAAGTTTCAACATTTCTACTCACTATTTTTACTTCTGGATCTGAAAAACTTTCTCTTCTAAATCAAAAATACGACATTTTAAAAACATTAAAAACTATTGCAATTAAGTACATATTTTCATTCAATTCTTTCATATATTTTTCATTTTCATTTCAAATTAATTTTAACATAAGAAATTTAAGGAAATAAATAACTTTCTAAATCTTCTTCTACCACTTCCAGTTCAACGTTAATATCAGAAGCCAATAAGCTTGATTCTAAATCTTAATTATCTGAATTTATAGATCTATAAATCAAAAAAATTTTAATTATGGAGACAAAAATTTTTAATACGTCATACATTTTTTCCGTCCTAACTTCCTTGTCATTATTTGATCTTGATGAAAGTTCCTCTCACCTACAACAACAACTATAAAAACAATTCTGAATAATGTTAATCGGACGAAATATTAATAAGATTATTACTAGCTGAAATAAATGACTTTTATTTAAATAATTTCACCATAAGAATGGCATTATCTTAAATTATGGTTATCCCTTGGAAGTAAATATGAAACAAAAGGTTTTTTATCTTCTAGAAATAACTGATAACTAAAACTAAAAATGTGCATAATTACTATTAACATTACTACCAAATCTTTTAGTTTCATTTTTAGGAAGCTTTGGAGAAATAAACATCATTATTTTGTTAAAATTGTTCTTTCTATGAAATTTTTTCAAAACTTATTTGAAAAACCAATGTCATTAAACTGAGCAGTCAAATCATAAGAAATTTTAAATTTCTTATAATTTAAATTTCTTTTAACTACGTAAAAAATCTTATTACAAATGGTATTAAATGGTAAAGAAACAAAACAAATTAAAAGAAGCATTAGACAAATTAAAAGAAATCTAACATATTACAGTAATTTCTAATAACTGTAAAGTACAGTAGGTATTATATATTGAAGGTAAAATTATTTGTTCTTTCAACATCATGTAGCTGCAATTTATTATTCTAGGTTTGTGTCTTTTGTTTGCGTAACTTACCTATGAAACCTAACAACAGCGCCAATTCTATAAACATTTTATATGAGAAGTACTTCTCTAGCATTGTGTTTTTAGGTTAGAAATAAAAAAAGTTTTCTAATACACTTCCAAAAACGCAAATATCTCACTGCACTACAAAACTGACCCAGAATCAAAAAACAAAAACAATATTCTTAACGGAATTGCTGTTGTGCTCAAAAAATCAGGTAGTTATCAACGAAAGTTCGAAATAATCTTAGATTTCATAAAAGGGACCTGTATGGATTAATAACAGCAAGTGCGAAAGTAGAAACCATCTCGTTAGACCACATTAGGTAATATTACCTTTTTTAAGTCACAATTGCTTCAAAAATTTATTTCTTTGGATAGTTTGAATCCAAACAAAATATTCAATGTGCGTTAGAAATATTTCGCCCTGGTGAAGGTTTGAACTTACAGAGACCACTTTTTAAAAACCACTTTATTTTAAACTTTAGATTTCGGAAATGAACTTATTTGGTACACGAGTTATGTCTTACTAACTTAAAAGAAAACAATTGTAACGTATATATAATAACCTTCTTATCTTCGTCGTAATCTGAGCTTGCTGGGAAAGGCTGAATTAACAGTCTTAGTCACCTTCCTTTGTTTGGGATTCCATTACTCCTCCATCCTCAGTCTCAAAACCTGGGGTTGGCCTCTAGATTTTGGCGGTGGTCTCCATTTTATTCTTGCCTTAAGGTAGTTCACTATCGCAGTCAAAAGTCCGATAATAAATACAGTTTAAAATATTCAATGGCAGAGTATTTTATTTTTATCAGGGACTGTATTCGATACATGGAAACTTTCATATGCAGACACACACTTTTAATGAAAATAAATGTGGCAATGCTGCCAATGCATATACCGAATGCTCTATAGAATGATGTTTATATGTGTATTTAGTGTTTAGACCGTATTAGTTCTATTTATAATTAAAAAAAATATATAATTTAAATAAATTTTGCAAAATAATATTTGCAAAGGAAAGCAATAAACCCCCTGGAAAACATATAAGATCTTATATGGCAAGAAAAGATGAAATAAGAAAACAAAGAACATCAAGAGCTAATTTGCCTGCAACGAAAAAATTTGTTGGTTAGAAATAAAGAGACCACGAGAGAAAATAAAGAAAAACATGAAGGGTTACAGTATCAATCAAATAGTGGACTGCAGATGGACGTTTATCATACTGGTGACCTTATTAATCCTCAAGCGTTAACTAATATATTGAATAATGTTCCAATTACATCCGAAGGATGTGGCTTAGTGTATTCGATTTAGAAACATCGGGATTTTCAAGTACAGCTGATACTTTGCAAATAGCGGCGAAAACATTCAATGTTTATATTAGGCTTACGCAACGGCTTAGTTACCACGCTTTTACAGTTACGGGCTTAGAACATATTAATGGCGACCTATATTTATATGGTAAACCTATCAAAACAATCACTCTAAAGGATGCATTAATTTCAACAGTTTTTCATTTTTTCTCCAAAATCTTGCGTACTTGTTGCCCATCGTGTACGTTTTGATTCGTCCCATTTAATTCAAGGTATAATTAATTTTGCAGTGATCGAGGTTTTAAAAATAATGTTGGCTTTTCGGACACAGTAAGTCTTTTTTAAAAAACGCTTTCCGGATCGAAAAGGCTCAGAAATGTTTAAGCTTGGAAAGTTAGCGCATGATTTATTGCAAATAGCACCAAACAAAAAATTCCACGAGGCGATATATGACGTTAAAATCCTTGAGAAATTGGCAAATGAATTTTTGAAGAGAGGAGATTGTATTACAAATTACGTATTGTATAAAGAGTGCATCATGCAAAAACTAATATTGTCATCGTTAATGCCTTTTAAAGTGTTATTTCAGATCTTATGATTAAAAGAATTGCATCTGAATGCATAACTTTGAAAGAGATAAAAAGTTCTTACGATAAATTGGGTTCTACAGGAATAGTGCAATTATTATCTAACCGAAAACACAATGGCAAACCACGTGTAACCAAAGATACTCAAATAGGAAATAAAGTAATTAATTAGTTTACAAATAGTGTATAGTACTTTATTTATTTATCACTAGTATCATTAATTATTTATTTAGTTTTACGAAGATGATTTATAAAATCGTTTTTTTTTTATATATATATTTAATATTGTTATCAATTGATATGTAACAGTATTGATAAATAAATATAATATTAACTTAAAATATTAAAAAATTATTGAACCTGCAAGCATATTTTTGTTAAATATAAATCTTTCAAATACTAAAGAAAAAAATAATAAATATCAAGATACAAATTCAAATTTTTAATTAATACATTTAATATTTTTATTTGATGATTATAAATAAAGTTGATAAACATATTGTGTTTATTCAATAAATTATTTAATCGAAAAATGTATTTCTGTTTAAAAGGTAACCATTTTAAATGCTGTTTGAATGTTGGCGCGTAAAATATGACGACATACAACGTTGTCAAATTGTGATATTTGTCCTTCACTACGCGGTTATTATTTAAAACAAATATCAACTTTAAATATTTTTCTTTTTAATAAAATAATATAATATTTTGGTAAAAAAAAAATATTTTCATTTTAAAATTTTTTTTTACTAAATATTAGTTTTTTTTAAAAACATTCGTAAGAAAGGTTCTCAAGATATACACGAAACTAGGCCTTTTTTATACTTCATTAGCCTATTGCGTGTTAATTATGTGTACTTTAGTTATGAATATCTCGCATCGCAGTCGGTCAATTTCTTTTTTTTTAATTAAATGAAAAAAACATTTAGATTAACATCATGTTTCAATTTCATCAAATTCTTAAGAAAAGTGGATTTGCGAGTGAACTACCTTAAAAGAATACCGGGAATGTTACGGTTCACATTTAAATGACATTCTTTTTCCAAAATAATTTCCCAAGGGCGTAGTTTAATATGTAACAAAGTTTTTTGTGGCAATTATCGATTTGTTTGTTACTAAAAAAAAAAAGTCAAACTTCTGTTTATTTAAGGGCATACATATACCTGGGAGCTGCAAAAAATATATATTTGTTAACAAAAAATATTTTAAAGGTCATTAAGTGAATAATACAAAAGAACGGCGATTATATATTTTTATTGTATTTTAAATTATAAGATTTTTTTTTAATATGTTTTAAAAGTTAACATCATTTTTTAATGAGTTAAATGGACCACTGATGAAAACTATGACGCCTCCTTGTCTGCAAGACAACTTCCCAAAAAATAATCCAATATGCAAAAATAAATATTAATCTTGTAAAATAATGTAGTAGTTAAAAATGATCGAAGGGTTTTTTTTTTCAAGAATAAAAAATTTACGGTGTTTCAAACTTTAGTATGCAATTTTCGACCAAACAATTTGTGGTTAATAATTTATAAAAAATTGTCTATTAGAAAAATTAAAAAACCTCTCGACATTTTGTAGAAAAAGTAATTATTAAGATTAAAAAAAAAGTTGAAAAATATTAAAAATTGACAGAGTAATCTGACGCCACAGAATAGTCAGAAAACCCGAAAAACTGGACATAATGTAAGAAACAAAAGTTTCTATTTAAGGATATTTACCTGTTTGAATACTTTTACAAAGTTTGATGATTGCCTTAACGTTTGTGTGCCGTTAACAAATGGGTATGAAACGGAAAACATGGAACCAACAGGAATGACACCTCAGGGCGTCCTTTATTGGGTTGAGACGATTCGCTATTTTAAAGCCCCCATTTTGTTTTTGAAATTTGAACTTTATATTCATAATCAGCGATCCCAGAAACCCATATATACAGAGTTTCATAAAAATAACCCACGTTTTTTTTTTTCCAAAAATAGTCCGCCATTTTGTAGCTGCCATCTTGTTTTTTGAAATTTGAACTTCATATTCGTAATTAGAGACTCCAAAAACCCATGTATACAGAGTTTCATAAAAATAACTCACGTTTTTCAAAAAATAGTGCACCATTTTGGAACCGTCATTTTTTTTTTTTGAAATTTGAACTTCATATTCGTGACTAGCGCTCCCGAAAACTCCGATATACCCAGTTTTGTCGAAATCAAATAATACCTTCATATTTTGGCCAGCTTTTCGGGACTACTCAGTATATATCACCACAACACCAAATCTTCAGGAGCGATGATTGACTAAAGCTAAACTACAAATCTACCCTATTTATCCTTATCCTAACTCTTGAATTATTCAAGCGGAACTAATGGCATAGGCGAGGCCATCAGTTCCGGTCAAGTAACTAGTAGAGGGGACTATAAGGAATAGGCCCTCTGTCTTTATTTAAACTACTTTTACATTTTATAATTTCCATACGTTCGTATGCGTTCAACAATCTCCTATCAGATACATTTTTAATTAGTCTTAGATTATCTAATGTTACAATATAATCAGCTTCAAGGGCATGTTCGGCAATGCTAGACTTTTTCTGTTCTACTGTATTTTAAGTGTGCTAAGTTTTTTTTAAAATCGTGTTTTATTTGACTTTTTAGTTTGCCCAACATACTTTTTGTCACAATCCTTACAACCAATTTCATAAATTCCACTTTTCTCATAATTAGCGACCTTATCTTTGGGATTTCCTAAGATATTCCTCAGAT
Source organism: Pachyrhynchus sulphureomaculatus (assembly GCA_019049505.1). Classification (NCBI taxonomy): domain Eukaryota; kingdom Metazoa; phylum Arthropoda; class Insecta; order Coleoptera; family Curculionidae; genus Pachyrhynchus; species Pachyrhynchus sulphureomaculatus. Next base: position 179,149,195 of record CM032447.1, on the reverse strand, counting down.
TGTCTGATGGTTATAGACTAAGGTGAGGCCTGCCTTATTAAATACCTTATTGAGTCCCCTGCTATATTTCGGATTATATGGTGTGGAAACATACTTGGAGTAGAAATGTAAGAACCTTATATGCGATTCGCTAAAATTTAAATTAAATGTGAGTAATCCACCCATACCAAAGTTATATTGCTTACCCAAAATTCGCAGACCTGGAAAAGCAATGCGACCCATTGTTTCATCGGTCGGATCACCCACATATTTAATATCCAAACGGTTATCAAAAAAACTTGAGAAATTACCATTAAATACTTTCGCAGTGAAGAATTCTTTAGAATTCATTAATAAAACAAAAAACCTAGTTCTTAATGAAGATGAAATCTTAATTTCTTTTGATGTCAGTTCTTTGTTCCCAAGTGTGCCAATACCACAAACTTTACAATACCTCGAAGAATTACTTAGGATGAATGACTTTGAAGACGAAATTATTTATGAATACTTAACATTAACAAAACTTTATATGGAACAAAATTATTTTCAATATAACAGTCAATTTTATGTTCAGAAAGAAGGAACAGCTATGGGTAATTGCTTATCACCTTTCATAGCCAATTTATCCACGAATAAGTTCGAAACCGAAGCCAGTCAAGAATTTGAATAGTTCCGAAGGGTATGGTATAGGTATGTGGATGATATTTTCGCGATTTTTGATACAAAGAAAGCAAATATTGATGATTTTGTTTCCAAATTAAATAGCCGGTATGATTCCATTAAATTCACTTACGAAGTTGAGAACAAAGGGCAACTGCCTTTTCTAGATATTTTAATTATTAAAAATAATAATAGATTAGAATTTGATATCTATAGGAAAGACACAATAACAGATAGATATATTCCTAACGATTCATTTTATTGCAACCACACAAATTAGCCGCATTACATTTTTTAGTTCATCGTTTGGTCACTTTTCCTCTGAATAGAGTAAACTTCAATAATGAAAGGAATCGTATTAGAAATATTAACTAGAGTTAATGGTTACTACGATGACTTAGTAAACAAGCTAATAAATAGACATAAGTTCAGTTTAAATATTCAGAATTCCACCTTTTTTACAGGCGAAGAAAATAACTCCAAGTATGTTTCCATACCATATAATCTAAAATATAGCAGGGGACTCAATAAGGTATTTAATAATGTAGGCCTCACCTTAGTCTATAAGTCATCAAACAATCTGAGGAATATCTTAGGAAATTCCAAAAATAAGGTTCCTAATTGTGAGAAAAGTGGAATTTATGAAATAAGTCGTAAGGATTGTGACAAAAAGTATGTTGGGCAAACTAAAAGGTCAATTAAAACACTATTTAAAGAACATTTAGCACACTTAAAATACAGTAGAACAGAAAAGTCTAGCGTTGCCGAACATGCCCTTGAAGCTGATCATATTGTAACATTAGATAATCTAAGACTAATTAAAAATGTATCTGATAGGAGATTGTTGAACGCATACGAAAGTATGGAAATTATAAAATGTAAAAGTAGTTTAAATAAAGACAGAGGGCCTATTCCTTATAGTCCCCTCTACTAGTCAATCATGAAGCTAACATGGTTAGTGAAACGGGCGTCGAATGCAAAAATAAAGTGTTTGGTGTTGTGGTGATACATACTGAGTAGTGTTATTGTGCCAAAGATTCCACGTTCCCAACTTAGCTTTTCGGGACATTTTTCTTCTGTGCGCCAGGTCACATTTAATACTATAACTTTGTATTGGACTGGAATTTTCTTAAAAAAAATTTTGAATAATTTTTAAAGTATTGAGAATAAATATCCATTCCAGGTGTATGTAACCCCTTAAATTTTATATTTGTGAGGTAGTGATTGTAAATAAAATTACTTTAATAATTAATGAAGTTATTATTATTATTATTTATTTAAATTATATGTTTGGAATATGCTATTCGTAAACAAAACTACTATTACTCTGATTCTTTTATTAATAATACCTTTTAAAAAACATGCTAAGGTGTTCGCGACAAAAATACAAAAAGGAGGTTATTAAAAGATCATATATAATTCAGGAGCTTTGACATAAATATTATTAGGATCTGGAAGCCATCATTTATATCCTATACAGGTGAATATGCAGTGGCTCGGTGAGACGGGAAATTGATTTAGTGCAGCAGAGACAATAAGACAGCAAGTCGTCTTTTTCTATTGCACGTTATCAATTAATAAAACTTAATGCAACTAAAAAGAGGAAAAAATATCCAGTCAAGTGCAAGTCGGACTTGTGCAATTAGTGTTCCGTACGTTGATTGCTTTTAAAATAAAAATTTTTGTTATGGAGGTATAAAATGATAAAGGACTTCACAAAACACACCCCCAAATGATTTTTCAACAAAGTTTTTTTCCGATCTTTACTAAAAACTGATGACCGTGAAATTTTTGTTTTTTTATATATCAGATATATTTTTATATATCAGACAAATTATAATTAATATCCTCCTTTTCTGTGTATTCTAACAGATGTTCACGATATAAACGCCTATAATTTTTTTTAATGTTTTCAAGGATGCCTTGATCCATTGGTTGCATTATGCTGGTTACATTTGGAAGAAAAAATTTTACTTACAACAATTTCGCCTACATGAAGTCCTTCTCCAGGGTGAGAAGGGGCATTATCCATTAACAAAATTGCTTTAATAGGAAGACGGCTTCTGTTCAAAAATTTAGTCACAGATGGCACGAACTCTTCTTCAAACCAGTTAGTAAATAAGGTAGCATCCATCCATGCGCTCTTCTGACTTTTGTAATAGACTGATAGGGCTTTGGGTGAGATGGCTTTTAAAGCTCTTGGACGTGCAGACTTGCCAATCAGTGGGATTTTGTGCTTACCAGATGCATTGGAACATACCATTATAGTTAATCTTTCCTTACTTCTTTTGTGCCCAGGAGCTGATTTTTCCTGTCGAGATGCCAATGCTTTTGATGGAAGCATTTTATAATTCAGATCAGTTTCGTCACAGTTGTAAATTTGATTACACGTGTATCCACAATCTTCGATTTGCTTTTTAAAGTTCTTCTCAAACTTCTTAATTGATGACACATCAGCAGAAAGTTTTTCACCACATACAGTTAGTTATCGTACACCGTACCGTTTTTTCCAGCAGTCAAGCCATCCAGAATTGGCGATAAACTGATCTATCTCTGGGAATTGCCTACTAATCATTATTGCTTTCTATTGTAAAATTGGACCTGACAGAGGCACACCTTTTGATCTCTGTTGGTTACACCACATGAATAAAGCTTCGTTAGGCTTTTCGTAGTCGCCGGTTTTCATTGATTTTCTTCTCATTATTCTATTTTATCTGATATATAATCCTATTATAATTATAATTATGTAATGCACTCGTGATAATTTTCGTTCATTCTACACGCTATAGAGAATATTCCAGAATTTTTTGATCAGTACTTTTCGAGATAATGGGGAAACAACGAATTTTCGCAATTTTTTAAAAATAATACAAAGGAAAGTGTGCGCAAGTATTACATTATATATATTTTTGAACTCATGTTTTTACAAGCTTTTATTTGACACCCCACTCGATGACCTGGTATTTTTTTTTCACTTCCGATTTCTCCCCCCAAAACTAACCCCTTAAATCAAAATTTAACTTTCAAAACTACACGGCTCTGTTGAGACCATCAATTCCTATATTAGTACCACATTTCAACTTTCTAGGTCAAATAGTTTCGGAAGAAATCGAGTGTGACAAACAGGCAGACAGACAGACAGACGGTGAGATGAACAGACACCGAAGTGATCTTATAAGTGTTCCGTACGGAACACCAAAAAAAATTAAGAGCTAAATTTCATCGGATTTATTTATCGATAATTTTGGGAAAGTTTCGTTAACTTGCTGGTTAATTTTGAAAAAAAAAACTCTTATTTTCATTATGATATTTTATTTATGATGTTCTATCTGTCACAAAAACATCACGTTTATTCTACTGCATCTTACAATTTTTTATTTGGTTAATGACGACGCCCATGAACATTACTAAATCTCTTTCATCAAAAACTTTTTTTTCTCTTTTCTTTAACTGAAGCCTACAATTATTGTTATTGAAGCTATAATTATAATATATCCATAAACAATTATAGGATGTAATGTTATCGGTATTTTTTTACTTGTGGTTATACCAGCTTAGTAATACTTAAAACATGTATAAAAAAATTTGGGTCCTAAAAACCGAGTGTATATTATATAACTCTTTAACCCCAACACTTAGACCATGGCAAATCTTCGGAATGTATCCTATAAATAATTTACCCAAATGGTTTTACTATATTTATGCTGGGTTCTTGCACAGTGTTTTGACGCTACCAGTACCAGTTTTAGCATTTACATATTTATTTATTAACTTTAAATCGCTGGATCTATTGGCCATAATTGATCTACTTTTTATGGTTTCAGAAACTGGAATGAATGTGATTAAATACATGCCAATCAGGTAGTTCTAGTAGTAGTTGTAGTAGTAGTTATAGTAGTATAGTATAGTAGTTTAGCTGCCTTTGTCGACTGCCAAATGATATTAACTTCAGATTTCTCCTTCAACACTATCCATTCCAACTGGCGGAGGATTCAAATACCACCGATGAGCAAGTCCATGGAACTAAATCTTTTACAATTAGTTGTGTCCTTACTCAGCGTATTGACGGAGTAACACAAATTTCTGATGAAGAGTTCATTAGTCTTCTCGGTCTGTTAACTATCAATCCGTAAAAATAGCACTATAAATCTGCTAAATAGAAGGGAAAATTTTCGAATTTTGCCTTGGCTAATGATTTATTTTAGCTTTAGCGAATTACAGGCGGTCAAGTAAGAACATGTAGTGCATTGTTCATTAAAAAATGTATTATTTAAAAGTTTTTTACATCATTGGACAGTAAAGGATTGCGATTAAAATGCTAACAATTCAGTAGTTCGTCCGATCCCATCAGCGTCGATGGTTACCTGGCATCTTCGGAGCATGCTTTCGATGAGATTTTCCGCGTATTTTTGGGGCAAAGATTTCCAAATTGCCCAAATTTCCCGTGACAGCCACTTCACTGTGTACATCTTTTTACTACGAAGCTTCTGCTTGATGTATGGCCACACGTTCTCGATTGGGTTTACATCGGGCGATCGGGATGGTCCATCTAGCGCAGGGTTTTAATCGCAACCCTTCTTTGATTTTTTAAAAATGTTCGCGACCCTCCTTTCCCATCCGCATTATTGGATCAATAAGACAGAAATAAAGGATTTGAAAAAATATATTTTAGGACTTAATAGTGATATTTTTTATAAAGTATCAATTATTAAGTTTTAATGATTAATGTTATAACCTCTAAAAGCGGGGCCATTTTATAGCCTCACGTTGGAGCACTGTTTTGTATAGCCCCAACTTTCTTTATTTTTAATAAATATTTTATTTATTAAATAGAAGCGGTTATTTGCCCCTTATGTATATCTTAATTTTAAGAATGGATTGAGTGGATATTAATACTAATAGAGCACAGAATTAAGGTATCAGCTAGCTCGTTTTGTTTGGAAAGATTATGGATAAGAGATAATTTTTGTACGCCTTTTGAAAATAGTCTCTACAGATGTTTTAAAATTTGGTTTGTACAGTTTTTGGGTACCATTCATTTTAGAATAAAAAGAATCTAAGTTCAGCTCAACAAATGAAAAAATACTGCAGAGTTAATTAGTTGTTGAAATAAAATTGAATTGGGTTCAACCGTTGGGTCCTGAAAGAAAAAAACGGGTAGTTCAGTGAAACACTAAATTTAAATATAGAAAGGTATATATATATATATATATATATATATATATATATATATATATATATATATATATATATATATATATATATATATATATATATATATATATATTAACAAAATAAAAATTCCTACCTTTACTACACTCCTAAAATTACTTCTACTAAATAAAACCGCTTATCTTAGAAGAGTGTACACTATGGCATAGAGTCTTTAAATTAGGATTATTAAGTTTTTAATAAAAGGCTTGATAAAACACGATTTTAAAAGTTTGTGAAATTACCTTCGCGAATTACACTTGTTGAGTAGTCGTTGGAAACACACTTGTAGAGAGGAAGTGAGATATTTAGACTGGTGTGCTTATGACTTACTTGGCCTCTCCTGGTGAGATTCTCATAAAAATATTGTCAGCCACTACCATCCTAGTTTATAATATTTAATTGATAAAGGTGTTCAAACATGGTAAAGTTTCCAAGATTTGCTTTACAGTTTTGCAGCTTTAATACGAACGCCTGGATATTATCTCTGCAGTTTCAAATTTAGCTTGTTTAGCTAATCTAAGATATCAGATAAATAAGCTACTCTTTGGATCCAGGTCTCACCATTAAAGTGTGTCATAAACTTATGTTTTCCTTTCATTTCTAAGAACTGTTTTATTTCGTTTTTCAATTCAAAGCCTTGGCAAACAACATTTACTTTTGATAACCAACGACCGCATTGATATCTGGAAAATAAAATACGTCAAAATAATTTTAAAAAAATGTTTAAAAATTTTGAATTAACATTATTTAATGTTTTTTGCTTACCAAAACGGTAAATAATAGAATTGTGACGGGCTATCCTAATATTGTATCGTTTTTCGGATCAAACAAGACACTAACAACGAACTATTCATATACAAACGACAAAAAGAACACTGTAATAATTTAACACTAGGTAACAAGTTCACTGAGCGCAACAAATTATCTGTACACTTATATTTATATTCGAAAGTTTAAACTAGCGGCTAAATAACTAAAGATTTTCCCCTACGGCTCTGCTCGTTGCTTATATATCAGTTGCGAGTAGTTTCCCGATTATTCTCAGCTCGGCGGAATGTCAAGCTGTCCGTCTCGAAACTTCTCTCTTTTACACGTTTCTTCGAGAGGCAACGGAGTGTCGCGATCGCTGCGGACTACTCGGCTAGCTTGCCGCAGTCAGATTTCACCAGGCATAAGGAGAGGCACGTCCGCCAGCCGTCCACTGATTACGTCGAATATCTCGTGTGTTGCTAAGCATAAATAAATTATTAACATTTTAAACACCTACCTTTAAATTTTAAAATTTAATTTTGGTTTTTAAAATTGATAACCAGCGACCCCCCAAAAAAGCCAAATCGACTCCCTTGTGAGTCACGACCCCCTTGTGGTCGCGACCCACCGGTTGGGAACCAATGATCTAGTGTAATGATACCAGATTCTCCTTTCAACACGTTTTACTCCGATGTTTGGGGTCCTTCTCCTCTTTTTATCGGCAAGCCACCGTTTAGCAGTCGATACTAATGTCATCTTGTAAATCTGGAGCATTTTTCAGCGTTCAAATTGCAGGTAAAGATGAGGGGTCTCCCAAAACCTTTTTCCGAAAGAAATCCCCCAACATGGATGTTCACAGTGTGCTTGACACTGCGCAGAACTAATCGGTTAGTGAAAATTGATTAGGTTCGTGGGATGATAACATGATTACATAACCCCAAAACGAAGCTTCATCGGAAAAAATTATATATTGCTCCAGTATGAATCTATACTTTTCTCTGGCCGCGCGATTAGTTTCTCTCTGTGTTTTTCGCACAACAATGGTTTGTTGATTTTACTCTGCCACTTCAAATCGTTAGCCCGCAAAGTTAATTGAGGATTCCGGGAAGAAAAAATCATTTTTTCGTCCACTTGCCTTCCCGAACCACGTTCTGGTAAATCATCAACATTTTTTAACTGAGAATATTGTTTCACCCACTTGCTAATAACTGCCCTCGACTTGCAGCCGCTCTAGGCAACATTTTCGGACCTGGTACATAGGAACACAGCCTCAAAGAGCGAAACATATCCCGCACCTATGTTCGATAATGTACTATTTAACCATAAATAAGGTTATAAATGAATCTCTTTCCACAAAGCATGGTTTGCAGGAGTGCCAACAATAATCTAAAAAAAAAAGGAATTTTTGTTATCGACTACAAGTTATACGCGACCAGTTTTTACTTGATCAATTGTATCTGAATATGCTAAAAAGTGTCGGGTAATATTTTGGTTAGCATCGAACCTTATATCTCTTTTTTGCACAATAACCTTAGTTCAATCGAAAATGTAAAGAGGCTAAAGCTTCCAAACATCTGCCTACCGACAGTAGCTTCTTTCTTAGTGCTCGAAATACAAGAAAGCTAATAACTGATGAAACCAACAAACTTATCACCCGTTGCAAGGGTTTGAGATCTTTTAAGTCAGTCAAAATTCGACAAAATCACCTTTAGAAGCACTTACAGGGTCAGACAGTACTATTGTAACAATATTTCTGTTTTTTTTTCTTCGTACAGTCTGTCAAGTAAGAACGTGACCACTCGTATTCTTGAAAAAATATCCAATCGCTTCCTAGATCAATAATGGCCTGGTATCTTTGAGGCATGCTGTCGACGAAATTTTTTGCGTACTCAGAATCTTTCCTCTTTACAAGAGACCAAACGTTTCAACAGGGCCACTCTAGTACCTTATCGTGGACCTATGCGGGCCGCTTCGCGACGCGATTTTCACCCAGCAAAGGTTTCTTCAACGTGCTTTGGAATTTGACATCATGAGTACGAAGATGTCGAATGGTCTCATGGGACATATTCAAACCCAATTTTCTTAATTTTGTCGCTCCCTGACGCAGCGTCAATTTCGGCTCCCGTGAAAACCAAAACACGATTCGTTTTTCGATTTTCGAAGTGACTTTGGTTACCGAGCCACATTTTGGCAAGTCGTCGACATATTTCCTCTCGTTAAAACGATTTACCCACTCCTTCACAAACGATACCGACTTTTTAATATATTTAGCGGCTGCGGAATGTGTCATTTTAGGCCCCTTTGAATAAGAACAACCGACACGCAAACAAGTGACAAAGTTCGAAATCGACTGATATTTTTATTAAAATGCTTTGTAAATAAAGTTTCCCTCTACCAATTTTTTGTTGAATCGCTAGAATCGCAACTACCAAAAATGAATTATCACGGACACGTACTCACTTGACTCTATAAGACATTGCCCTGTTCTTCTTCTGCTCGAAACCTATTTATTCTGGATATGTGGATACAGAAGCTAAATCACTTTGTGACTTTTTTAGGATATATCCAGAACGAGTAAGACGTACCTTTGAATGGTTGGATAGAAGAGAGTTCACAACATACCATCCAGATCAAGAACATATTGCTAAAAGAACATCTGAAATATGTAACAAAGTATTCTGGTATTACACTTGTATAGCTACAATAACATTAACTGCGTTGTGTTTTAAACCCGTCTTACTTGGTGAAAAGCAGTTTCCTAACGTAATATGGCTGCCATTTGATCCTTATGAGAATGACTATATTTTTTGGTATATTTATATTATGGTGATGCTAGGTAAGTTTACATGAAGCAGAAGCTTTTACGGCTTTCGTTAGATAAAAAATCGGAATCTTGAGTTTCATCATCAACAATAGCTTATTCCAACCATAGTCGGATGTAAGCCTCCTCAAATTGTCTCCAATGAGCTCTGTTGTTTGCTTTTTGCATCCAATCGTGTTCCGCTAATCTTATCTATGGTCTACCTCCGCATCTTTTATGTTCTCTAGGTCTACATTCGGCGTGTCCATCTGTTATCATTTTTCCTTGTGACATGCCCCGCCCAACTCCACCTTAATACACATATTCATTATGTTACATCCGTCACTTTTGATTTAAAAATGCCCTACGGTAATAGGGCAAACAATTTATTACAGATGGTATTTCCCTACCTGACACCCGTTTTAATCCAAATTAGGTTCGTTTTCAGATATCCATCAATTTGCACTATTATTGTTCCCTACTTGTATATTTCATGAGTTTATATCTTGAGCCGATTCTACTGTTGTCCAGAGCTTCTCAATTGCTCATATATCCACACTATCAAGAGCCTTCTCGTAATCTATAAAGTAGTCGCAGGGGTCTAAATAAGGGATATAAAGTGGATGTGAATCCACAGATATCGGTAATGGCTTGAACTGTGCTAGGCATGGGGACCCTATAGTTGTCTAACAGCAAAGTTTGGGTTCTTTATAAATTTGGACTCAGTTTTTAGATTGTCCTTCCGAGAACTTCTCCATTAATTCTGGAACATTTTTAATATATTCAATAAGCAAAATTGTTTTGCAGTTCCAAAAAAACCAGTTACCATTAACTCTCCACAAGACGACTGAGGTTTCGCCTTTTTTAGAGATTATGAACCCATTATTCAGTCTAACTCTACTTCGTGGGAGGATCCCTACTGAACGCCTCAGTCTCAACGCCTGTAACAATTTGCAAAAAATAACTCTCATTGTTTTCTTATGCGGCCAAATGTTCTTAAGAAATTTCTTTCCTCACCAGTTTCTGCTCTGGAGTAAGGAGTACCGAGATTCATAGTGCAAACAATTTTCATCTCTATTCTTCGAGCACAATCTTAAAAACTGTGCTTTCGGATACTCGAGCTTCTGTAGCAAACACTGGAATCTTCGTTCGTCAATGTAAGAGCAGCATTTTGTCTTAACCTATTTTTATTAATTTAGAGTCATCCTTGGTTCCCACGAAACTGTTCAAGTATGAATTACTTTTACGCATTTTTTGGAAGAAAAAAAAAATCGTAGAAGATGCAAAACGCATCGAGCTCATACAAAAGTACTTAGAACATGGACAGCAATTTGTCAACCCAGCATTTTTTTATGTAACCTGATTTTCACGGCTATATAAATAACTTTAAAAGACGCTCGTGTACATTTTTTTGTAGGAACTTCTAGCTCATGTTTCGGAAACATTTCATTTGACTGTATTTCTACGGGATTAATATATCATGCTGCTGGACAAGTTAAGATAATTAAAGAAACTTTAAAAGATGTTATTAAACATTCTGAGGAAAAAGTCGCCGAAGAACATCCGAATTTATCTATGGAAGAACACGAGGAAATTAAAAATCAGTATATCTATAAGGAAATATGTAAATGCATCGACAGATATAATTTGATTAAAGAGTAAGGAAAAAAATAGGAATATTCAGGGCTGTAAGGGTAAAAGTGGTCACTAATAAAATGAGCTCAAAAATAATTTGCTTCGACGAAAATTGAGTAAGAAACATTGCCAATTTCAAAAAAAAACATAGAAAATTTTGCCACAATAAAGAAAAAAAACAAGGTTTTTAAAATTCTTGTAAAATACCTCTAAGATAAGATATTGCTTTAGTTTGGCAATTCAGTTAGTAACTCCGTATAAACAGATCCTACAAATGTTAAAAACAGCTATTATTTATTTTTATGATTCCTTTATAAAAAGATAACTTTTGAAGTCGGCGGGTGTGCCAATGTCAATTTTTACCTAATTAGGTGTTAATATTAGGTTTATAATTGGTTACAACAACTCCAAAGGAGTTTTTAGATTTCTCAAAGATCCTAAAAGGTAATTTATTCATAATTCTTTATTTTTATTATGCAATATATTATATAAAGTTTATCATCATTGTATATTATTAAGTATCGGTTCATGTTATTCCACTTGTACTTTTTTTTTCTGAATTCAGGGCAGAATTTTTTTTTAGAGTTAAGTTATATTATCCGCTAAAATTCGCTAATCAAACCTTCAAAACTCAGTTTGGGCATGCAAGAGTAGTAATTCTCCAGCACGAATGAGTTTGAATAAATCAGTGTGTGGATTTATTTTTTTATATATAAGTAGTGTATAGGCACAAAAAGTCATTAGTTGTATGAAAATTACTATAATAAATTTAAATAATGATAAAATGGAGCAAAAAGTATGTTCACTTCATTTTTAAGTTCAGAAGAAAGACGATCTCATCTTAAAATGATAAATACAATTATTTGTTACGGGGATTTGCTGGAATAAAAGGAGCATGATTATTGACATTACTCGTATACGCGCGAAGCTGAAGGTGTGCAGAGATATATTATCAAAATTGAAGAATTAATTCAACAATGACATATTTAAATGAATAACGTGAAAAAAGCGTTGAAGCCAAATGTATTTTTTCTTTGTATTTTTTGCTTTTTCCCCTGTTTTTCGTATATCTCGTTTTTTTCTTCCTTTCAATCAACAAAATTCATTTATATTCGACAAAATAGGACTTTTCTTGAAAGAAGGATTTCGAATATTTCAAAAACTCGCAGGCATCGTACCACCAATACGGCAACAGGTCATGTGATCATTACAAACTCGAACTCCTTGAGAAAGGTGCCGGGTCGGACTGACGCTACTCTGTTTTATGTTTACTGTGGTATTAGCTTGTACTTTCTATTACTTTTTTAGTGTTTCGTACGGAGCACTTATAAGATGACTTCGGTGTCTGTCTGCCCGTCTGTCTGTCTGTCATACCTGATTTTCTCCGAAACCATTTGTCGTAGAAAATTGAAATTTCGTAATAATATAGGAATTGATGATCAGACCCATGTAGTTTTGAAAGTTAAATTTTGACTTAAGAGGTTAGTTTTGGGGGGTGAAATCGGAAGTGACAAAAAAAATTTTTTACTAGGTCATCGAGTGTGGTGTCAAATGAAAGCTTGTGAAAACACGAGTAAAATATATATATATATATATATATATATATATATATATATATATATATATATATATATATATATATATATATATATATATATATATATTTATAATGTGGTACTTACCTACACTTGTCTTTGTATTATTTTTAAAAAATCGCGAAAAATCGCTATCCCCCCCTTATCTCGGAAAGTACTGATCAAAAAATTTGAAAAAAATTCTGGAATATTCTCCACGGGGTATAGATTGAACGATAATTATCACCTTTAATAATTTATCTGGTATATAAAAAAACAAAAATTTCAGGTCATCAGTTTTCAGTAAAGATTGGAAACAAATTTTGTTGAAAACTTATTTGGGGTGTGTTTTGTGAAGTCACTGATTGTTTTATACCTTCGTAACAAAATTTTTTATTTTAAAAGCAATCAACGTACGCAACACTAATTGCGCAAGTTCAACTTCACCGGTTTTTTTTATTTAAAAATGGTTTAATTTTTTGAGAAATTTAAGGTGATATATTATTTTGGTAAAATTATACTAGTAATATTTCTCTAAATATTTTTAGATTTACGTTAGACATTGAAGAGACCTTCTCATTTCCACTGTTTTGGCAGTTTACTGCTAGCATAGTTGTACTAGGTTTTGCATGTATACAATTCTTTTTCGTAAGTATACAAATAAACTTTTTTTTAAGTTAGAGAGGTATTAATAGCCACGTCCACTACAAGTACTGCAACCAGAGCGACAACTAATTTTATATTTTTATTCACCCTTACTACATTGCGCGAAAAGTCCCGAGACTTTCCGAGAGATGGCAGCACAAACAAAAAACCCTACGAGTTTCAGTTAGTGTCAACTCTCAGCAGATTCGTGTAAAATTTCCATGACATTTTGTCTATTAATTTGCGAGTTACAGCTGTTTGAGTGACGCTACTTTTGATTTTTGCAGAATGATGGAACAAAAAGAATTTGGTGTGTTGATTAAACATTACTGTTTTATGGGAAAAAAATACGACCAGAACCCAAGAACGGCTTGAGAACTATTATGGTAGACCCGCTTCGTCGAAAGCAACTATATGTCGATCGTTTAGTAAACTTATATGCGGTTGTGCAAGCACCGTTGTGCACCACGTTCCAGACGTTCAAATGAGGTAGTCACTTCAAAAAACACAAAAAAAATCCACCATATAGTTGTGAATATTGAAGTGAAAGTGAAAGTACGCGTGAGGCATATTTTGCATATACAGACAGTTCAAAAAGTCTCCATACACCACCTGCTTTCTATACTATTTTTCTGTTATGTTTAACTAATTAATTGGAACTATGAGAAAACATGTTTAAATTAACATTTGAAACTTAACCAACGAGGATTAGTATTAAAAATAACTACGAAACATTTTATTTAGAAAATACATCATTGATATAAAAATGTAAACAAAATTAATGTCAAAAAAGTCTCAAGAATTGCATTGCAAAAAACACGTTATGCCGCATTTTATCAAGCTATCTGTTGCTCGCTAAACTGAAAACAAATGAATAATTTTTCGCCATACTTTATAATCTGTTACTTGTTGCTAGTAATTTTACAGTGAGTTTTTTAAAGTAGTATTAAAAATGCGCGAGAGAAATTGTGAAATTCCATTTCAAGTTCGAAAGATCATAATTGATTTGTGGAAAGATGGAAAATCGTACAGAAATATAGGAAAAATTGTTAAAAAGTCGCATGCAACTGTTCAGTACATTGTAAACTAGTATAAATCAAAGGGTTCCTATAAAATTCGACCAGTACGGGAACTATTTTGGAAAAATGTTTGTTCATAAACAGTGAGAAATTGTTTACACATGGCAGTTAATTTCGGAAGCAAATCGCAAAAAACGGTTAGCTTTGGCTAGGGAATACGTTACTAAATCTCCTGAATTTTCGGAATCCATAATCTTTAGTGATGAAACTAAAATTAACCTTTTTGGGTCTGATGGCAGAACTAAAGTTTAAAGAAAGAAGAATACCGCATTCGATATTAAAAACATTTGTTCCATGGTGAGACAAGGGGGTGGCAGTATTCTGCTTTGGTGATGCATGTCCGCTGGAGGGGTTGGAAATTTACATTTTATTAATGGTGGATGGATCAGCATGTTTATCTGAACATTTTGAGAGACCATTTAAGAGAAACTGTCCAAAAATTAGCACTCGAAAAAAGATACATTTTCCAATAGGACAATGATCCGAAACATGCCGCAAACTTGGTATGGATGATCCATAATGTGCGACAACAGCTTCATACATCTCCGCAATCACCAGATGTTATCGAGTATTTATGGGAGAAACTTAAAAGACGCGTTCGCAAACATAATGTTTTAAATAGAGAAGAATTAAAAAACAAAATATTGAACGAATGGGAAAACATGCCAGCAGAAGTTACTAGAAAGCTGGTTGCAAGCATGACAAAAAGGTTACAGGAGATTATCAAGGCCAATGGCGGTCCCACTAAATATTAATTTAAACGAAGTTGTTATTTTTCCGTTAAACTCCGTCACTATTATTGGTAACTGTTAAGTGTATGGAGACTTTTTTGACATTAATTTTGTTTATATTTTTATAACAATGATGTAACTTCTAAATAAAATGTTCCATAGTTGTTTTTAATACTAATCCTCGTTGGTTAAGTTTCAAATATTAATATAAACATGTTTTCTCATAGTTCCAATTAATTAGTTAAACATAATAGAAAAATAGTATAAAAAGCAGGTGGTGTATGGAGACTTTTTGGACTGACTATATATAAGTTTTAAAATATATCTAGTATTCTTGATATTATAAAATTTACACGTCATAAACAATAACACTCTAAAGAAACTTGCTTTTTCTCTGGAATAGGTTAGGCTTCGTTCGGTTACGATATATATATATATATATATATATATATATATATATATATATATATATATATATATATATATATATATATATATATATATATATATATATATATATACATATATATATATATATATATATATATATATATATATATATATATATATATATATATATATATATTGGGTACGATGAACAGCAGAGGAGAAATGTTGCCAAATTTTGCAAACGAAAATAACTTGTATTTTTCCAATAGCCAGAACATCGACGATGGATATCGCAAAGCCCATATGGAATAACAAGAAACGAAACTGATTATGTTCTATCAAATGACAAGATCATTGTAATCGACACGACAGTCCTGAACACGATAAGCATTGGTACTGACCATCGAATGCTCAGAGCAAAAATAAGAATAAATCTGAAACAGGAGAGACGTAGATTGATAACGCATACAAAGATAAAAACACCAACAGAAATAATAAAGGAAAACACAGACGAATATCTACAAGCACTGAAAAATCATATAAAATACATAAACTACCAAACAGAACTTGATGAATTAAACGCACAAATAACCAACAGCCTAATCAAGACTACAAAACAATACACAAAAATTAAGTAAGGAGACACAAAATCTCATGAAACAGAGAAGACTATTAAGAAATGATCCTACAAATGACAGATTAGAATTGGCAGAGACATCAGACAATACAGGAACTCGAAAACAGAAGAGACTCTGAAAGAGGGAAAAAGTTTAAAATACTTAAACAAACAAATAAATGAAGGGAGACATTAAATAATAAAACTTGTAAATAATGAGAACCAAGAGATCGTACAAATCAAGGAGATAAAGGAAGCTACCGAGAAATATTATCAAACACTATATGACAAGAAAATATCGTCACCGCCCGGGAAAGAAGAAGGAAATAGAGCTATAGTAAGAAATGTGGGATCTGAAGAAATTCTCGATGTAACAACGGATGAAATAATGAACCTTATAGAAAGAAAAATGCCAATACCTTCGGTAAACGCCTTGATTGTGCTTATATTTAAAAAGGAGAAGAATTTTAAAATGGAGGATTACAGACCCATCAGTCTGTTATCGGTACTATACAAAATACTCGCTGGAATTATAACATATAGATTAACGAACGAATTAGACAGTTATCAACCACGTGAACAAGCGGGACTTAGACGGGGATACAGCACTTTGGACCATCTTTAAACAATTAGATTACTATTGGAAAAAGCAAATGAATATAAGGTCACCCTGTAGATAGCAATGGCTGACTATAAAAAAGCATTTGATTCGGTGGAGATATGGGCAGTCCTTAACGCCTTAAGTAACAGCAGAGTCGATGAAAGATACATAACTCTTCTCAAATACATATAAAAAAATGCCACTCCACAAATAATGCTTGAAGAAATCAAAAATTAAAAGAGGAATTAGACAAGGCGACTCGATATCCTCAAAGCTTTTCACGTTAGCTCTAGAAGACATGTCCAAATCGTTAGAGTTGGAAAATAGAGGAATACTAATGGACGGTGAACGATTAAATCACTTAAGGTTCGCAGATGATGTCCCTCTGATGGCCAACACAAAAGAAGAATTACAAGAAATGCTGATGGAATTAAATAACAAGTCTCGAAAAATAGGTCTAAAAATAAACTTCACCACAACCAAATATTTGAACAACGAAAGTGAAGCTAACAGCCAGGAACTATTAACAGAAGGTGCAATAATAGGAAAGGTGTAAACATTCAGATATTTAGGACAAAAAATCGAAATATCAAAAAATAATTTAAAGGCTGACTTAGATAGAAGAGTGTCGTTAGGTTGGTCTATGTACGGAAGGTTACAGTCTACATTTAAATTGGACATCCCAAATACAAAAAAAGCCAGAGTATTCGATCAATATGTACTGCCGGTATTAACATATGGCATTGAAACGTGGTCTTTAAATAAAAGTATAATAAATAAACTTCAGGTAACCCAAAAAGCAATGGAGAGGGGAATGCTCAATATTAAACTCCAAGATCGTATTTCTAACATCGAGATTCGAAGAAGATCAAAAGTGACAGATGTAATACAACGAATATGTACATTAAGATAGAATTGAGCGGGGCATATCGTAAGGATGAATGTCTATGACAGATAGACACGCAGTATAGGAATGAATGGAAGCCTAGAGAACACAAAAGATACAGAGGTAGACGACAGACAAGATGGACGGTCGACATAAAAAGATTAGCAGGACACGATTGGATGCAAAGAGCAAACAACAAAGCTCATTGGAGACAACTTGGGGAGGCTTATATATATATATATATATATATATATATATATATATATATATATATATATATATTTACACTCTCACGATTGATCAAAAACAGCAACGTGTCGAAGATTCAGAATGCTCTGTGGCACTGTTTTGGCATTATCCAAGGGAGTTTTTACGTTGATTTGTAACAAAGGACGCAACATGGATCCATCACCACACGCCTGAGTCCAACAGGCAGTCCGCAAAATGGCTGGATCCGCATGAAAACTGACCGAAACGTCCAAAAACACAAACATCAGCTGGAAAAGTTTTGGCAAGTATTTTTTGGGATGCGCATGGAATGACATTGATCGACTCTCTTGAGAAAGGACGAACCATCACCGGAGACAATTACATTGGATCTTTAGGCCGTTTGAATGGTGAAATCAAGAAAAAAAAAGCATTTAGCGAAGAAAAAAGTGTTGTTTCACCAAGATAATGCACCAACTCACAAATCCATAAAATTGATGGTGAAATTGAACGAACTGGGCTATGAATTGCTTCCTAATCCGCCGTATTCACCAGCAGTTATTACCTTTTTCAAAATTTGAAAAGGTGGCTTCCGAGGAAGAGATTTGGCTCAAATGAAGACGTCGAATGGGAAACTGAGGCTAATTTTAGAGAGTTCGATAAATCGTACTAGATGAAAAGTATCCAAATGTTGGAAGATAGCTGGAATGAGAGTGTCGCTCTTAAAGAAAATTATGTTGAAGAATAAAATCAATTTTTGACAAAAACATTGTTTTTTGCTTCAAAAGTCTCGAGATTTTTCACTCCATGTAGTAATGAAAAAAAGTAATGAAAAAGAAACTAAAAGATCGCTCCGGTAGCCTGGTAAAAAATTGTAGCACAAAACCCCTGCTTTACTCCCTAAAATAGCAAAAAAGATATAATAGCTACTTAAAACACATTTTTTTTGCAGAATTCGGTTTTATTCATCAACGTTGTCTCCTTCAAGAGCGATACAATCAGTCCAACGCTTTTCTAACACTTCTATACCTTTCTTGAAGAAGGATTTGTCTTTGTCTTCAAAATAGGCCCCAGTTTCGGCGATAACTTCTTCATTAGAGCCAAATCTCTATCCCGCGAGCATTTTTTTGAGGTCTGCGAATAGATAATAGTCGCTGGGGGACAAATCTGAAGAATACGGTGGATGAGGAAGCAATTCCAACTTCAATTCATGCAATTTTGCCATTGTAACCATTGACTTTGACACGGTGCATTGTTTTAATGAAAGAGCACTTTTTTCTTGGTCATTTGGGGCCTTTTCTTTGCCTATAACTTTATATAATATTCACTATTGGTGATTTTTTTTCCTTCTCAGAATAGCAGTCAGCTGCCGATTTGATTCCGGTGTGTAGTGGTGGATCCATGTTTCATCCTTTCATCCATTGTCAGATATCGCATGAAAAAATCCTTTTTATTGAACTTAATATGAGCAACACGTTCTTTTGGTATCTTTAGGGTGTCAGCTATCTTACGCAATTTCATTTTAAGGTCATCGAAAATTTTTTTTTTTTTTGATATTTTCCGGTGTAACCACCTCATTTGGGCGTTCAGAGTGTTCAGCATCATTTGTGTCTGTACGACCGCGTTTAAATTCAGCATACTAGTAAATGATGAGTGATTTTCCAGGGGCAGAGTCCCCGTAACATTTATCAAGCCATTGCTTTACTTGAACGGTATTTTTCCCATCAAAAAACAATGTTTAATCAACATACGAAATTCGATTTTTTCCATTATTTTGAAGACATCAAAAGTAGCGTCAGTAATACCACTGTAGCTTGTAAATTAATCGTCGAAAAGTCATAACATTTTGACATGTATCGTTTGAAGGTTGGTACTTCCTAAAAATCATATGGATTTTTTTGAAAAGGACGACATCTGTGTGTCAGACCGAAAATTTTTTAGCGTACGTGTTATTTCACAACAGTTATAGCCACTACTTCAAACATTTTATTTTTATAACAAACGCGCGTTACGCTATACATTTTAGCATCATCAGAAGCTAATTAACTATATCGAACATTAAAAACTCGTTATATCGTGATTTTGATATTAAATATAAAAAGAAATTTTCTATTCTAAGTAAAAAAATTAAAAAAGCTCTTACCCACGAAGAATAGTCCTCAGCAACTCGTAAATATTGAAGAAAATCATTTATTTCAATCCTTTACACGAAATGAAATTAGCATCTTAAACAAAGATCTTAACTTTGAAGTATCTCCTCCTAGAGATAATTTATCAGAAATACTTGCTCACATTGAAAGTTCCATTAGTACACTTCCAGAAAATATTAAGCATTTGTTAGGGAAGCATGTCGCAATCAAATATCAAAAAACATGGTTAACAACACAAATTCTAATTCACACATAAACGTAGTTAAAGGATTGAGAAAGAAAGATTTAAAAGCGGATAAAGGAAATAAGGTTGTTATGTTAGATAAGAAAGAATATTTTGAACGTGTAAATAATCTTATCGAATCTGGCCCTTATGAAAAGGGAATAAGAAATCCATTACTGAAAATGATAACAGAGGTTAAAAATTCTTTAAAGAAATCTATGAACCTTATCTCCGATTCGCTAAAATTTAAATTAAATGTGAGTAATCCGACCATACTAAAGTTGTATTGCCTACCCAAAATTCACAAACCTGGAAAAGCAATGCGACCCATTGTTTTATCGGTCGGATCACTCACATATTTAATATTCAAATGGTTAACAAAAGAACTTGAGAATTTACCATTAAATACTTTCGCAGTGAAAAATTCTTTAGAATTCATTAATAAAACAAAAGATCTAGTTCTGAATGAAGATGAAATCTTAATTTCTTTTGATGTCAGTTCTTTGTCTCAAGTGTGCTAATATCACAAACTTTACAATATCTCGAAAAATTACTTAGGATGAATGACTTTGAAAACGAAATTATTTATGAATTCTTAACATTATCTACACAACAAAATTATTTTCAATATAACAGTCAATTTTATGTTCAGAAAGAAGGAACAGCTATGAGTAATTGCTTATCACCTTTCATAGCCAATTTATTCATGAGTAAGTTTGAAACTGAAGCCAGTCAAGAATTTAAGTATTTCCCAAGGGTATGGTATAAGTATGTGGATGATGTTTTCGCGATTTTTGATACAAAGAAAGCAAATATAGATGATTTTGTTTCCAAATTAAATAGCCGATATGATTCCATTAAATTCACTTACGATATTGAGAACAATGGACAATTGCCTTTTCTAGATATTTTAATTTTTAAAAATATTAATAGGTTAGAATTTGATATCTATTGAAAAGACACAGTAACAGATAGATATATTCCTAATTATTCATTTCATTGCAAACAACACAAATTGGCCGCATTACATTTTTTAGTTCATCATTTGGTCACTTTTCCTCTGAATAGAGTAAACTTCAATCGTATTAGAAATATAACTAGAATTAATGACTTGGTAAAAAAATTAATAATAGACCTTTTTTTACACGCAAAGAAAATAAGACCAAGTATGTCTCCATACGATATAATCAGAAATACAGCAGGGGTCTCAATAAGGTATTTAATAAGGTAGGCCTCACCTTAGTCTATAAGTCATCAGACAATCTGAGAAGTATCTTAGGACATCCCAAAGATAAGATTCCTAATTGTGAGAAAGGTGAAATTTATGAAATTAAAACACGTTTTAAAGAACATTTAGCACATTTAAAATACAGTAGAACAGAAAAGTCTAGCATTGCCCAACATGTTCTTGAAACTGATCATACTGTAACATTAGATAATCTATGATTAATTAAAAATATATCTGATAGGAGATTGTTGAACGGATACGAAAGTATGGAAATTATAAAATGTAAAAGTAGTTTAAATAAAGACAGAGGGCCTATTCCTTATAGTCCCCTCTACTGGTTACTTGACCGGAACTGATGGCCTCGCCTATGTCATTAGTTCCGCCTGAGTAATTCAAGTGTTAGGCTATGTATAAATAACTTAGATTTGTAGTTTAGCTTTAGTTAATCATCGCTCCGGATGAAGCTAACATGATTAGCGAAACGCGCGTCGAGTGCAAAAATAAAATGTTTAGTGTAGTGATATATACCAAGTAGTGTCATTGTGCCAAAGATTCCACATTTTCAGCATAGTATCGTGACTTACTCGAACGGAACTGACCAATCACAGGCGGCGGTTTAGTTTCGATCGAGTAACCAGTAAGGAGAACTGAGGAATGGGTTCTCGGTCCTTATAATTTTCACCATTTTTTATTTTTTTTTTTTTAGATGAAGATAGGGTCTCTCGACTTCTTCGTTAAAACATTATGGACTTTAACCATGACTTGGGAAGTATTTATGTACTGTTATTTTGGTTCACTTCTCTATCATGAGGTGTGTAAAATTATATTTAAAAATATATGAGAAAGATGACATATGCAAACAAATTTAAGAATATTAATGAATGATGGCAGTAGAATATATATACTTCATAGTACTCCCATAAATACTGTTAGAAACTTTTACGTACGCTCTCTGTAAACATTAACACTTTTTTGGTGAAATTATTTATAGGTTTTGTTACTCACTTGTTACACAGTTATTGTGTAAGCATATTTACAATTTGCATTCTTTAAACAATGTATTGGGGTGATCGAGAAAATAGGAGTTCTGTTATAGCCTTATTTAAGTGCGGTATGGAAAAAAGCGATATTTTTAAGACCAAGTAGTTCGAACGCCACAAGTAGTTGAAGCTGTAAAAGCACGAATTGACCGAAATCCTCCCCGCAAACAAAAAATTGTATCTCGTGGTATGAAATTTTAGAAAAATTCTATGTAAGAAGACCTAAAACTAGGCGTTTATAAAAAACACCTGGTCATTTCCTAACGGAAGATTTAAAGCGAAAACGATGACAAAAAACCAAAAGTTTGTTGAAGGAATACGCTAATGACAAATACAGAAAACTTTGTTTACCGACGAAAAAAATTTCACTGTGGAACACTGTTTCAATAAAGAGAAGGATAGGATTTATGCCGGATCTTCTAAGGAAGCATCTGAACTTGTTCCAAAAGTCATTACCTAGCATCAGTTATGGTTTGGTGGGGAGTCAGGTTTGATGGGTTATCAGTATTTATATTTGTGAAAAAGGTATGAAAACTTTGGCTAAAATATACCAAGACACTAGTTTAGAGAACGTTGTGAAACTCCTAAAACATACCATTTTTAAAAATAAGCATTGGGCCTTCCAGCAAGATTCGGCACCAGGACACAAAGCTAAAACAACACAAGCATGGCTTCAACAAAATGTGCCTTTATTTATTACTACAAAAGATTGGCCTTATGCAAGT
Organism: Pachyrhynchus sulphureomaculatus; assembly: GCA_019049505.1. Lineage (NCBI taxonomy): Eukaryota > Metazoa > Arthropoda > Insecta > Coleoptera > Curculionidae > Pachyrhynchus > Pachyrhynchus sulphureomaculatus. The sequence goes on along the minus strand of CM032447.1, from coordinate 179,126,062 downwards.
CTTGATCGAAATCCTTAGATTATAAACTATGGTCTCTCTTAAAGGGTATATTTGCTCTAAAAGACATGCTAATCTTGACTGTTTAAAACGAGTATTAACAAAAGCGGTGAACAATTTTCCGTTGGATCAAGTGCGTGCTTCCATAGACGGATGGCCTAATCGTTTGAAAGCTTGTGTAAAAGCAAAAGGGGGACATTTTGAGTAAATGTTAAATTAATTTTGTCATTATGAATTAATTTCATAATAATTTGTTTTAACTTTCATAGAAATTAAATTTTTGGGCAATGTAATCAGGTTAAAGACGAACATTTCCGATTTACTAATTAATACTCAATATTTGTAGCTCCTTTTAAGTGTAAAGTTAGGCGTGGTTTCACCATTAATACTACATGGGATGAAAAATCCCGAGATTTTTGAAGGAAAAACGATGGATGGGACTTTTTATTTGAGCCAAATTTCTTTCCCTGGCTCCACCTTTTCAAATTTGGAAAGGTGTAATAATCGCTGATGGCAGCGGGTATATACTCCTCTGCAATCCCGGCAGGGTACAGATATAATTCAGGAACAAGACCCTGCCAACGCCAGCCTTGGTCCCCTCCCACCTCCGAATATGCGAAGGACATCAGATCCTAAAAACATTAATCCTTCACCACAAACCATCCTTCCAACATCCTTACCCCCTGTCAACACGTTTGGCCGGCGCGACAAGGAAATGGCTGAAAACCCCAAATTAAAAATGAATATGTCGAATTTTCAAAGTGTAGTACCCCAGGAGAGTAGAGGAAACTCAGAATCTCGCACTGCTCTTGCAGTCAGTCCCATGGATTCTAGGGGGGATAAAAATTCGAAAATAAAACATAGTCGTATACCCGCAGCATATAGAGAACTCAAAAAAACAGAATGGTATATAGCAACTTATAACGCAAGAATTTAGGATTCGAAGAAAAAAAATGATCGAATTGGAAGAAGAACTGAAAAATATAAAGTGGACAGTGTTAGGATTAGCGGAAGTAAGAAGAACAGGAGAGTCTTGAATCACCCTAAAAAGTGGCGATAAATTTTTCTGTAAAGGCAATGAAAGTAACAGAACTGGAGGAGTCGGTCTACTTATACATAAAAAAAAATAGCAGAAAATGTTGTTCAATTCAAGGCCATATCGGAAAGAGTGATTTCAGTAGACATACAGATGAACAGAAGATGAAAATGTAAGATCATTCAGGTATACGCACCGACATCAGATAGCGAGGAAGAAGAAATTGACCAATTCTACGAAGATATAAACAAAGCATTGCTACATCATAAAACAAGATATGTCATAATAAACGGCGACTTCAATGCCAAAATAGGGAAACCAATGAATACAAATGAGAAGAATGTCGGGAAGTTTGGTTTGGGTACTAAGAACAACAGAGGAGAAATGTTACCAAATTTTGTAAATGAAAATAACTTCTACGTTATGAACACATTTTTCCAAAAGCCAGAACATAGACGATGGACATGGCAAAGCCCAGATCGTATAACAAAAAAATGAAATTGATTATGTGTCCTGAACACGATAAGCATTGGTACTGACCATCGGATGCTCAGAGCAAAAATAAGAATAAATCTGAAGCAGGATAGACGTAGATTGATAACGCATACAAAGATAAAGACACCAACAGGAATAATCAAGCAAAACACAGACGAATATCGACAAGCACTAGAAAATCATATAAAACATATAAACTACCAAACAGAACTTGATGAACTAAACGCACAAATAACCAATAGCTTACTTATGACTACAAAACAAATAGCAACATCGAAAAAAGAAAAAATTAAGTAAAGAGACACAAAATCTCATGAAACAGAGACGTCTATTAAGAAATGATCCTACAAATTGCAGATTAGAATTGGCAGAAATAGACAAAAAAATAAAGAAAAAGATCAGAGAAGACCTCAGACAGTACAAAAACTCGAAAATAGAACAAACTTTGAAAGACGGGAAAAGTTTGAAACACCTAAACAAACAAATGAACAAAGGGAGACATCAAATAATAAAACTTATAAATAACTATAACCAAAAGATCGCACAAATCAAAGAGATAAAGGAAGCTACAGAGAAATATTATCAAACACTATATGACACGGAAATATCGCAACCACCCGGGAAAGAAGAAAGCAATCTGAAGAAATTCCCGATGTAATAACGGATGAAATAATGAATGCCCTACCATATAAGCACAACAACAAAGAACCAGGGGACGATGAAATAACTATAGAAACGATAAAGTATAAGGGGGCATCGATAATACAATCTCTTCAAGCTCTATTTAACAGGTTCCTCTTAGAAAGTAAAATATCAACACCTTGGGAAAACTCCTTGTTTCTGCTTATATTTAAAAAGGGAAACAAATTTAAACTGGAGAATTACTAATCAGCCAGTTATCGGTACTGCACAAATCCTCACTAGACTCATAACATATAGATTAACGAAAAAATTAGACAATTATCAACCACGTGAACAAGCGGGATTTAGACGGAGATACAGACTTTGGACCATCTTTAAACAATTAGATTCCTAGTGGAAAAAGCAAATGAATATAAGGTAACCTTGTTGTTGACTACGAAAAAGCATTTGATTCGTTAGAGATATGGGTAGTCCTTAACGCCTTTAGTAACAGCAGAGTCGATGAAAGGTACACAACTCTTCTTGAATACATATATAAAAATGCCACATCAGAAGTAGTGCTTGAAGAAAAACAAATAAAATCAAAATTAAAAGAAGAATTAGACAAGGCGATACAATATCCCCAAAGCTGTTCACTCTAGAAGACATGTTTAAATCGCTAAAGTGGAAAAATAAAGGAATACTAATAAACGGTGAACGATTAAGTCATTTAAGGTTAGCAGATGATATCACTCTGATCGCCAACACAGAAGAAGAATTACAAGAAATGCTGATGGAATTGAAAACAAGTCTTCAGAGATGGGTCTGAGAATAAACTTCACCAAAACCAAATATTTGAGCAACGAAAGTAAAGATAACAGCCAGGAACTATTAATAGAAGGTGAAAGAATAGGAAAGATACAAACATTCATATATTTAAGGCAAAAAATTGAAATATCAAAAAATAGTTTAAAGGCTGACTTGAATAGCTTGGTGTGTGTTCGGAAGGTTACAATCTACATTTAAATTGGACATACCAAATACAATAAAAGCCAGCCAGATCAATATGTACTGTCAGTATTAACATATGGCACTGAAACGTGGGCTTTAAATAAAAATATAATAAATAAACTCCAGGTAACCGAATGAGCAATGGAGAGGAGAATACTAAATGTTAGACTCCAAGATCGTATTCCTAACATCGAGATACGAAGAAGATCAAAAGTGACAGATGTAATACAACGAATATGTATATTCATGTGGAATTGAGCGGGGCATATGGCAAGGCAGATGAACACGCCGTATAGTTGAATGGCGGACTAGAGAACACAAAAGATGCATAGGTAGACCACGGACAAGATGGATGGACGACATAAAAAGATTAGCAGGTCACGATTGGATGCAAAAAGCAAACAACAAAGCTCATTGGAGAGAACTTGGGGAGGCTTATATCCAACTATGGATGGAGTAAGCTGATAATGAATAATCGCTGGGGGCCAGATCTGGTAAAAACGGCGGATGAAGAAGCAATTTCACGATCGATTTTATGGACTTGTGAGCTGGTGCATTATCTTGGTGCAACAACACTTTTTTCTTCCCTAAATACGACCGAGTAAAAAAGAACCACCACCAGACAAAAGCGAGTCAATCCGAATACGAGTAATGAATGAAGGATCTGAAGATATTCCAACGTCACAAAATTCTTTAAATAAAATGGCAAGAGGAAGAGCAGCAGGCGAAGACGGCGTACTTGATGAAATGTTGCAACAGGGCGGAGAGCCCATATTACGAATTATATATTATATAAGTGTTTCGATATGTGCGATGTACCCTGAGGCTGGGATAATGCTGTGATGGCCTTGCTCTTCAAAAAAAGGAGATAAATCTAAATTAACCAACTATAGATCAATCAGCCTACTATCCGTAATATACAAGTTATTTATAAAAAAACTTAGAGAACAAGCCAGATTTAGAAAAGGCTTTAGTACACTAGACCACCTTTAAGTATTAAGAACCTTAATAGAAAAGTTAAACGAGTATAATTTTAATATTTGCGTAGCCTTTGTGGATTACGAGGAAGCGTTTGACTCCCTTGAAACCTGTGCAACATTAAATGGTCTAAGTAACTATAGAATTGACAGCAGACACTCGCAGATTACTTAAAATATATATAAAAATGCAACATTTCAGATAGTATTAAATGAAAACACCAATAAGATACAAATGAAAAGAGGGGTACGTCAAGGGGACACCATTTCGCCAAAATTGTTTACGTTGGCGCTAGAAGTCAAGTCCAAGAGATTGGTCTGAAGATAAACATCGTCAAAACCATGTTTATGACAAATGACGACTGTGATAAAGAAGCAGTACGGAACATTGAAAACGCGAAAATCACAAGAACGGATTCATAGGTATATGGACAAAATATAGTAATATCCAAAGAAAGCTTGAAAGCGGATTTATCAAGTAGAATATCATTGGCTTGGTCGGCGTTTGGCAGATTGCGGAACACCTTCCTTTCCAATGTCCCAAATACACTAAAAGCGAACACATTTGATCAACGCATGTTGCCAATATTGACATACGGAACGGAAACGTCTACAAGTAGCTCAACGACCAATTAAAAGGAGGATGTTGGGAATATCGTTGAGGGATAGGCTAACTAATGCAGAAATTCGAGGAAGATTCAAGACAACTGATGTGGCTGAGAGGGTAAGCAGGTTGAAGTGGAGTTGGGCGGGTCATATCGCAAGACTATCTGAAAATTGATGGACCCATAAAGTAATCAACTGGATGCCCCGGAAGTAGAAAAGAAGTAGAGGACGCCCGCAAACTCGATAGTCTGACGACATCAAAAAACTGGTGAGATACAACTGGATAAACAAGGCCCAAAACCGAAGACGATGAACGTACTTAGGGGAGATTTATGTCCGACGATGGACTGCATAGCTGATAATAATGATGATTGTTCTCCCCTTCTTAAGATAGTCGATCAGTACTATTCCATGCACATCCCAAAAATACTTATCGAAACCTTTCCAGCTGATGTTTGTCTTTTTTTAAACATGCGGTTCCAACCACTCTACGGACTGACTGTTGGACTCAAGCGTGTAGTGGTGGATACATGTTTCATCTATTGTTATGAATCGACGCAAAAACTCCTTTGGATTACACCCAAGTAGTGCCAAATAGCGTTTTGAATCTTGTACACTTTCCGTTTTTGGTCAATCGCGAGAGTGCGCATCACCCATTGGGCACATAGCTTTTTCATGCAAATAATTATGCAAAATATACCTCACACGTCCTGCTGATATCTTCACGATGTCAGCTATCTCTCTCACTTTCACTTTGTGGTCATTCAGAACAATATGGTGTATTTTTTCTGTTTTTTGGAGTGACTCATTTGGATGTCAGGAACATGGTGCATCATCGGTGCTTGTACAACTGCATTTAAGTTCACTAAACTATCGACATATAGTTGCTTTCGACGGAGCAGATGTGTCATAACACTTCTCAAGCCGTTTTTGGGTTTGGGCTGTATTTTTTCCCATCAAAAAGCAATGTTTAATCAACATAAAAAATTTTAGATCATATAGTTTCTTGTGCTGCCAACGCTCGGAGATTCTCGGAACACCATGTAGTATTATACCTATTGATTTAAGTGGAAAGATTTTATATTTTTGTTACGAGGATCTGCATTTATGGTTACGGACTTAGCCTCACAGATGATATTTTATGTTAATTCGTCGGACTTAAGTGACTTATTAGGAGCTTACGTTGCTACAGTGTGAGTTACAAAGAGCGTCTCTTTAAAAAAAAGAATAATTAAGGCGAAGCTGCTTATCGGAAAAATATGGGGATGTCAAACGACATCCAGGGGGTAACACCTGTGATAAAAAAACCCTCATTCATCAGAATCCTAAAATCTTGAACTCCTTGCAACCCACTACACATGAATTTGTCGCAAAGACAAACCCTTTCGTACAGTAGAACTTTACTATACTCAATTTAAAAACAAATTACCAAGGGGAAGTCCTTCCCACTTAAAAATCAATGACTAATAGGGAGGAGTCTCAAAAAAGAACCTACAGGAAACTACCAACTTATACCCAATTTAAAAATTGATGATCAGTGGTGCATATTTTTTCACAAAAAACAACCCCTAATAAAAAAAGACGGCGTTAATTTCTAAATCCAAAGGCGGGAGGGAGGGTTTTATATATATATATATATATATATATATATATATATATATATATATATATATATATATATATATATATATATATATGTATATATATATATAA